>CM035411.1:27048160-27595660 GCA_020310875.1 Ceratopteris richardii | reverse complement strand
TCTATGTCAATCAAAAACAAAAAAATCACTTACATAGATGTAATTGTTTTGATCGTTGGCATCAAAGTCCACTTAATGTTGTCCTTCCTCAAATTCCAAAGAACTGATGCCAAAATCTCTTGCAAAACTAAAGAGGAGAAATTAGAAAAGGAAAAACATAAAGAAAAAGAAAAGAGTGCTACAGTATGTGTGACACTTACCAAAATTTCAGATCTAGAGAAATAGAGAGGTATGCAAAGAGAGAAAGAGAGAGAAACAGAGAGTTGCAACTCGCGTGCACAAACTCCATAGTAGCAGGTTTTGTTTCAAAATGAATGTCGAATTCTTGCTCTTGGGTTTGGTTAAAACACTGCATCGGTATGAGCGTCGATATAAGCATCGGTATGAGTCTCATTAATTCAATGGAAACTACCGATGCTCATATGGATGCTTATGTCCATGATCATATCGACACAATAGGTCTGGGCATATATATTGCCTCCATGGTTTTCAAGGGTTTTGAATGGTCATACTTGCATGAAGGTGTGACAATCAGTATGCACAATGTTGGTATGCCCTTGATATGTTGTAGTGATTGGTCATTAACTTGTAGAAGGAGTTATTTAAGGCGTTTTAGTGGCGTTTCCAAGGAACACCACTCATAGTTCCTGATCACAAGTCCCACCATGAGTGAATGTCCACTTTGTTCTATTGTGAATACCACGTTTCTACTACACTATTCCATGTCACCATGAGGAGTACAACAAATGAATCTATATTTATGCATGAAAAGAGATGGTTCAAGTTCTATGTCATCTCCTCCAAGGGAGTAGATGTGGAGGTTTCATGAAGAAGAGCCTCACTATGAGATGATATAGAGGTGAGAATGCAATGATGCAAGTAAGACTATTCTAGAGAGGGAAAGGTAGGTATCGTTTCCGATCGTTCAGTTAGGTTTTCACATACACTTTTTGTAGATAGAATGTGAAATAGTTCACTGTTACCTAAAATAATTCTGCAATCGATTCCATGGAGCATGAGAATTGTAGGTTTAGAATAGATTGGGTTTGCGTTTGTTCTTGAATACCAAGAAACACAAGCGAGAGAGAGAATTTAATTTCATTCCTCAAGTTAAAAATATCTATCATAGAAAAGAACTATAATCCAATGAAAATCATGCTACAATTTGTTTTTGTGTATGTTTTAGATGGTTCAAATCAAATTTTCATGTTGAAAACCTTAAAAGGATACAATCCAAAAACATAACTAATCTAGCCATCTGAAGTGAGCGCGTGCAACCCTGAGGAGAGAAAACAAGAGGGAGAAGGATAACAACTCGGGAGGGATGACGATGAGAGGCAACATTGCATCAAAATACTATGAAGAGGAAGGGGTCATGCAACTCTTTGCACAAAACTATGCTGCTTGGGACTACATGAATGCATCCATCTGCTTGAAATATAAACCAAAAGGTGATATCTGCTAGTGGTAGATAAAGTGGAGGATTGTTTACATAAATTCAAGTAGAGAACCTCATTTGATTACCCCATGAATGAGCTCATTCTATACTTTTACATTTTGAGGCCTTGATTTTTGCTTAGATTGATCTTCAATGTAGTTTTTCTATCAACTATACCTTAGTGAGTACTTATGTTTTAACTTCTCTATGAACATAGCTATGTGTTGGAATTGTTGGAGCAAGTCTATGACAAGCCTAAGTATTGGCTTGAGTCCCACAAATTCATAGAAGAAGCCTTAAAATGAAGACTATGTAAAGTTCACTTGTGAACTACCTCTTGTAACTTTTGAAGAGTTTACTTAGTGTAAAAGTGAAAGAATCTTAAGTGGTTGAGTCCACTTGATAAAAAACGGAAAGAGGAGACACGAATTCGTGATTTGTGGTAGGTAGAGAATCAAATAAATCACTAATTGATTGGAGAGTGATTAAGGAAAGTTAGCCTCCCAAACTCAACTATAAATAGATGGCAACTTTAGTCGTGGTTAGAGAGACCTATGTGAAGACCTCCAAGAGCTGAGCTTTATGCCATATCAAGGTGTGCTTCCAAGGCACACATATGTATCAGTAATTCCATTGTATTTTACAAGCAATATACTTTCATTTTTAGGATCATTTGAGTTCATATCTCCATGTTCTTGTGAAGTGTACTACTCACTACCATAACTCTCAATTTTCTCAGTCAGATTGCGGGCATGGTTCCTCTAAGCTTGGTGCATCTGTTTCAGTGATTCAACTTGGTAAAGTTATCTCTATACATTTAATATATGCTCACAAATTTTCATTTCATTTGGGTATTGCAATCTTCAGTTATGTGCAGTTGAAGTCAACCCTGTCTGTCATTTTCACTTCTCTGTCAGGTACCTGACTTTTTTACTCATCTTGTAAGAGTTGTTTCTCAGTGTGTACTTATTCAAATTCAATGATGTAAACTTGTTGGATTCAGCGTACGGTCTTGTATAAGCATACAAATTTCATAATCATTGGATTCTTAAATCTCGAGTTATGCTCATTTTGCTGCTCACTAGTCTCAAACTATAGCAGCCCGTGAAAATTGTGATGATGTCATCACTTGTTAAAACTCATTCTCAGTGTGTGGTTCATTATTTATTATGCGATTACTCTTATATGTTAGCTCTTTATGTTAACTAGAGTTCCCCAAGAAGAATTAAGTTAATTGCTGCTGTGCTCAGAGAATTATGCAAAACACTGGACAGGTGTATGGACCAAGATAGCAAGTTCTTCACCTCTGAGCTAACTCCAACTTATCTGTTTTGATCTATATTTTTGTGAGTGATCTTCGAAGGTACATAGGGTGTCTAATACATCCATTGGCAAGCTAAAAGGGCCCATCATATACTTTTGGAGTTCATTTGGCTGGTGTAGATCAAGGATTTTGCAACACCTCTTCATCCTCAAGAACATACCTATCCATCTCTTCACAGTGGTATCAGAGCAAGGTTGGACAACATGGCAGATGGATTTCCTTCATCAATTGACAAATTGGACAGAGGTAACTACTCAGCTTGGTCATTAAGAATGGAAGCTTATCTCCAAGGTAGAAGTTTATATGGTTATGTGGCTGGAGATGAAGTTATGCCAAGTTTCAGGAACAGAAGTCAACCAATACAAGAAGAGCAAGAAAGATTGAGCACATGGTGCTCCAAGGATGCACTTGCAAGGTCTTATCTCCTCAACTCTATCTCAGATTTTTTGTTACCTCACATTAGAAGTTGTAAGACATCTCAGGAAGTGTGGGATGCACTTGAATCTTTCTTCTCTTCAAGTACCAAAGCTTGATGAAAACAATTCATGGTATGAAGATTCATGCAGGAAGGTCAATTCACCATATGCTCTTGAAGAAGATTTTCCAAATCTTGGTAGAGAACAACCAAAGATTGAAGAACAAGACACCTCAGAGGATGATGAAGAATCTCAGATGGGAAAGATCAAAGCATTGAAGTCTAAAGGTAAAGCAAAATTGCAGGAACTTGGACATGAGGCAGAATCATCACATCATGGCCTAAGAAGATCTATGAGGGAAAATAATAAACCAGAAAGGTATGGGTTTGACACCTCATTAGTAACTAAACATTCTATCTACATAGCACAAGACATAAACCAAGAGGAGCCATCATCATTTAAAGAGGCAAAAGAAAATAGAATTGAAGCATGCAATGAAGGAAGAGATTGAAGCACTTGAGGAAAACAACACTTGGGATTTGGTGCCCAAGACTTCATCCATGAAGGTAAGAGGCTCAAGATGGGTCTATAAACTCAAGAAGAATTGTGATGGTTCCATTAACAGGTATAAGGCAAGGCATGTAGCAAAAGGCTTTTCACAAACTCAAGGAATTGATTATGAGGAGACCTTCTCTCCTATGGCAAAGATGCCTACTATTAGGGTTTTGCTTAGTATTGCCTCTTCCAAGAATTGGAAGATACTTCAACTAGATGTAAAGAATGCATTCTTGAATGGTTGGATAACAGAAGAGGTATATATGGCACAACCACCTCGTTTTGAGAATCAAGTTTATCCTGATTATGTGTGTAAACTTAACAAAACATTGTATGGTCTCAAGCAAGATCCAAGAGCTTGGAATTTCAGGGTTGTTTCATTCTTGCAGGACAAAGGCTTTCAACCAAGCAAGGCAGATCCTTCACTCTTTATCAAAAAGAGTAACTCTGAGGTCATCTACCTATGTGTATATGTAGATGATATTATATGGATACGTAATGATGCAGATGGTATGAAGAAGATCAAAGATCAGATCAGAGAAGAGTTCAAGATAAGTGATTTGGGTTCACTTACCTACTTCCTAGGTTTGGAAGTTGTCTACAAAGATCATGGTTTGTTTCTCACTCAAAGAAAGTACATTAAGGACATGTTGGTAAAATTCAAGATGCAAGATTGTAAGATTGCGCGTACTCCAATGGAGGTCAATCACAAATTGAGCTCACATGAAGGTGAACTCATAGAGACATCACATCATATGAAAGTCTAGTGGGTAGTCTCAACTATGCCACATTGACAAGAGTAGATATATGTTACAGTGTGAGTGTGCTAAGTCAATTTATGCACACACCAAGGAAACCACATATGGATGCTGCCAAAAGGATTCTCAAGTATCTCAAAGGAACCATAAATGAAGGACTTTATTATCCTTATGTAACTGATTTAGGTTTGAAGCTGTTTTCTGATGCAGATTGGGCTGGCTCCAAGGAAGATAGAAGAAGCACTTTAGGTTATCTTACCTTTGCAGGTTCAAAGCTTATTTCATGTTCATCCAAGAAGCAACCCACAGTTGCTCTCTCTTCTACTGAAGCTGAATATAGAGGTCTTGCCATAGCTACACAAGAATCTATGTGATGAAGACATTATTCAAAGATATTGGAATGGAGTTTGAAATCCAACTATTTTTTGTGACAATATGAGTTCTATTTATTTGGCTGCTAATCCTATTTTTCATGCAAGGATTAAACAGATTGAAGTTCATTATCACTATGTACGAGAGAAGGTTCTAAGAAAAGAGATTCAAATATAATATGTGTCCACTCATCAACAATGTGCAGATATTCTAACCAAAGCATTGGATGGTACAAAGCTTTGCAAATTCAAGGCTATGATTGGGTTGCAGGTAATCTTGGAAGACTGAAGACCTCAAGCATACTTGGCTTGAGGGGGAGCTGTTGGAGCAAGTCTATGACAAGCCTAAGTATTGGCTTGAGTCCCACAAAGTCATAGAAGAAGCCTTAAAATGAAGACTATGTAAAGTTCACTTGTGAACTACCTCTTGTAACTTTTGAAGAGTTTACTTAATGTAAAAGTGAAAGAATCTTAAGTGGTTGAGTCCACTTGATCAAAAAGGGAAAGAGGAGCCACAAATTCATGATTTGTGGTAGGTAGAGAATCAAATAAATCACTAATTGATTGGCGAGTGATTGAGGGAAGTTAGCCTCCTAAAGTCAACTATAAATAGATGGCAGCTTTAGTCGTGATTAGAGAGACCTATGTGAAGACCTCCAAGAGCTGAGCTTTATGCCATATCAAGGTGTGATTCCAAGGCATAAACATGTATCAGTGAGTCCATTGTATTGTGCAAGCAACATACTTTCTCTTTCATGATCATTTGAGTTCATATTTCCATGTCCTTGTGAAGTGTACTACTCAGTGCCATAACTCTCAGTTTTCTCAGTCAGATTGCAGAAATCGTTTTGCTAAGCTTGGTGCATCATTTTCAGTGATTTAACTTGGTAAAGTTAGCTCTATATGTCTACTATATGCTCACAAATTTTCATTTCATTTGGGTATTGCAATCTTCCGTAATGATCAGTTGAAGTCAACCTTGTCTCTCATTTTCACTTCTCTATCAAGTACCCGACTTTTGTACTCATAGTGTGAGAGCTGTTTCGCTGTGTGTACTTATCCAAATTCAATGATTTAAAGCTTGTTGAATTCAGCGTAGTGCCAAGTATACAATACATGTTTTCATAATCATTGGATTCTTAAAGTTGGAGTTATGTTCATTTTTCTGCTCACTAGTCTCAAACTGTAGCAGCCCGTGAAAATCGGGATGATGTCATCACTTGTTTAAACTCATTTCAGTGTGTGGCTCATTATTTTTTATGAGATTACTCTTGAATGTTATATCTTTAAGCTAACTAGACTTCCCCAATAGTAATTAAGTTAAGTGCTGCTATGCTTAGAGAATTATGCAAAACACTCGACAGGTGTATGGACCAAGATAGCAAGTTCTTCACCTCTAAGCTAACTCCAACTTATCTGTTTTGATCTATCTTTTTGTGAGTGATCTTCCAAGGTACATAGCGTGTCTAATACATTCATTGGAAAGCTAAAAGGGCCCACCATATACTCCTAGAGTTCATTTGGCTGGTGTAGATCAAGGATTTTGCAACACCTCTTCATCTTCAAGCACATACCTATCCATCTCTTCACAGGAATGAGATTTCATGTATTCTTGGTCATCTTATTTTACTTGTAGATTTTAATATGATGATTGGCGAGAAATATAGGATAGGTGATAAGGATAACATTATTAAAGGCACTAGAAAGTTTGGTTACATCAACCTTGTTAATACTAATGACGTGTTTGACTTTTCTAGTAACTTTGTCCTCACCTAGAGCAATAGACGTAAGAATGTCCTTCTTCGTACTAGGTTAGATAAAGGTTATATGAAAGTTGATAGAATACAAGAGCTTTGGAAAAGTGTGTTGTGAAACATATTCCTCTCTTGAGATTTTTGACAACACTCCTTTAATTATTAGGCTCTTTACGAATTGTCTTGATTACAAGTCATGTTGGCCCCCCCTTGATGCCACTTTGCGGAAGATTCCTAGTATCATCAATAAGACCCAAAGCATCTTTATGCATTTCTCCTCCTCTAACATTCCCCCTCTATTTACTTTAGAGAAATCTATTATGGAAGCTCAAACGTTCTTTACCTATTACAAGATGTTGGCTAACAAGATCAAAATCAAGAGAACAATTATGATCATCGAGTAGATTTAAGACAATAGGTCGTCTCTCCTAGGAGCTCCAAATGCAATCTAGGATAGATTAAGACATGAAGATCACCTCTTCACTTATGGTTTTCTTGCTCCCTAAAGAGAATTTTGGACTAGTACGGTTGACAAACCTAGAAAGTAATGTTTCATTTGATGAGAAAAAAATAAAGCTAAAGATTTGATTCCTATGCTTAAGGAGTATTCAAGAGGTCATGTTATTGATAATAAGGAGAATTTGCGAGAGGCAGTTACCTTCTTTATGAATGTTTTCTGTAGGCCTCCTAAATGGGGGGTGGACATCCAGAGATCCACAGCCCATATTTCGCGTAAAAGAATAAAGATGATTCCTGAAGATATGGACTATGTTAAGGAGAGTAATCAAGATTTTTTCTTCTTTAAGATAGACTTTTAGTATTACATCACATTAGGGCAGGTAGGAACTTTATTAGCTATGTGAGTATCCTTTTTGACAAAGCTTTCTCTCGAGTCTCTACGAATGGGCAAGTTTCCAATCCTTTTAGGATTGGAAAATTTCTTGTTTGAGAAAAGGGGAAGGGGGCCTTGGTGTGATGTGTCTTGTTACAATGGCTAAGAACATGTCTGCTAAATTGATTCTTAGAGCCACTTACTATAAAGAACTTTGGGCTTGTCTGATTGAGAGAAAGGCTGACCATTTCTATTTTAAGACATGTAAGGATTGAAGAAACAGAAACTTTTGTGATATGATTTACTCAGTTACTGTTTAGCCGCATGTAATAGGTCTATAGTATGTGGAAAGCGTGGATGGAAATGTAGATGTCTTATAAATTGAAAAATGATTTTTCTTCTAGTTCCTTTTTTCATCTATAGGAATCAATATGGAATGGTTGGTTAAATTATGAAAATGAAAGCTTTTCATGCATTAGGAACGACAAATGTATAAAAGTTGGATTCAGTACTTGTAAAGACTTATTAATATCAAGTGATTTTATTGGTGATGCTAGTATCTTGAATTTAATTGGACTTTTTGGTGCGTGGAAATACTTGTTGATTGAGGAAAAGGAGAGGCTGAAAAGTAACCCTTCAAAGTGTAAGAAGCACAAGCATATTTCTCTGCAAAATTTTGTTGAAAACATATACATGTACTACAAGAAGAAGTTCACCTCTATCTCTATCATCATTGACAAACCGAATGTGAGATAGAGTACTTATCCGTCCCCCAACTAGTGGATGTACAGATTTAAAGCTATATGGGCTTCCCCTTATTCCATCAAACCCTCTACTCTGTTGTGCCTGATTATTCATAAAGGACTTTGGACTATTAATAGAGATAAAAACTGTAATATCAATAATAGGAAGTTCTATTTTTGTTGTAAGGAGGAAGATCATCCCCATCTGTTCTTGAATTGTGACACTGCTAATAAGTTCTAGAACATGATTAATAAATATTGTCAAATTGCCTTGACAAAGTTTGGATATAGAGATGTCCTCCTTGGAGTCTGGAACAGGATGGACCTATTCCTCTTGCACATGTGGAGATCTCAGATTCTTTCGTTTATATTGATAAGCAGAAATCAAAGTGTCCTTCAAAGTGGTAACAACGAGTTTTTTTTCCTCTTGCAAGCAAGAGTTAATCAGAAATGCTAAATTCCGTACTAGCTCTATTAGGGATGTTGTGCCCAAGAAATCAGCCTTGTGTCCTTTTGTGGAAATAATAAGTATCATCTATGGAGAGCCAAACTCCTAACTTTGTATTTTTCTGACAAATTTATGATTGCTTTATCTACACTATACCCAAGCTTGTCTCCATTTGCATAGATTGTTGTTATGATGCTTATTCACCCTATTGTATTGCCTATTATTGTTTCCTCCAGCTAAAATTAAAGCTTGATTTGTTGTATTATCAAGAACGTGAGTTCTTTAAATCCTTCAAGTTGGTGGTTGCCACCCCTCTTTGTTTGGTTTGGCAAGAGGCGCTTAAGTTTGGCATGCTTCCTTCTTGTCTCAACAATGGTATTATCAAGTTAATACACAAAAAAGGGGAAAAGAACAGAATAGAGAATTGGCGTCCTATTACGATGCTCCAAAGAGGATACAAGATCATCGCCAAAGTCATAGCCAACAGAATCTCTTGCCACTTGAGAGCGTGGTTAAGTGAGGATCAAAAAGGTTTCATCAAAGGCAGATCAATTTTGGAGACCATTATAGATATCTGGGAAGGTCTTGAATTTGCAAATGAGTCTAAACAAGACGCGGTCTTCCTCAAGATCGACTTTGATAAAGCCTACGACAGGCTAGAATGGGACTATATTCTGCAATCGCTCCAAGATCTCGGATGTAGTCAGAAATTCACCAAGATGATCGCGACCCTTCTCGAAAATGCATCGACCCAAATTAACATTAACGACAAACTTTTGAAGGTGATCAAACTTAGAAGATCTATCAGACAAGGGTGCCCATTGGCTCCCCTTCTCTTTGCCATCACCACCGAAGGGCTTAGCAGGCTCGTGGCGCATGAGGTGGAACCTGGTAATATCAAAGGCCTCTGTTTGCCTCACGACCACAATCAGATCACCATGAGACTTTTTGTCGATGATATGAATGCGTTTGTTCACAATGATAGTACCAGCCTGGAGACGTTGTGGAGGTGTCTTGCTACTTTTTGTGAAGCCTCTGCATCCATAATCAACCACTCTAAGACCGCCTTTAGAGCTATTGTGGGATCTCAGCTCGGCCTCCTCATTGATCATGACTGTCAAATCATTTCGCAGGGCCGACTTGTTCGGCTTCTTGGGATCACCTTGGGGTTTGGCATCTCTATGGAGCACCGGTGGAACTGGGTGCTGGCCAAACTCGAAAACAAGCTTAACTACTAGAGAGGTATGCAAATCAATCTTGCTCGTCATGCTATGGTTATAAACACGTTCCTCCTTTCTTCTACCATTTATTTCCTTTCTTGTTGGAGACCGAAAGAGCAAAATCTGTCCAAACTGGATAGTATTTGTAGAAACTTCCTTTGGATGGGCGATCACAATAGAAGGGGGGTGCCTATAATCAAATCTCCCATCTGCACTAGCCATAGAGATAGTGGGGGACTTGGTATCTTGGACATTGGGTGCATGGCTAACAAATTGGCTGCCAAATGGATGATTAAGGCTTGGTGCAATGGGGAGGCTTCGTGGGCCAAGTTGATATTCAGAAACAAGAATGAGCTTGCTCTCATGGGCATCCCAAATTGGAAGAATCTCGACATCTTGACCTTGCTGTTTTCCCCGATCCCCATCTTTCCGAAAGGCTCTAATCTCGTGTGCTCCCTATGGAAGAGTTGGAATAAAGTCAAAAGCTTCACAAGAATTAGTGAAGACTTGAAGTGGGCTGCCGGTATCAGACAAAACGACTCTATCTGGTTTTCGATCCATGGCATCCAGAGTGTAGAGCCTTGGAACATTCCAAATGCCAAGAAGTTATGGAACAAAGGCTTTAAAAAATGGAAACATCTCTGGAAACAAGACACCAACCGGTGGATCAACTTCGAGGATATTGACCCTTGCGTCAACATTTCGTACGAAGAATGGAACACTTTGCAATGCAGATGTCTCGCCTGGGATCGACATAATACTCGCCTTCTCATGGGACATGACACAGTGAGCTCGCTTGGTCTCAAATGGCACAATGGGAATAGCCTATCAAAAATCGAGAACATCAAAGAAACGATTGACTATCAGGTTAACCTCAACAAGAAGTGGTGCCTGTCATGGACGTGGCTTCGGTGGGACATGAAGTTCATGGCTATCTGGCACCCCCTCATAGAAATCAAAAAGTTTGTCCTCTTATGGAAAATTCTTCATCATGGAATCAGGACCAACCTTAAGGCTAGCAAACTTTGTGGGATTCCTCCCTGGTGCAAACGCTGCTACCGGTCTATCGAAGATGTTCCACACATCTTCTTTACCTGCCCCAACTCCAAAGACACTGGTAGATGGTTGGAAAGAAAATTAGACTTCAAAAACATCTCAGTTGGCAGCAAGCCCTGCTGGGAGAAGTGATCGGCTACTCCGCGACTCTCTAGAACGCCATCAGAGGGGAGGTTCTATGGAAAATCTGGCGAGAAAGATGTGCATTCAACTTCAGTGAATCCCCCAAGGAAAGGTCAATTGAGAAATCGTTGTTCCTCCTCGGCAAAAGGATCATGGACTGTAAGAAATCCCCCCCCCCTTCAGGCATCATCAAGTTCTCCTCTTGATCAATAACAAGCTTAAACCCAAGTGGGCCCCTCATGAGGGTGATGAGAGGGTGATTAACCTTCTTTGTGAAGCCATCTAGGCTCTGTAAAAGCTTCCTCTGCTTTGTGGGATTCGGGGGGTCCCATGGGCACTAGTCTCCTTCTCTTGTACTTTTCTTTATTTGATTCAAGTCCCGGAGAGTAGGCTAATGCCGAACTTCCTTTATATTTAAAAAAAAGAACTTGAGTGTGATAGGATTATATATGGTTGATTTTGAGGGCCTCCCCTTACACAAGATGTAAGAATTCACATTTAATTCATTTTTTCTCTCTTTTTCTCAAAAAAAAACATGCAAGTTGAACTTCCCAACAATTGGAAACGAAAAATCAAAGAGACGAACAGCAGTGGAACGAGACCTTCAAACCGGTGACGACAAGCAAACCCAAAAAGCGATTCCAACCACAAATACAGGATTTGATTATATTTTGCATATATTGTCTTGAATTCTCAGAGTCAATGCCAAGCTTCAGTGCGAAGTTTGAACATATATGTTCGGCTAGGTTTTATGTTCGCGCACATCGCGTCTCAGGCTCTCCGCTCATGGAAATCTTCAGCTACCTCACGTCTATTCTGTTCTTCGGTGATAGTCGACATTGCCGATTCATCTTCTTCACCAATACTATGCAATGGCATCCAGTTCTCTAGACAGCAGCCTCCCTCATTTTTTGTAGCTACTTGTTTTTCTGGTTTAACAGAAACCGACAGGAAAAGAGAATGGTGGTCGGTTTCCTCCACGTCCTCGCCCGTGGCCCCTTCTCGGCAACCTTCCTGTTCTGAACGGAAATTGCCTGCATCGTGTCCTCTTCAACCTTGTTGCACCGCTGCCGCTGCGAAGAATTTCTGTCTGTCTCTCTCTCTCCGACTGTCGTCGTTTTATTTCGTGTAGATTGCTCGTGCCATAGCGGCGCTCCCACAGAGTGGTATCAGAGCAATCTACAGGAAATAAGACGCGGCGCTCCTACAGAGTGGTACCAGAGCAATCTACAGGAAATAAGAGGATGACAGTCAGAGAGAGAGAGACACACAGAAATTCTTCGCAGCAGCAACGGCGGAACAGCGGTGTAGATACTATTACATTTGTTCGTTTTTCTTTTTACATAGTGAGATGCCACATCATCAAGTTATTTTTAAAAAAGAGTACAAACAGAACACTACTATCAACTACAACACCTTCAATCTACAAGCAATGTTAGATGGCAGACCCAAGTTACAAATCTATGTCGTTCAATGCTGTGCTGCTCAAGTAAATGATTCCAGTTAAGTTTGAAAAACCCTGCAAGGTCAATGCATCAATCCATGATTACCACCACCTTGGATACAAAATATTCAGCATAGGCACCACCAAGCTCATCAAATCGTTGGATGGTAAATACCAATACAAAATAGTGAAACTATCATATTAAGGGCCTCCAATGTCGTTGGGCACCATAAATGCCTCCTTTGCAACTATGATCAGTTGGGCACCATAAATGCCTCCTTTGCAACTATGATCAGGGCCTCATCTCATTCCTTGCATAGGGATGATACCTACTGCTACTACCGCTGCGCCCATATGTAGAGCCACTTCCATATGAGCTTGATGGTCCATAACTACCTCCATATGCTCCAGCTGAGGTGAGACTCGAGCCACCATAATCACCAGCAAATGAACTTTATCCCATTCCTGCATACGAGTCTGAGTCAAACTAACTGAGCATGCCTCCACCATAGCCACCATAGCAACCACCACTTCCATAAGTTCCAAGAGCACCAGTACCATAGCCACCACCTCCCGCACCATAGGGCTCATTAGCATAACCCCCACTCCTGGAGCCATATGGTCCGCCATCCAGGAGTGGGGGTTATGCTGATGTGCCCTATGGTGCGAGAGGTGGTGGCTATGGTACTAGTGCTCTTGGAACTTATGGAGGTGGTGGTTGCTATGGTGGCTATGGTGGAGGCATGCTCAGTCAGTTTGACTCAGACTCGTATGCAGGAATGGGATACAGTTCATTTGTTGGTGGTTATGGTGGCTCGAGTCTCAGCTCGGCTAGAGCATATGGAGGTAGTTATGGACCATCAAGCTCATACGAAAGTGGTTCTGCATATGGACGCAGCGGCACTAGCGGTAGGTATCATCCCTATCCAAGGAATGAGATGAGGCTCTGATCATAGTTGCAAAGGAGGCATTTATGGTGCACAATGACATGGGAGGCCCTTAATATGATAGTTTCAGTGTTTTGTATTGGGTATTCACCCTCCAACGATTTGATGAGCTTGGTGGTGCCTATGCTGAATATGTTGTATCTAAGGTGGTGGTAATCATGGATTGATGCATGTATTTGAACAAACTTTCCAAAACCATAACCATCATAAAAATCACAATCTCGTGATCTGTATCCACTTCCTACCTCTTTCGGAGGACCATATCCTCGGTGAGGCTCCTCTGTTAACTTCTTTGGTTCGGCTTTCTTGATTTCCACCTGCTTTCCACCTATCTCAAGAGTTCTCCCCCTGGATAGAATATCATCTACCACTTGCTCACTATCAAAAGTGATGAAACTAAAGCCTTTGGATCTTCTTGTGTTGTGCACCAGAAATGCCTCCTTTGCAACTATGATCATTTCCTCATCTCATTCCTTGCATAGGGATGATACCTACTGCTACTACAGCTGTGCCCATATGCAGAACCACTTCTGTATGAGCTTGATGGTCCATAACTACCTCCATATGCTCCAGCGGAGCTGAGACTCAAGCCACCATAACCACCAACAAATGAACTGTATCCCATTCCTGCATACGAGTCTGAGTCAAACTCACTTAGTATGCCTCCACCATAGCCACAATAGACACCACCACTTCCATAAGTTCCAAGAGCACCAGTACCATAGCCACCACCTCCCGCACCATAGGACCCATTAGCATAACCCCCACTTTTGGAGCCATATGGTCCATATGGTGGACCATATGGCTCCAGGAGTGGGGGTTATGCTGATGGGCCCTATGGTGCGGGAGGTGGTGGTTATGGTACTAGTGCTCTTGGAACTTATGGAACTGGTGGTGGCTATATTGCTATGGTGGAAATTGATGATTCGAAAAGGCAAACTAAAATCTGAATTTTTTATGTCAGGTTTGCGAGAGCTAAAATACTTTTTGGGAATTGAAGTAATTTCAATGAAAGAGGGAATTTGGAGGATACAATGCAATTATATGCTAGAAATTCTTGAGAGTTATATGAGTGCTTGTAAACCTATTGATATGCCACTTGATGTGAATGTTAAGCTTATGGATGATGGGAAGTACTTGCATGATGCCCATATGTATAGAGACATGGTTGGAAGTTTGATTTATGTAACAAAGAAAGGTCCGGATTTGAGTTTTGCAGTTGGTTTGGTGAGTCAATTTATGCATAAACATGTAGTGTACACTTGCATGTGGTGCAACACATATTGTGATATGTGAAAGGAACATGTAATTTTGGCCTGTTTTATGAGAGAAAAGTTCAGCCATGTATATATGCATATACAGATGTAGACTCGACAAAAAATATCATGCATCGGAGGTCAACGAGTGGATTTTCATTTTTGCTTGGAAGCGCAATCATTTAATGGAGTAGCAAGAAGCAACCAACTGTCGCTTTTTCAAGTACCGAAGCTGAATATAGAGGCATTACACAAGCCTTTTGTGAAGCAACATGGATTAAGTACGTACTCAAATATATTGGAGTCTACATGGATGGAAAGGTGGTCATCTATTGTGACAATGTGAGCAGCATAATGTTATCAAAGAATCTAGTTTATCATGCGAGATCAAAGCACATTGAAGTTCATTATCATTTGGTTCGTGAGAAGGTCATCGAAGGAGAAGTAGAGTTGATTCACATCAACATTGGAGAATAACTGGTAGACATCTTCACCAAAGCTCTTCCCAAAGAAAAGTTCATCTACTTCAGAGAAGCTTCAGGAGTTAGAAAGCTTTAGTTTGTATCTAGATTTCATTTCATGTTATTTCATCTTGTATGGATATATGTATTTCTTTCATTTTGTATTCAAGCTCACTCTGAGCTTGAGGGGGAGACTTGATGATGTGGTATCTCACTATGTAAAAACAAAAACGAACAAATGTAATAGTATACACACCGCAGTTGTGCCACTATCGCTGCGAAGAATTTCTGTCGTCTCTCTCTGTCCGGTTGTCGTCGTCTTATTTCCTGTAGATTGCTCGTGCCATAGCCGTGCTCCCACAAACCTTGTCTATGGTAAGAATGGGTACGGTCCCCTCATGGGACTCTGCATGGGCTCTTGACTTGCTATCGTGGCTTCTGACGCCTACTATGCGAGAGCGATCCTCTCTATGCATGACAAGATCTTCACCACTCGTCCCCACTTTATCTTTGCAGACACCATTTTTTATGGCCATAACTCAGCGGTCATCTTTAGCAGCTACAATCCTAAGTAGGCAAGGCTTTGAAAGATCTATACGCTGGAACTGTTCACCACCAAGCGCTTTCAAGAGCTTTTGTTCATTCGGTAGGAAGAGGTCAAAGATCTGATCGATCGTCTTCACGAGGAGTCTGCAGCAAGAGCAAAAGAAGTCGATGTGGGGTGAGCCATCTCTCACATGACAGCTAACACTAGGAGTCACCTCCTCTTCTCAAGAAAAGCTAAAGAATTCGACCTGACAATCCTTGTTCAGGATCTCGAAGCTGAGATGACAACCATTTTGCGGGACTTCATTCCTCTCCTTGCTTTCCTTGACATCAAGAAAATGAGAAGAATGAAGAGATTGCATGATCAAATTGATGGCTTTCTAAACCCCATCCTTGCTGCACGAAAAAAACTCATCTGATCTTTGCCGGCCAATGAACTTCCTCATGACTTCTTGCAAGTAAGCATATTTGATTCTCTTAAGTTTAAGCGCAGCTATGGCATGCGCAATCCACAGCGACACAAAACCAATGATGGAGAGAAGATAGACAGAGAGGGATCTCTGACCATTGCTCGCACAACGGTGGCATACACACTCCTAGCGGTGGAGTGATTTTGATTGTTTTTCTTTTATTTACATAATGCCACATCATCAAATCTCCCCCTCAAGCTTAGAATGAGCTTGAATACAAAATGAAAGAAACACATATGTCGATACAAGATGAAATAACATGAAATGAAATCTAACTCCTAAAGCTTCTCTAAAGTAGATGAATTTTTCCTTCGGAAGAGCTTTTGTGAAGATATCCACCACTTGTTCTCTAGTGTTTATGTGAATCAGATCCGCTTTTCCTTCCATGACCTTCTCACGAACAAAGTGATAATGAACTTCGATATGCTTGGATCTTGCCTCATTAACAGGATTCTTTGATAGCATAATGCTGCTCACATTGTCACAATAGACTATCACCTTTTCGTCGATGTAGACTCCCATGTCTTCGAGAAGGTACTTAATCCATGTTGCTTCACAAACGGCGTGTGTAATACCTCTATATTCACCTTCGGTACTTGACAAAGCGATAGTTGGTTGCTTCTTGCTACTCCAACAAATGATTGCACTTCCAAACGAAATAAAAATCCACTAGTTGACCTTCGATCCATGACATTTCCTACCCAATCCGAATCTGTGTATGCATATATACATGGCTGAACTTTTCTCTCATAAAACAGGCCAAAATTACATGTTCCTTTCACATATAGCAATATGTGTCGCACTGCATCCAAGTGCACTCTACATGGTTTATGCAGAAACTGACTCACCAAACCAACTGCAAAACTCAAATCCGGTCTTGTCTTGGTTACATAAATCAAACCTCCAACCATCTTTCTATACATGTTGGCCTCATGCAAGTACTTCCCATCATCCATAAGCTTAACATTAGTATCAAGTGGCGTATCAATAGGTTTGCATGCACTCATACCAAATCTCTCAAGCATTTCTAGCATATAATTGCGTTATATCATCCGAATTCCTTATTTCATTGAAATTACTTCAATTCCCAAAAAAGTATTTTAGCTCTCCCAAATCCAACATAAAAAATTCATATTTTACTTGCCTTTTCAAATCATCAATCCTCTTCTCATCACTGCCAGTAAGGATCAAATCATCAACATAGATCGCTAATAGAATTGTTTCACTTCCTTGATTCCATACAAACATTGAATAATCAACTTTCGATTGCATAAATCTCAGATTCAACTACTTCTTAGTGAATCGTTCACATCATGCTCTTGGAGCTTTTTTCAAACCATAAAGCGCTTTTGTTAACTTGCATACATAATTAGGATATTTTGGTTGCACATAACCTTCTGGTTTCTGCATATAGACTTCCTCATGCAATTTTCCATTCAGAAATACATTCTTAACATCCATTTGATATAATTTCCAATTGTTCATAGTAGCCCATGCAATCACGCTTCTTATCCTTGTTATTTTCACTACTCGACTAAATGTTTCATCATATTCTAATCCATATACTTGTGCATATCCTTTTGCAACTAAATCGGCTTTAAATCTTTCCAATGAACCATCACTTTTGCACTTCACTTTGTATACCCATTTACATCCAATATTTCTCTTATTGAGTGGCAATTTCACTAATTCCCCTGTATCATTCTTCTTCAATGCATTCATCTCATCATCCATTTCTTTGCACCAATCTTCACTTTGTGATGCATCATGAAAATTCTTTGGTTCCTCATGCTTGATTCTTTCTGTCATGTATGCATAATGAAGCTTCATAGACTTATTGTATAGATTCAGTCTATCCACCAGATGTCTTACTCTTGTAGATAATCTCAAAGGTATTTGTTCTTCATATGATCTTGAAGGTGTCTCTTTCCTTGTGTCTAGAGGAACATATTTCTCCTTCAAATTTCTCAACATGCCAGGCGTAACTATCTCATCATCAACATCTGAATCAGACATGTATGTATCTCTCCCTTTCTCCTTTCTTCTTGCATAGTCCTTTGCATTTTTACTCCATGATGTCTCAAGTGTAGGAAGCTCATATGAACCATAGTGTTGAACCTCTTCATGATCAAAATTCCTACGACTTGTTGTGGCTCATCATGAACATAATGCATAGAATCATCCATATCATTCTCTATCACATCCATGTCTTTGGGTGCATACCATGATGCTTTTTCATCGAATATAACATCTCTACTCACTAAACATTATTTTGTAACACGATTATAACATCGATATCCTTTCTTTTCTTTTGAGTATCCAACAAATATGCACTTTTCAGATTTTTCCTCAAAATTGTGTCTCAATTGACTAGGCACATGTTCAAAACAAATACTTTCAAAAACTCGTAAATAGCTAAGATTAGGCTTATGCTTCCATAGCCTCTCATAAGGTGTGAGATCATGAACCATGCCTCTGGGAGCTCTATTTAGAACATGCACAGCGGTATGACATGCTTCTACCCAAAACATATCTTGCATATTCTTTTCATTCAACATGGCTCTAGCAACTTCCTCAATCACACGATTTTTGCGTTCTGCAACACCATTTTGTTGTTTGTGTATCTACAAGACAATTGCCTTCAGATTCCATGATCACTAAGGTATTGATCAAATTCTCTTCAGATATATTCTCCCCCTAAATCTAATCGTAGGCATTTTATATACATTCCCAACTGTTTTTCAATCATATTTTTGAATCTCACAAAGCACTCAAAGACTTCACTCTTATGCTTCAGGAAATAAATCCATGTATATCGGCTATAATCGTCAAAGAATATCAAAAAATATAGTGAGCCACCAACTAATTTTGTTCTTACAGGTCCAACCACATCACTATGGATTAGCTCTAGAGGTCTCCTCTTGTGCATTTCTCTTCTTGGAAACTTCATACGTTGATGTTTTTCAAATGTGCATGCTATACAAATTCTTTCAGAGTTTAAATGACCAAATCTTGGTAGCCCATGCACTAACATTTGCTTTTCCATGGACTCCATATTTCTCAAATTAATATGACCAATTCGTTTATGCCATAATTCATCTATATCTGAATATTCACTTTTCTTGGCATACATGTTCTCATAAAGAGGAGTACCCATGTCAAATGTGAACAATCTACCCATCATGTTTCCATGACCAAGTAATTTTCCTCTTTTTTCATACTTGAAATCATGTATAAAACAACTATCTTTGTTGAAAATAACTTCCATGTCTTGATCTGCTAGCTGACCAACCGAAACTACGTTCTTTGTAATGCTAGGCACATGTAAGACATCACTTAATGTGTTTCAAACACCATTTCTTTGCACTAGCAGTACATTCCCAACATCATTATTCATGTGTAAGGTATCATCACCAGTTGCCACATACTCTTTAGTCTTCAAAGCTTCTTTTGATTCAACCAATTTCCAATGCTCATCATGTGATTTGTGCAAACAGATTCTATGTACAAGTTCATATCGTTTCTAGGTTTTGACATACTACTCAACACATGCTCTATTGCAAATGTATTATCTTTGCCATAGTCTCTATATGAACTTTCAGTAGCAAAATTTCCATGTGCCACATAATGGCTTCTACCTCTTCCTCTTTGACTATTCTCCTTATAATAACAATCTTTCTCAAAATGGTCATACTTGCCGCAATGGTAACAATTCCTAGGTGCTTGTGATCTTCCTCTACCTCTTGGCATATCCATTGTATTTGTATTTCTAGAAGATGATCGTCCATGACTAGAACCTCTTCCTATATTCTCAAAGAATGCATGATCTCTTGAATTGCCACTTCGAGATGCATTCAAACCAAGTTTTACTTCTTCTGTCATGAAAAGAGCTGTTAGCTTGTCGAAATCTCGCATAGTGAATGTCACTAAAATAGAAGTATCCAACCTCTTGTACTACGGTCCTAGACTATTTAGCATGACTGAAACCATATCATCATCATCAACTGTGCAATTTATGGAAGCTAAATCATTAGTGATCTTCCTAATTTCCACCAGATATTCCGTTATGGACCTATTTCCACACCATATGCTATGCAACTTTTTCTTTAAGTGAATTTTTCTAGCATCCGTCGATGTACCATATATCTTATGGATGATATCCCAAGCTTCCTTTGGTGTGCTAGCTTTCACAATATGTGGAATCAGGCTCTCTAATATACATATCAAAATCCAATGGATAACCTTTCTAGATTTCTCTATTCATGTTTTATATTCCCTTTCCTCTTCTGCATTCGCGTTCTCTGGAAACTCAGGACACTCGTCCTCTCCATTCACTAGTCCCCATAGACCTCTTCCCATTAAGAAATTTTCCATCCTATATGACCATATGTGGTAATTGTCTTTATCAAGCGCATCACCAACTATTTGTGCAATATTATCATCCATCCTTGCAATTTATGCACTTCTCTATGCTATGGGAAGTTTATGGTGATGCCTAGAAAAACTTTGGTAGCATTTATGCACTTATATGCTCAATTTTAACTCTCCGAAAAAATTTCAGCAGAGTCTCCTTTGTCCAAAGTGTATATTAGCCGAGTCAACTATAGTGAATCCACTCCAAAAACCCAAACTCTTGGTAAAAAGCATCAATAACAGTCCGTAACGTAAGCATATATACTCTCATGGCAGGCCTAAAAAATATACATTCATCCTATGATCGATACACGAGGTCTTTGGACTGTCTTCTCTTTGATCTTCCACCTATATCACCAGAGTATCTCCAAGCATGAGAATACCCCAGTTAAAATCCTTACCACATTTCTCCGTTTTTTCTTTTACTTCAAGGTTTTCAGCAGGGTAATGAAACCTCACAAGGTGCGTGAGTTGTCCAATTAAGGACTCGCAAAATGCTTACATTCGTCTCACAACGTGTGAGTAATTTCCATTCAAGGACCCACAAAAAATTACATAATGTTGCCTGCGACATGCAATCGGAATCAAAAAATTGAAATCAAATGAGTACCTAAGATAAAGCCCTAACACTTATGTCAAATTCTAAATAATCACTCAGAGTTAGATCACAAACTATCTTTAATAAATATCTATGCCTGAAGTGCTACCATCTGAATATCCAAGTAAATCCTCTTCTGCAGCTATCCTAAATTGGTCGTTCTATGCGCAATTGGGTCCTGCTAGACTCGTCCACTTCTTGCGGAGTGTTTTTGTTTTGTGGAAGCAGAGTATCTCTACTTGAGTGCAAGGTCCATCCCTTTTATAGAGCGTATTTGCCATGGAATCTCTTTGGATTATGATGTCAGCATTCGAACAAGTGCAAAGGAGCTTGTGCACAACTATGTTTTGCGAGATAATACAAATAACAACTTGTTAACTACTGCTATCGATACTCATCATCGTAGTGTTACTTCCACTCTCATACCAAATCTTAAGTTATGCAGCTATGGTATGTGCAATCCCAAGACCCTAGGGGGCGGGGGGCGGCCAATTACCATGCTTCAAACTGGATATAAGATAATTGTCAAAGTTATCACCAACAAAATCTCTTGTCATTTAAAGTCATGGCTTTGGGAGGACGAGAAAGGTTTTATCAAAGGTAGATCTATACTTGAAGAAATTGTCGATATTTGGGAAGGCCTTGTGTTTGCTGAGGAGTCTACACAAGATCTGGTATTCATAAAGATCGACTTCGACAAAGCATATGACAGATTGGAATGGGACTTTATTCTTCAATCACTGAAAGACCTTGGATGCAGTCAAAAGTTCACGAAGATGGTATTCACTCTTCTCGAAAATGCTTCTACAAGAAAAAATATTAATGGTAAGCTCTCCGAGTCCATACATTTAACAAGATCTATCAAGCAAGGCTTCCCACTCGCTCCATCACTCTTCGCTATCACCTCGGAAGGCCTCAGTCGCCTATTAAAGCATCACTTGGACGCTAGCAATCTCAAGGGTCTTTCCCTTCCTCTTGTTCACAACCGAATGATTGCAAGACTCTTTACTGATGACATGAATGCCTTTGTACATAACGATATGAACGACATCGAGGTATTCTAGAGTGGCCTCCACACCTTTTGTGTGGCATCAGGTTCAAAATCATAAAACTACTTTCAGACCAATCTGTGGCCCTCCACCCCAAATGTTATTAGATTAGGGGTGTCAAGTTATCCCTAGAGGTCAAGTGTTCCATCTCCTTGGTATTCCGATGGACTTCGACATTTCAATGGACCAACCGTGGAACTTGGTCCTATCCAAATTGAATCGCAAACTAAATCATTGGAAAGGTATGCAAGTTAACTTGGCAAGGCGTGCGATGTTTGTTAACACATTTATGCTTTCTACGACTATTTACTTTATCTCGTGTTGGAGACCTAAGGAGAAAGAGTTGGCCAAAGTGGAAAGAATATGCAGAAAGTTCTTATGGATTAGGGATCCCAATAGGAGGGGGATTCCCAAAATCAAATGGGAAACTTGCATTAGCTCAAAAGACTTGAGAGGTTTGGGAATATTGGATATCGTTGGGTTGACTGACAAGTTGGCGGCAAAATGGTTTATCAAGGCTTGGAGCAATAGTGAGTCCTCTTGGGCTAAATTGATCTTGAGAAACATGAAAGTCCTTACCTTAGTTGGCCATCCTATTCGGAAGGACATAGGAATCCTCACACTTTTGTTCTCCCCCACCCGATGTCCTCTAAAGGCTCTAGACTTGTGTATTCCCTATGGAAGAGTTGGAACAAGGCCAAACAATCCATCATAATCAGTGATGAGTGGAAGTGGGCGGCTAGAATAAGACAAAATGACTCTATCTTGTTCCCATTTTTTTGGCATGAGGGTGGAGTCTTGGAACATCCAAACTGCTAAGCCGCTATGGAACAAGGGGTTCAAATAGTGGAAACAACTTTGAAAACAAGAGAGCAGCCAGTGGATTAGGTTTGAAGACTTAGACCATAGACTTAGAGTTACCCTCAAGGAATGGGCTCTTTTTCAAGGCAGATGTTCAATGTGGGATCGCTCAACTACATGCCTTCTCTGCAGACAAAATCTTCCTTGCTTGGAGGGCCTTAAATGGAAAAATGGTAAGAAACTATTTAGAATCCTCAACTTCAAAGAGAACTTAGATGTTCATCACACCCTAAACAAATGCTGGTTGCTTTCTTGGACCAAACTTCGATGGGAAACTAAAGTTCATGTCTATATGGCACCCCCTAATTGAGATTAAAAAGTCTCTTCTCATGTGACACATCTTGCATAAGGGTGTCTGGTCCAATGCAAGGGCTAACAAAATCTACGGTGTGCCTCCATGGTGCAAGTGTTGCCATTGATGCATCGAAGATTAGCTCACCTCTTCTTTGATTGCCCCAAGTCCCGAGTAATCCGGCACCATGTTGTCGTCGGGTTTCGTAAAAAGGAGGAGGCACTTGTGATGGGATTTCAGCTATTCATGAGCTTTCACCAAGGACGTTTATTTTTTATTTTCCTTTCTTATTTATATGCAGTTTATAACATATTAACAAAAAATGAACATTGGTAGAGAGAGATCTCAGTTTCATAAATGAACAAAGCTTTGCATATGAATTCGTTGCAAAGGGATTTTGATTTGATGTTAAATCCAACACAATAATTTTAGCTTTGAAAACACCTAGGCCATGAGTTTCATACGCTGAATAAACGAAAAAGTTTATTTGGCAAAAAGAAAGCCAAGTAAGTCCTTCGATGTATATATATAAGGCCTATGTTTCTCTCGTGAGGTATAGTTAGTAAGACATATGGATAACCTCTATTCTATATACATATATAAACATAACGTGATCAAAATCAATTCATAGAACATGATTCCACGTTCTATAAGCATAACAACTGTGATGATTCCACATGTTGAACTCATGATGTGATTTTATAAAGCAGACAAATTGAATGCAAGATTTGACGTTTTACCTATACAATGAATGATGAAGAAACCAAAAATTCATATGGTAATTTTGCATGAATGAATCAGTAAAGAAGCACAGTTTTGTAAAAAAACAAAAGTTGATTCCAATAGACATTGATGAAACTTGATTTAACTTGTGCAGCAGAAATGGCTACATAAATGTACCACGCTGCAAAATTCTTCCACTATCTATGGCAGTAAGGTCGTCTTGTACAAGAAAGCCAGAGTCGTGGTCAAAGAGACTAATCAGCATAACAAACTCTCTTCATCCCCAATCCTTGGCTACCTTTGAATACCGATTTTGAGACTTTTTTGTCACTGAACGATCCTCAAAGTGTTGATTTACAATAGAAAGCCGATGGCTTACAAAGCAGCTCCACTCAACAGAAGTATTTCGAGGATCAGTGACCTCCAAAAACATAGATCCATTATCTCTTTGAAAGCAATAAAATTCTCAACATACTGTTGGAGCAAGACAATCAACAAATTGTGATTATACAAAGGGTAGAAGTAAAGACATGAAGAGAAGATTGAAGATCAATGTCATGAATTGAAGGAAAGAATCAGATAGCAAAGTTCTTTAATCAAATGTACATTAATTCTTTAGATACTTCAATATACTTGAAGTAGTTACGAGTTAGGACTTGTATATATATATATCTATATATATATATATATATATATATATATATATATATATATATATATATATATATATATATATATATATATATATATATATATATATATATATATATATATATATATATATATATATATATATATATATATATATATATATATATATAAGTACATGCTTGTAGTCGTATGAGATATAGAGAAGAGAGTATGAGATGAGTTAGTTGATGTACATTGTACAAATCATCCATCAGATGTATGAAGGAAATAGATAAGTGAAAATTTCAGATATGGCGCGTTGATCTTCTCTCCCATTCTCCTTCTGTGCTTAATCTTTTGAGAAATCCTTTTGCACGTATCTAAGTCCATAGCTAATCTATCTATGACTGGAATTTGAGAGGTTAATTGCAATCAGGTTGAGAGAATTCAGTTTAGGAACATTCATATGTGAAGATGTTCTGAGAGTCGTCAAAACTGGCGCAGATTTCATGTTCAGAGAAATGGACATTGCTCAGTGCACAGTGTAAAGTTTTACACAAGTGAGGGCTCAAAATCTAAGTTGAGAGGTAAGCCATCTATGGCTAAAAGATCTTGATGAAATGGGATTTACTTTGGGAGAACCAGTGTTAAGAAGTTACAGGTGTTAAGGTCGCCATTGCAAAGAAGCTGTTTCAGACATAGGTAAAGTGTTTCACACATTTCTCACAGTATACTCAATCATTTTGAGAAATTTAACTTGGAGAAGTTGCGCAACCTTAAGCCAAAGCATTGTGCAAAGTTTTATAAAAAACTTTACAAGATTGATTAGTCAATCAGTAATTAATCTGTGGCAGACTTTTCAGGAAATTTCAGTTTTCAACAGTTAGTCAAAATTCTGATAATTTGGTGATTGTTTTCTAAAATTAAGTGGAGTCTGAAGTTGTTCTTGATATAGAGGAGTTCTAAGTTCAAGTAAAACTTGTTCTTTTGGATATTAACACTCTCCATCAGTGGTATCAGAGCCGGATGTGTCAAAATTGAAGTGAAGAAGACTCCGACTACTGCAGAAATACAAATATTTACATCTCGAAGGTGCAAAAGGATAAAGGTTGAAGAAAACTTGAAGGTAGACACATTGAAGTTATCAAAAGGATCAGAAGGAGTAAGATTCAAAGTCAAGGTACATTTATTTCTCATAAAGATTAAAGAATTGGCAATACAGGTAAAGAAACAATGGGAGATAGTCTCCAAATTGAGAAGCTCGATAGAGAGAACTATCCTGCATGGTCAATGAGGATGGAAGCTCATCTTATGAGCAAAGATCTGATGGGATACATCACAGGAGAGGAAGAAAAGCCAGAATTTAGAGACTCTAGTGTTCCAACTAGAGAGGAGCTTGCAGACATGAAGAATTGGATGAAGAAGGATGCTCAAGCAAGGAGCATAATCTACATGGCAGTTAATGACTATTTGCTTCCTCACATTAGAGGACTTGAAAGTGCATGTGACATTTGGAATGCTTTGGAAGAGCATTTCCAAAACACAACCAAATCAAGGAAGGCTTCACTATGGGCAGAATTTACTACTTTCAAGAAGAAGGCCTCACAATCAATCTCTGATTATGTGACAAAGATGAAGAACATTGCAGATTCTTTAGGAGCAGTGGATGAAGATATTGAAGAAGAAAAATTGGTAAGAAAAATTCTCACAGGGCTAAGAGGAGATGAGAAGTGGAAGCCTTTTATTTTGTCTATAGAACTTTCATTAGATCACTTCACTCCTGATTTGAATCAATTGTTAGGTCATATGCTAACTTTTGAGAATGATATCAAAGGAGATGTTGATAAGAGTGCAGGTCATGCAATGTACTCTAAAGACAAGAAGAAAGCTAACAAAGGAAAGCAAGAATCAGGTGAAGAAGAAGGTACTTCAAACCAAGCAAATTTCATAAGAGGAAGAGGAAATGGCAGAAGTAGAGGAAGAGGCAGAAACAACAAAGATAATGCAAGAGCTTGTTGGATATGTGGTAAGACCAATCATCTATCTCATGATTGTTGGCACAATAATCAGAACAATGGTAATTATCAGAACTTTAATCAAAGAGCAAGAGGTGGTAGATTTCAGAGAGGAAACTTCAGAGGTAGAGGTGGTAGGAATTCTTTTGGAAGAGGTGGAGGAAGAAGCTTCCAAAATCAATCCTATAATAACACTTACTACAACTATGCATCAGATCAGAAGGAGGACTCGACTCTCATTATGAATGCAACATGTGAAACCTCACATGAGGACATGAGAGTGTTCTACATTGATTCAGGATGTAGTAATCATTTAAGTGGAAATATTGCTTTGATGACTGATCTAGATCATAATGCAATTAATCATACAGTTCAGACAGGTGATAATACAAAGCATAAGGTAAAGTCAATTGGTTCAGTCAAAGCTAAAGATGGGAGCACTCTTCTGAGTAAGGTTCTTTATGTTCCCACAATTCCAAAGAATTTGATCAGTGTAGGTCAAATTGTGGAAAAAGGATATGAGGTAAGGTTCACCAATGATGGAGTCTATGTTGAAGACCCTAGTCAAGGGTATAAACAGGTTGTTACAGGAAAGAAGGAAGGGAGGCTTTTCACATTGAAGGTACAAGGAAATGTTGGACATGCTATGTTCACATATGGAGAGCAGAAGGTATCTGAATTGGATCTTTGGCATAAAAGACTTGGACATTTCAATGAGAGAGGTATTAAAGAAATGATTAACAATGATTCAGTGCTTGGGTTGCCTAACATTGCAGGTCAACACATGACATACAGATGTGAGGCATGTCAATTAGGTAAGGCCCATAAGCAACCTTATTCGAAGCATGGGTTTATGTATTTAGAAAGACTTGAGTTGGTGCATACAGATGTGTGGGGTCCTTCAAAGGACTTTAGTATAAATGGTTCAAGATATTATGTCATATATGTTGATGATGCTACCAGGTGGATCACAATTTATGTGATTAAAGAAAAGTCAGAAGTGTTTAATACATTTAAACACTATCATGCATATGCAGAAAGGATTACAGGTCAAAAATTGAAGAGACTAAGGTCAGATGGAGGGGGAGAGTATTTTTTAAATGAGTTCAATGATTACTTGTGGAATGAAGGTATAAAGAGAGAAGTTACTTGCAGGTACTCTCCTCAACAAAATGGGGTAGCAGAAAGAAGAAACAGGACACTTGCTGAATTTGCAAGGTCCATGATGAAAGAGAAGAATTGTCCAAATTATTTGTGGGCTGAGGCTGTTAATACAGCTACATATTTGGTTAATAGATTGCCTTGTAAAGCTTTGCAAGGTATGACACCATATGAAGCTTGGTGGGGTAAGAGACCTACCTTGGATCATTGCAGAATATTTGGATGCTTGGCATATGCATATGTGCCATCTCAATTGAGGCATAAGTTGGAGCCTAAGGCAGAAAAATATGTATTCATTGGTTATGATGATAAGAAAATGGGATACAGGTTGTGGAGTCCATCCACAAAGCAATTCCTTGTATCCAAGGATGTTACATTTGATGAGCAAGGTACTTGGTATGCAAGTAAATATAATATACATGCAGATGTTGAAGAAGTAGGTGGATCAAAGGAAAGGTAAAGCAAAGATTCAATTACTTGATGAAAATGAGAATAATGAAGTACAGGTTGAAGTTGAAGAGAGGCCAAGGTTTGATCCAGAATGTGATGAACCAGAGACTTCAAAAAGTGCAGAAGTTAGGAGGTCATCTAGGCATAAATGGCAACCCACAAGGTATAGCTATGACACCTCATTTTTGACTACTAAAGATTATGCTTATTTGGTAAAAGCAGATGAAGATCCATCTACATATGATGAAGCCAAAGGCAAGAGAAATTGGGAAGAAGCCATGCAAGAAGAGTATGATGCATTGATAGAGAATCAGACTTGGGATGTGGTTCCTAAACCTAATAGCCAGAAAATTATTGGATGTAAGTGGGTTTACAAAACAAAAAGATTTGCAGATGGAAGTGTGTCTAGGTACAAAGCCAGACTTGTTGTGAAAGGGTATGCACAGACATATGGAGTGGACTATGATGAGACCTATAGTCCTGTGGCAAAAATGACAACCATCAGAACTCTCATAGCAATTGCTGCTTGCAAAGGTTGGAAGTTATCTCAATTAGATGTTAAAAATGCTTTCTTGAATGGATACATTTCAGATGAAGTTTACATGGAGCAACTAGATGGGTTCAAAGATCAAGTGAGTTCAAATTATGTGTGTAAGCTCAAGAGAGCTTTGTATGGGTTGAAGTAGGCCCCAAGGGCTTGGAATTATAGGCTTGTAAAATTCTTAAAAGATCTTGGATTTCAAGCATCAAAGGTAGATAGTAGCTTGCTAGTCAAAGCAATTGAAGATGGATTCATTTATGTTTGTATTTATGTTGATGACATAATACTTACAGGAACGGATGATAAAGGAATACAAATGATCAAGAAGCAGATGGAGAAAGAGTTCAAAATCAGTGATTTGGGGAACTTGTCATTCTTCTTGGGAATGGAGATTTTATATACTCAACATAGAGTATATGTGACCCAAGAAAGGTATCTTAAAAATTTGCTAACCAAATTTAAAATGAAAGATTGCAGGGTTGCACCTACACCATTGGAAGTGAACCATAAATTGTCTAGATTTGGAGGAGAAGAATTCAGAGACATGAAGCTCTATCAAAGTTTGGTTGGTAGCTTGATTTATGCTACATTAACAAGGCCTGATTTCTCATATGCAGTTGGTGTGATTTCACAATTCATGCATTGTCCTAGAAAGGAACATTGGATTGGAGGACAAAGAGTACTTAGGTACATCAAGGGTACACTCAGAGAAGGACTGTACTATGGATTTACTTCTGATACAAGAGTGAAGATATATAGTGATGCAGATTGGGCAGGTAATGTGGATGATAGAAGATCAACACATGGATATTTGTGCTATGTAGGAGACAAATTGATTTCATGGTGTTCTAAGAAGCAACATACAGTTGCTTTGTCATCTACAGAAGCAGAATATAAAGGTATGGTGGAAGCTGCAAAGGAGTTAATATGGCTAAAGACACTCATGAAGGATTTTGATGTGATTCAAAGTACTCCTATTATTTGTGGAGACAATATGAGTTCTCTATACTTGGCAGCTAATCCTGTGTTTCATGCTAGAACTAAACATATTGAAATACAGTATCATTTCTTGAGAGAGAAGGTTATTGATAAAGAGATTGAAGTCATACACACTCCTACAAAAGATCAACTTGCAGATATGATGACAAAAAGTTTAGATGGACCAAAGTTACAGAAGTTCAAAGACATGGCAGGAATAAAGAAGATGCAGATAATCACAATTGATGATTGAGGGGGAGCTGTTGGAGCAAGACAATCAACAAATTGTGATTATACAAAGGGTAGAATTAAAGACATGAAGAGAAGATTGAAGATCAATGTCATGAATTGAAGGAAAGAATCAGATAGCAAAGTTCTTTAATCAAATGTACATTAATTCTTTAGATACTTCAATATACTTGAAGTAGTTACGAGTTAGGACTTGTATATATATATATATATATATATATAAGTACATGCTTGTAGTCGTATGAGAGATAGAGAAGAGAGTATGAGATGAGTAAGTTGATGTACATTGTACAAATCATCCATCAGATGTATGAAGGAAATAGATAAGTGAAAATTTCAGATATGGCGCGTCGATCTTCTCTCCCATTCTCCTTCTGTGCTTAATCTTTTGAGAAATCCTTTTGCACGTATCTAAGTCCATAGCTAATCTATCTTTGACTAGAATTTGATAGGTTAATTGCAATCAGGTTGAGAGAATTCAGTTTAGGAACATTCATATGTGAAGATGTTCTGAGAGTCGTCAAAACTGGCGCAGATTTCATGTTTAGAGAAATGGACATTGCTCAGTGCACAGTGTAAAGTTTTACACAAGTGAGGGCTCAAAATCTAAGTTGAGAGGTAAGCCATCTATGGCTAAAAGATCTTGATCAAACTGGATTTACTTTGGGAGAACCAGTGTTAAGAAGTTACAGGTGTTAAGGTCGCCATTGCAAAGAAGCTGTTTGAGACATAGGTAAAGTGTTTCACACATTTCTCACAGTATACTCAATCATTTTGAGAAATTTAACTTGGAGAAGTTGCGCAACCTTAAGGCGAAGCAATGTGCAAAGTTTTATAAAAAACTTTACAGGATTGATTAGTCAATCAGTAATTAATCTGTGGCAGACTTTTCAGGAAATTTCAGTTTTCAACAGTTAGTCAAAATTCTGATAATTTGGTGATTGTTTTCTAAAATTAAGTGGAGTCTGAAGTTGTTCTTGATATAGAGGAGTTCTAAGTTCAAGTACAAGTTGTTCTTTTGGAGATTAATACTCTCCATCACATACCACGTAAATCGTTTACGAAATAAAGTTGTTCAACAACACTACAATGTAGTAAAACAAGAATTTGTGTTAAGTTCAATCTGTTTAGACACTTGTACTTTCAAGTGTCCAGAATAACAAAGATACTTTGAAGCGTTAAGTCTATTTGAAATTGCATCAAAATACATTAAAAGGATCTATATCCATACTATTCAATCACTTAACCTCTAAAGTTCGTTCCAGAATTTGCATCGTCAAACGTGCTATGATTAGAACACTAGTTACTTGATCATGAAGATTCTCCTATGCTAGTTATTCCATGCTATCCTCTCTTCACAAGAAATGTTGAAAATACAACTGCATCGATTTCATTCAAAAGTATTCATAAAAAAGAAACAAGTTATCAACGCACATGTTTTCATTCAGAGTCTCTGTGCAGAAGTTTATAAGCCTTTGCTAATTACTGTCATAGTGAACAATTTCCATTGACTCACTTAAGTAAACAAATAAATTATCATTAAAACTCACAGATTTCATGATAGTACATAGGAATGCATCGTACAACTTCCCAGAAATGCATAAGTTCAAAACCAATTTATGTTCAGTTTGTTTTTATATTCAGTTGACATAGGAATAACACATGGCCGTGAATTATATTCCTTTGATATCTATTGCACAACGCTAATTAAAATATCAATTTCAAATACATTCTTTGTATGTCTTCTATTTTTGCTATATCATAACTTTGAAATTTGTAGCCTCCAGCAAGACAATAAAACAACAAACTAAAACATATCTGTATATGTCACAGCAGCGTAGAGTCTCGAACAATCTTCTATTCTTGATGATAGTTACTCAGCTCCGCAGATCAAGCGCTAGCCATCCAGCAATAGCTTCCAGGATCCAAAACCTCCATTGATTAGATTGCAAACCTACGAACTCCATCAGCTTCGATGCTCTGTGATCATGGGCGTATCTTCTTGTTTACTTGCACATACATTCTGAATAACATGCATGTTCCAAGGCAATAGAGAGTTTCCCCTCCAGAAACCTCTATCCTGATGCATCAAGTATGATCGGCTTGCAAGCAATGATGCCTCAACAGGGGACTCCAAACGGCTTAATTTCAGTAGTTGTGCACATCACCTTAGAATAGCATCGAGATGATATTCCTTTCAATATCTTTTAGCTTCCCTCGTAGTATGCTCCATCTTTCGATTTTTGTGTCGCTTCTCCTCTTTGATGCCAAACTAACGGATGGCCTTTCTCCATAGCAAAAGAATGAAAAAAATATATCCTTACTGAAAAGGCCTCGGTCTTTCCTTGGAGAAGCTTCAGTCCTCCAATTTCCGTTTAAATCCCCCCCCCCATGGCTCTACCCTTCTCCGGTGTGACATTAGGTCTCTACAAGTCGTCTCCCTTGAGAGAGATTACTTCCTCTTCCCGAAAGATCCCTCTGCCTCCGTGTCATACACAGACCGGATCCCCCTTGTGAGAGCCCCCCATCCTTCCATAATCTTTTTCTGCCAGGCGTCAATTTTCTCCTAAAAGAAAAACCTTTCCTTCCATGCCATGTATATTCATGCACGTATATGCATAAACTTGCACACATACATACATTCACATATATTAACGCATACACATGCATGGAAATCAATAATTATGCATTTTAACATTTAATCATAAATACCAAGCACATATGCATAAACACATAAACATGTATAAACACACATTCTTATGATGCATTCACATGGATACAGAATAGAAACTTGGTAAGTTATGGTCGGATATACAGACATATAAACACCATGACGCACACAAAAAGGGTATATATAAGAGATGCAATCTAGAAAACACCCATCTCCAACAATAATACATGAAAAAAGAAATTTGGGAGGAGTTGAAATCACCCATCTCAATCAATTGTTGCTTTCTTACTTTACCTGCATGATTGACACGCTCATTGAATTCAATTGAGTTATGATTACCTTCCATTGAACTTTTTAATTTCATTTAATTGGATTTACTTGGTTTTGAAATCTCCACCACATCCACTCCCTTTGAACCTGTGCATCCTCCGGATGTGCCAACCAACCTGCACACATAACAACAAACACGAACGAGTATCAAGTATTCATAGCATATAAACAGGACTTAAAGAAAATTTTAACTTGATGCATGAAATCTGAAAATTCATTAGTCTTGGCATAAATTAAGAGAAGAAAGTAGACACAAGCAGCCCATACAACATATCATAATACATTAATGTACTCAGACTAGAAATCACATGAGTAAATAAAAAACTTCTTAGCTCTGTCGTTAACTCGACCAGGTCAGATCTAGTAGTCTATCCAAAGATTTGCATATACTAGTCCTCACTAACTCCATTAATGAGACTACCATCTGGCTTCCCTATTGATCTCCCATCATCCGAACCCCCATTAGACCTTTTCTTATTTTTCTCTTATTTTTATTCTATTTTTCTTTATTTTAATTCTTTGTTCCAACCCAACCTTTATATTTTTATTTTTATCTTTATTTATTTATCCATACATATCGGCCTACACCAAAATCGGATGCGACTCGAGGACCTCACCACCCAGCGAGGTTTAGCCCACCCATGTATCGACCCGATATAGCATGATGCACAATGTCAGCCTCATATGAAATCAATATCAGCTCGTGGCTCTAACCACCCGGTCAGAGTGACTCCACCCGCCTATTAACCCGTATGAGCGCGTAACAACATGTAAGTTAGGCCATACGACACAACTAGTATCAGCTCGTAGCCCTGATCACCTGACCAGGGTAGTCCCACCCGCCTACTAGCTCATTGCACCGCCCAATGGCAAGTACACATACACATAGATAGCTGGCTGGTATAAGAACTCTTTTTTCAAGACATAATATGTCTGAAGATCAAGTCAGATGAGAGATCAAGAGTAGAAGTCAAAGTGTCTTACTCATCAAGTATCATAAACACTAGTATAAACAGATACTTAGTCTAGGTCTTTCCTTCACCTTCCTAGGTCTTGTTCTGGAAACTTCTAGTCCGTCTTCTAATCTTACTCATATAATCCTTGTCCTTATACATCACATGTAATCTTATTAGTGGTACGAGATCTTTGTTCTACTTAATTTTCTTATTTATGCATTTCTATAGCATTATATGTTTATTCATGCAGTCTTTTATATACACATATACACGAGAAAAAAAAGAAATTGAAACAAAAAACATTTCACCTTTATACTATCGAAATTCCTTTTGAATCTGTATTCTGGATCATCTTTGTTTCTTCATTTTGAATCATCAATCTTCACTTGTTGATCTGGATTTCTTGTTTCTTTCTTAAAATCAAACCAAAAAAACATCAGTTATATACATTTCTATTTACAAAAACTTTTTTAAGATTTATGGAGTTTTATTGTGCGAGACTCTCCCTTCAATCCCATCTTCTCTGATACATGCTCACCAAAGAAGTTGTTCTGAATTGCATCAAACATGGTTGCATTCATAAATATAGTAAATATGTATACAAGTCACCTTATTTGCTTGTCTACCTCTTGGCAGCTTGTATGGTCTTTGTAACTCTCAGAGAATTTGCATATACATGTTTCAATTATTTGAGCACAAGTATCTTTATTTATGATTCTTTCAAATTCATCATGTGCAGAGTCAGGAACACATGTATATGAAGTTTGAAATTTACATATGTTTGGTTCAAAATCAAAATTTTTTTGCAAGCATGTATTTTCTTTTATTTCATGCTTGAGATCTTTTATAGGAATTTTATCCCTTTCATTATCTTCTATCCTGTTTCCATCTTTTTTAAAATAAGATTTTTTAATAGAATCATTTGAATTCCACTTCAAACGGAAGTGTTCATCATGCTCAGACATCACAACACAGTCATCATTATTCTCCATGATAAAATCATTCCTTTCTGACTGAGTTCCGGAAATTATGAAGTTTGCTTCTTTCTCCAACCTTTCCAGGAACTCTCCATCATCATCACTTCCCAAATCCAGTTGCTCTTCCTCATGGAGTGATTCAATGTCATCATAACTAAGAAATTCATGTTCATCTGAATCACTCAACTCCCCCTTTATGTAAGAATCTTTATAGACTTTATATTCATCCTCAAAAACCCTTTTAGAGCTTTGGATGTTGTCTGATGTCAATTGAAATTTTTCATTCAAAAGATCACTTTAGTGTTCTATACCTATTTCAGTTCTCTCTTTACTATTCTCTTCAGAGGATATGCTTAGGCCACATTTCTCATCCATCTCTTCGATCATCGACTCTTGGTCAAGTGCATCCTCACATACAAATCCTTCTACAACTACAGTTGAATCAACTGATTCTTCATTCGATTCATAGTGGCTAAACCTAGCCTCTTCAGTGGAGTCATAAATTTCTATCTTTTCATGCTCATCCTCACTTGGTACAGATTCTTCATCAAATTTTTCATGCATTTCTATGAGTGTTTCATCTGACATTTCATGCTCAATCTCATCCTCATAGGAACTCAACTCAGCATGATTGTTATTGGCATACATATCATTGTATGAATGAGCAATCGACGACTTATTTTCATCCTTCTCATGATGATTCTCATACCCCTCTTCGTGGAGTGTGGCATCATCTACATACATATCACTCTCTAGAACTCCAATTAGTGGTTTATCCTCTATTGTATAAGTAGGATCATTTTCTTGCATCTCAGGACATATATCTAATATAGTATCATTGAGAGGAATATTAGAAACTTGAACTCTAATTGATTTATCCTCATGATGAGCATCACATTCATCATGTTTGATATGCATATCACTTTTTAGAGAACTACTTATTGATATCCCCTTGATCTTGACATCATTTCTATTGACATCATTTCTATGGCTGATTTCTTCATGTTCATGTTGAGACATTGTAGACGTCTTTGGCTTTTGGCTTATTGTATATCTTGGTTTAATGTTTATATAATTACTTCCTATGAGATGTGAGGAGTTTGTTGGACCAGAAGAAGCTTCATATTGATTTCTTGTTTGAGTATCTTGATTTTTTATTTGATTTGTTTTCAAATTAATTGGTATTTGGTTAGCTTCTCCTAGCTCCTTTACTCCTTTCCTCATTAGCGTTTGTACCTTTGGCACACTTAAAGATGTATTTATTGCAAAGATATCTATTGTCTCATGACATCTTAAAGGTTTAAGTTTGTACCATTTATTATTATTGGTTCTTCTTGACGAACCTCAATATGATTATATATGTGGTTTCCCGTCATACTTCTTTCTTTTTTGTTCGGATTTTCGAAGTATTTTTGAGTTTGCACATTATTCTCAAGGTTTGGCATGCATGAAATATGTGCATTGACTATATCCGGATGAAGATCCAATTTCCAATCATTTTGGAATTTCTCAAACGCTTGCTGCTTTCTAACATATCTTGTTATAGCATCATGAACGAGTGTCCAATCTTCTGTCAGCCCGGATTGGGAGTCTAGGTCCTGCAAAGACAAAATTAGTTCCTCTCGGGCTCTAACATCTATTGTCTGTAGGAATAAGAACACCCTTTCATGCATTAAGCATTGCGGATCATATTCGGACATATCTTCGAATTGTTTTCGAACTCTCTTTTAATTTCTAGGATCGGTTGATCTTTGGGCATATGAGCCCACCTCAGGAAAGATCTATGAGTTACTTTGTCAAGGTCCTCTAGCATAAATTGCTTTAGGATTATCGCTTTGTATCGAGACCATGTCGTTTGATTTATTTGCAATATTTGGTCTCGCATATCATATCCCGACACATAGATAAAGTTTTCGCATAGTTCTTTTTTCCTCATCCGAGTCAAGCCTATACCTAGGTACTTGGCCTCGAGTTCATATTCTTTATAGAACCTAGATATATTTTTCCCATCAAAAAACCCACACCGTTTGACTAGAAACTCATGAAGTGACTCGATGGCTTTTTGATGCCTATCCTCTTCTTGAAACCTTATGAATTGGGCTAAGAGATCTTCCATTTTTGAAGTGCTAGGTTTGCTAATCGAGATCCCTAGCTTGAAATCTCAATCTGCTATCTCTAGGATTCACTCACCCCCTCCTTTCACGTCGGCTTCACCAGGTATGTCGTCGGGTTTCGTAAAAAGGAGGAGGCACTTATGATGGGATTTCAGCTATTCACGAGCTTTCACCAAGTTTTAGCAAGGAAGATGCTCTTTGGTGAAAGAGTCTTCTCTATCTTAGGTGTCAAATCTATTATAGAATATGGTCAATGACACATTTGACATGTAATGAGAGCCAGAACTTCTGAGGGTTCCCTACTTTAAGCGTTTACTAAGGAAAGTTGTTCCTTGAGATTGCAATGCGTAACCTCTTGTTTGCAATCCTGGATGTTTATTTTTAATTTTCCTTTCTTATTTATATGCAGTTTATAACATATTATCAAAAAATGAACATTCCTAAGGAGAGATCTCAGTTTCATAAATGAACAAAGATCTGCATATGAGTTCGGTGCAAAGGGATTTTGATTTGATGTTAAATCCAATACAATAATTTTAGCTTTGAAAACACCTATGCCATGAGTTTCATGCGCTGAATAAACGAAAAAGTTTATTTGGCAAAAAGAAAGCCAAGTAAGTCCTTCGATGTATATATATAAGGCCTATGTTTCTCTCGTGAGGTATAGGTTCGATGTATATATATAAGGCCTATGTTTCTCTCGTGAGGTATAGGTAGTCAGACATATGGATAACCACTATTCTATATACATATATAAACATAACGTGATCAAAATCAATTCATAGAACATGATTCCACGTTCTATAAGCATAACATCTGTGATGATTCCACATGGTGAACTCATGATGTGATTTTATAAAGCAGACAAATTGAATGCAAGATTTGACGTTTTAACTATACAGTGAATGATGAATAAACCAAAAATTCATATGCTAAATTTGCATGAACCTGAATCAGTAAAGAAGCACAGTTTTGTAAGAAAAAAAGTCGATTTCAAAAGAGATTGGTGAAAATTGATTTAACTTGTGTATAAGAAATCGCCATGTAAATGTACCACGCTGCAAAATTCTTCCACTATCTATGGCAGTAAGGTCGTATCTTGTACAAGAAAGCCAGAGTCCTGGTCAAAGAGACTGATCAGCATAACAAACTCTCTTCATCCCAATCCTTGGATACCTTTGAATACCGATTTTGAGACTCTTTTGTCACTGAATGATCCTCATAGCGTTGATTTACAACAGAAAGTCGATGGCTTACAAAGCAGCTCCAGTGAACAGAGGTATTTCGAGGGTTAGTGACCTCCAAAAACATAGATCCATTATCTCTTTGAAAGGAATAAAATTCTCAACACACCACGTAAATGTTTTACGAAATAAAGTTGTTCAACAACACTACAATGTAGTAAAACAAGAATTTGTGTTAAGTTCAATCTGTTCAGACAGTTGAACTTTCAAGTGTCCAGAATAACAACGATACTTTGAAGCGTTAAGTCTCTTTGAAATTGCATCCAAATACATTAAAAAGATCTATATCCATACTGTTCAATCACTTAACCTCTAAAGTTTGTTCCAAAATTTGCATCGTCAAACACGCTATGATTAGAACACTAATTACTTGATCATGACGATTCTCCTATGCTAGATATTCCATGATATCCTCTCTTCACAACAAATGTTGAAAATACAACTGCATCGATTTCATTCAAAAGTATTCATCAATAAGAAACAAGTTATCAACGCACATGTTTTCATCCGGAGTCTCTGTGCAGAAGTTTATAAGACTTTGCTAATTACTGTCACAGTGAATAGTTTCCATTGACTCACTTAAGTAAACAAATAAATTATCATTAAAACTCACAGATTTTATGACAGTACATAGGAATGCATCGTACAACTTCCCAAAAATGCATAAGTTCAAAACCAATTTATGTTCAGTTTGTTTTTATATTCAGTTGACATAGAAATAACACATGGTCGTGAATTATATTCCTTTGATATCTGTTGTACAAAGCTAATTAAAATATGAATTTCAAATACATTCTTTTTATGTGTTCTATTTCTGCTATATCATAACTTTGAAATTGTCGCCTCCAGCAAGACAATAAAACAACAAACTAAAACTTATCTGTATACGTCACAGCAGCGCAGATTCTGGAACAATCTTGTATTCTTGATGACATTTACTCAGCTCCGTAGATGAAGCCCTACCCATCCAGCAATAGCTTCCATGAGCCAAAACCTCCATTGATTAGAGCTGCAAACCTGCGAACTCCATTAGCTTCGATGCTCTCTGATCATGGCCGTATCTTCTTGTTTACTTGCGCATACATTATGAATAACATGCTTGTTCCAAGGAAATAGAGAGTTTCCCCTCCAGAAATCTCTATCTTGATGCCTCAACACGGGACTCCAAACGGCTTAATTTCAGTAGTTGCGCACATCACCTTAGAATAGCATCGAGAGGATATTCCTTTCAATATCTTTCAGCTTCCCTCGTAGTATGCTCCATCTTCCGATTTCTGTGTCGCTGCTCCTCTTTGATGCCAAACTAACGGATGGCCCTTCTCGATAGCAAAAGCATGAAAAAAATACATCCTTACTAAAAAGGCCTCAGTCTTTCCTTGGAGAAGCTTCAGTCCTCCAATTTCCCTTTAAATCTCCATTGGCGCGGGTCATGATAATCTGCATTTCCCCCCGCCCCCCACGGCTCTGCCCTTCTCTGCTATGCCGTTAGGTCTCTACAGGTCGTCTCCCTCGAGAGAGATTACTTCCTCTTCCCGAAAGATCCCTCTACCTCCGTGTCATACATAGAGCGGATCCCCCTTGTGAGAGCCCCCCATCCTTCCATAATCTTTTTCTGCCAGGCGTCAAGTTTTTCCTAAAAGAGAAACCTTTCCTTCCATGCCACGTATATTCACGCACGTATATGCATAAACTTGCACACATACTTACATTCACATATATTAACGCATACACATTCACATATATTAACGCATACACATGTATGGAAATCAATACTTATGCATTTTAACATTTAATCATAAATACCAAGCACATATGCATAAACACAAACATGTATAAACACACATTCTCATGATGCATTCACATGAATATCGAATAGAAATTTGGTAAATTATGCTCGGATATACATACATATAAACACCATGACGCACACAAAAAGCGTATATATAAGATATGCAATCTAGGAAACAACCATCTCCAACAATAATACATGACGAAAGCAATTTCTCAAGAGTTGAAATCACCCATCTCAATCAATTGTTGCTTTCTTACTTTACCTGCATGATTGACACGCTCATTGAATTCAATTGAGTTATGATTACCTTCCATTGAACTTTTTAATTGCATTTAATTGGATTTGCTTGGTTTTGAAATCTCGACCATAATGTGTCGAGGATATTGAGACTTACGCACCAAATCAATTGGCAGCAGCCTTTGTTGGGAGAGCGGGTTGGTTGGTCATCTATGCTATGGAATGCCATCACGAACGAGACTCTTTGGAAGATTTGGAGGGAGCGATGTGCCGTCAATTTTGGCCAAATTCCAAAGGAATGGTCGATTGAAAAATCCTTGTTTCTTCTAGGTAAAAGAATCTCTCGAGATAAGAGATCTCCACTGTTTAAACATCACTATATTAATCTCCTCGAAAATAACAAGATGAAACCCAAATGGGAGGGAGACATTAGATTTCTCCACCTCATTTGTAATGCTGTCTAGCTTGCCATTCTCCTCCCCTACTTTGTGGGATTTGGGGGGTCCCATGGGCACTAATCCCATTCACTTGTAACTTTTCTTCTTTATTTTAATTAAATTCCGAGAGAATAGGCCAAGACCGAACTTCCTTTTATTATAAAACAGAACACAAGTTGGGAGTCGGGAGTCGGGAACACTGTTGATTTTTGACGACCGTATTGCTTGTTTTGACCATTTTGAATCGTAAAATATAGTCATAAATTTTATTTGACCTTCACAAATTACATTAATTATGTTAATATAGATACCATGTATAGATAACCTTCAAATTTGAAGGGTATGTTAGACCATCAAAATACAACACTGGTTGAGAGTCGGGAGTCGAGCTTTTACTCGATCTCGGTACATGCAAACCATAACTGAGTTGTTTCCTCTTTTTCCTATCCTCCAGTTTTGATGAGCGTCGCTTCTGCCTGTTCCTGCATTGGCTGGTCAACAGCTAAGCATAGAGAAGATGGAAAAGGTTTCTTTTTTCTTCTTTTTTTAGAGTACAATGAATTGTAAACACACCTACACACCTGACCTCTTATGGTAGAGGCATCCATCTTTGAGGAACTAATAAACATATTCAGTTAATAATTCAGTTGAGGACTTCCTCTGAGAGACTTAAAGCATCAAACCATTAAGCTTTCCTTTCTTTCGAGAGAGAACAAATAAAAAAGAGTTATATTCACATCGGCAGTTTCTCTACATATACATTCAGAAAAGTGATCTATTGTTATTTCCTAGTGTCCATGTGTCACATTGAGTGAAGCTGATGGTACTTGGTGGAGTTGCGATTTGGCAGATAAAAGAGTTGTCAGAGATGTTTACATCATCACTGATGTATACTACAAAGTACATAGATGTATCTCTTGCGCTAAGAAGAATGACATCAACAATGATGTCAATGCTCACATTTGAATGGTCATGCACGCTGCCACGTTACGAAGTCTCTCATCTCAGCTTGTACCATGTGAACTTTTTTTATTCTATTCTACTTATTATTGGATTAAATACTCCATGTCGTGTATTCTTAGACACATCATTCACATTGTGAATTTTGAAAGTTTGTGTCAACCCTTTCATTGACCATCTCTTTTCTCAAATCCCTATTGTAATAATCAATTCATTGACCATCTCTTTTCTCAAATCCCTATTGTAATAATCAAGGCATCCCATTTTTATTTACAAAGATCTCAACCCTTAACTTTCACACCTTTGGTATTGAGTGCCTCATCATTGTACAACAAGCAATACTAGAAAGAGGAGTATTGTCTATATGCCTAGAGAGGCTACTCTAAGCCCCCAAGTATGACTTTCTTTCTGGGTAATCAGTTACTCTAAGCTCTTCTCTCGCATTGACTCACCTCCTTTTTGTGGGTGTAGGGATATTCTAAGCCCCCCCTCTCCAAAGTGTCTACCTCATTTCTGGTGCAATTGTAGGGCTATTGTAAGTCCTCCCCTACTCTATCTCAAATTTTCAACAAATTTTTGCAAGTGTGGTAACTTCCTTTTGACGACGACCATGTCAACGATTTTCGGTGCAACATTGTAGGTCAATTATACTTCCCTCTTTTACACCAATATTCGTGTCAAAAAATGAAAGATTCAATGGCTGAGCTACAACCTATGGAAGGACACCATTAGGGACTACCTCTATACAAAGTTGTATACGTAGAGAAACTGTTGATGTGAGCTCCCTTTGTGGGGAATTTCTCCCCTCTCGGCCTGTTTGAGGGCTTGTACTCCCTCCTTTGAGGTTCTTCTGTACTTTTTTTGACTTGCATGAATTTTATACTTTCTGTTTAGCTCAAAGAAAAAAGAGTTATATTAATACACGTCTTTTACAAACAATAGAGAAGCAAGTTTTCACATTCTTAGCAATGATGAATGACCCTAGCACGAGGGTGGTAAGGTGAGGATGGTCCATCCCCTTGGTGGGTCTCTCAGGTGGACGCCTGCCAAGCTCGGGCGGTCCTTTTTCTTTCTCCATATGGTTCTTGTTGGGATCTATATCGGAGTATCTTTACTCGAGTGGAGCGCATCGACTAAGATTACAACAACTGAGTGCAAGAACTTTGTTGGTCCTCCCGGCATTGGCCCTTCACGAGGCCGAGAAGAATGGTTATACATAGAAGCCTACAACACAAGTCAGCACTGGTAATGCAGATCAACGTAAGTCGCCTGATTTTTCATTTGTTAATGCTACGAGGAGGTCAATGATGAAAAAAAAATCTCTTGTTCAATATAGAGGGTACGCATTCTCATGCTCAAGATTATTATAAGGGAAGGAACACAAAATTATACACAATGTGAGATGCTCACAAAATAGACATAGATTCCAACATTGAGGATCTGGATGAAGGAAATCGTCATTCATGAATCGAGTCATAAGAGATGGCATAACCACTTATATGAGAAGGTGATTATAGGGCTTTCTCATGGCCTTCGCCCTCCACATGAAACTTTAAAGCGATGGATTACGTACTACTTGGGAGAGTACGGGTTTATTTATCATGCATTTGCAGTACCTCCCTTATGGATACTTCCTTCTTTTTTACGATGCAAATAATACCATGCAATGATAGTTGAGTAATGGTGGATTACTAGAAATAACCCTGTTTCGTTTTTCAAATGGTTTGTTCGCTTTAATCCAAAAGGGTGTAACCAACGAGTCTCGAAAGAAATTCCTCGCCTTCCTATGGATTGATGGGTTCAATAATCTCATAGATAAAGTGCTTGGACCAAAACCTAGAAACATGATCATTCTCAAATGGAACCCATAGATAATGGTTGAATTTGACCTTCCAAAATAAATAAAAACCTCCTTGATAATCAAGGTGTTGATATATTTAGGTAGTGCTTCCTAATTCATATCAGATTTTTGCTTCTACTCTTCGGTTGATGATGAAAGGCATTCCGAATGCCTTATCATTTGAGGAGTTAGTTTCTGTTTTGTTGCAGGAAGATCAATCCAGACAGAAGAGTTCCATTATGCATGTTGCAGATCAAGCTTTCCTGGCTAGTCAGAAGGGCAAAGGAAAATGGAGCTCCTCTACTAGTAAGCAGAAATCTTCAAATACTTCACATTCGAAGAACCAGGATAAAGATGAGAAGAAATCAGAAAAGCAGAAATTGTTTTGCAGGTACTGTAAAGGGAATGATCATATCATAAAGAAGTCTCCAAAGCTAGCTGCAAAAGAGGCAAAGAAAAAGGAGGTTGGATTGGTTGTTGCAAAAGCATATACACCGAAATCAGAGTCTACTAACCTTGTGCAGGAAGAAGAATGGACGTTTACTACTGTTTGCAGTTTTGACCCATCTTCTCATGAGTAGTGCATATCTGCAGTGGACTCAGATGTTTGGTACTTTGATAGTGGGGCGACCAAACATATTACCTCGCAGCGCAGTTTCTTCTCTTCACTTGAGCCTGCCTCTACAGGGAATATTGTGACATGCGCCAACAAGTCCTCTTATCCTGTAATGGGAGTTGGTAAGATCATTCTGACTACTACTGATGGTAGTTCTTTCACCTTGTCAAATGCTTTATTTGTGCCAGGGATCAAGAAGAATCTGTTATCAGTTTCTGCATTAGCCAAGATTAGCTTCGTTGTGAAATTTGTTGATGACAGATGTAAAGTTCATGATCTATCAAATGGTGATATTATTATTGCTTCTGGCATTCTATGTCGTGGGCTGTATAAGCTCATGGACTATGAAAGATCTGTGAATGATTCGACGTGTGCAGTTCATGATTCTTAGGCTATGTCAGATGCAAAGCTTTGGCATGCACACGTTGGTCATCTGAATTTTGCTAGTTTGCTACGCCTGCACAAATCCGATATGGTGTCTTCTTTGCCCAAACTTGAGGCACCTGGAAAACATGTATGTGAAGGTTGTATTTTGGGCAAAATGCAGCGTTCCTCCTTTCCAAAAGATGGTTTTGTTCGGGCTACATAGAAATTGCAGCTTGTACATAGTGATGTTTGTGGTCCTATGCAAACACCTTCTTTTGGAAACTATCTTTACTTCGTGACTTTCATTGATGATTTTTCCAGGCATGCATGGGTATATCCGTTGAAGGCAAAGTCCAAAGTGTTTTTGTGCTTCAAACAATTTTTGGTTTTGGCTGAAAATCTGTCAGCATGTAAAATGGGCACCCTCCGTTCTGATCGAGGGGGCGAATATATGTCTACTGATTTTAATGCATTTTTGGCTGAGCGTGGGATAAAACACCAATGTACAGTGCCGTATACACCTCAACAAAATGGAGTTGTTGAATGGAAGAACAGGTCACTCATGGAGATGACGAGGTGTATGGTCAAGAGTCAGGTTTTAACACATGGTTTCTGGCTTGAGGCTGTCATGTGTGCAACATATGTACTTAAGAGGTGTCCCACTGAAGCGCTGCAGTCTATCACTCCATATGAGGCTTGGCATGACTGCAAGCCATCTGTTGCTCATCTGCGTGTTTTTGGTTGTTTGGCATATGCATTAGTGTCTGAACAACATCGTAGAAAATTGGATGATAAGGCAATAAAATGTATTTTTGTTGGGTACAGTTCTGAAAGTAAAGGCTATCGTCTGTATCATCCACAGACTAAACGCATTCTGGTTAGCCGTGATGTTGTTTTTGTGGAAGATGCTATTTAGCCATTGCTTACAGGTACCAAGGAGACATATGTTAGCTCCAAAGACATGCATGATACTTTGATGCATCTTTCTACAGCTGGATAGTCTAGTGCTCGTCCTAATGAGGCAACTTCTCAGGCTTTGCAAGTTTCATATGATGATGTAGATCATTGCATTTCTGATGCAGATTTACATGATGCACTTGTTAATGAGAGAGCTGATATTGAGCATGCAAAAACTATGCCAAAATGGCTGGTGTAGACTTTGCGTGATAGCAAATTAGATGCACCTTTGTCATACCGTACTCGTTTAGGCTCTCATAGTGCCTCCTTTGCATCAGATTGCTATGCTATGGCCGCGTCTAGTCTCTGTGATGAGAATGAGCCTGTTCCTTTTGATGAAGCACAAACTTCAGAAAATTGGATGGCTGCTATGCAATCTGAATATGATGCTATAATGAAGAATGGTACATGGTCTTTATGTGACTTGCCTCCTGGCAAGAGGGCCATTGGCACTAAGTGGGTATAAAAGTCGAAGCGTAAACCTGATGGTACAGTTGACAGGTATAAGGCTAGGATTGTTGCAAAGGGTTATGCGCAGGAAAGAGGCATTGATTTTGATGAGACCTTTATACCTACATGTTGTATGACTACTGTTTGGAGCATTTGTGCACTTGCAGCCCATCATGGTTGGAATGTACATCAGTTGGACATTAAAACAACATTTCTGAATGGTGATTTGCATGAAGAAGTGTATGTTTTTCAACCCCGTGGCTTTGTGCAGAAAGGGCATGAAAACCAGGTGTGGAGGTTAAAGAAGGCACTATATGGTTTAAAGCAAGCACCACGTGCTTGGTATGAGAAGATACATGCCTATCTGGTTGCACATGGTTTTGAGAACACTCCAACTGAAAGCCCCTTATATGTTAAGTGTGCTAATGATGTGCTTCTGATCATTGTTGTCTATGTTGATGACATGGTCCTATTGAGAAGCATATTGCTGATTTCAAGGCTGATTTGCATGCCTCATTTGAGATGTCTGATTTGGGGCATTTGCAGCACTATTTAGGCATTCAATTTATGCAAGTTGATGGTGGAATGGCTTTGTGTCAAACGAAATATATTGATACATTATTGCAGCGTTTTGGCCTTGAAGACTGTAAGCCTATTGCCACTCCTCTGGAGACAGGTTTACGATTGAGTCTTCATGATACTGGAGATGCATTTGATGCTATTCTCTATCAGCAGGCTGTTGAATGCTTGATTTACTTATGCATTACTCGGCCAGATATTCAGTTTGGTATCTCACAGATGAGCAGGTTTATGCATTGCCCATGAGTCACGCATTGGAAGGTGGTTAAGTGCATCTTTCCTTACTTGAGTGGTACTCGGCTACTTGGGTTGTTTTATCCCAAGGGGGGATCACTACTGCCAGATTTGCATGCTTTTTCTAACTCAGATTGGGCTGGTTGCTATGACACTCGTGTGTCCACCAGTGGTTTTTGCTTCATGCTTGGTAGCTCATGTATATCTTGGTTGAGCAAGAAGCAGCCTACTATGGCCACTTCTAGTTGTGAGGCTGAGTATAGGGCAGCTTTCATAGCGACTGTTGAGTGTGTGTGGCTCAAACGCCTTATGGCTGATTTGGGTGTTGGCCAGTCTTCTGCCACCACCATCTTCACTGATAGTCAGAGCGCATGGGCAGTTGCAAGGAACCCTGTGTTCCATGCTCGCACTAAGCACATTGAGGTGCATTGTCACTATGTCAGGGAGAGGTTCTCTGCTGGGATATGAGCTTGGCATACGTGCCCACGTAGGAGAACATAACAGACCTTTTCACGAAGGCTCTGCCTAGGGAGACGTTTGAAGCTTTCTGCAAAGCTTTGGGCTTACTTCCTTTTGTGGAATGATTTTCACATAGCTTGGCACTTCCTTATACATGAGTGCTAGCTCCTTGTTCATCGCATCACTCCCAGGGGGGATTCGTTGATATATTTAGGTAGTGATGTGTGTGAACACACTAGGACCGTCGGGGCACTTTTTTCCATCTTTAGGAGGTTTTTTTCCCCCGGCATGTATATATGCCTATTGCCCTAATGGGCTACTTATCTTTGTATATTCTCTAGTAATACATTCAGTATAAGGGACCTACCCGATGAAGTTAGGCTGCATGAACAAAACTTCCTTTATAGGAACCTACCCGATGCATGTTTCTTAGTGCTATAAACAAGCGAATTTTATAAAAGATTGCCCCATTTTGTGCACTCAAAGAGAAGAAAAAGGTCCTAATAACAGCATATCCCACAAAGAAACATTTCAAATAGTTCTCCCACAGAAGGGGTTAAATAAAACCCTTTGACCACTATAGCTAGCAAATTTTCATAGAAGAATACTAAGAAATGCAAGCCTAATTCAGTTAATTCATTTGATGTGCTTCTTGAGAGTGTTTTTAATCCTCTAGGTGATTTGGAAAATGCTGCAAACCTTGTCAATGCGGATACGATGGAAGAGAATCTCAACCCTAATGTCAACACTCAAGAATATAAAGGTGAATCTAGTAAAGCCACTTGCAAAAATTGAGACTCTAAGGAAGAATGGAAATAGGTTAAAAGAAAGGGTAAAAATATAACTTTCACACCATAAAATCACACCACAAAATGGAAACAATTCATCTTCTCCTCCTCTAATGTGGAAGATGATGGTAAGAAATTTTATTATAATTCCAACTTGTCTCAGTAACTAAATAGAAGTGATCAAGACAAAGGGCAAGAGTACCAAAGTTCTAAAGAAACTTATGAAGATGTCCTACGACACAATATAAAGAGCCTGAAACTCCTCTTCACACTCTGTCCAATATAAAAGGAAAGAAGTGTTGAGAGTTCCATGATCCACGCTTTTGTCCAAGAGCACTTTCATTCTCATGCAAGCACATATATCCCACATACAAGGGAATTCTCCCAAAATCCATATAAGCAAGGCCTCCCTTCACAAGAGAGAGAAGGCAAAAGAGAGAGAGAGAGATAGAGAGAGAGAAGGGTAGATAATTGTTGACATCTTCTACACAGATCAAAGATGGTGCATTAGTGAAAGAGAGAGAGAGAGAGAGAGAGAGAGAGAGAGAGAGAGAGAGGTGGTGAAGTGTAGAGAGAAAGATCAATCATAGAGGAAATGATCAGACAGAGAGAGAGAAAACAACGAGAGAAGCATTATGGAGCAAAGATTGAAGGAAAGCAGTTGATGAGAGAGAGAGGGTAAGAGAGAGAGAGAGAGAAAGAGAGAGAGTGTGTATTATTCGATTTTTATTTTTTTTCTTTGTGTTAAATTTACTAAATAGGTATTTAACATAAGAAAGTAGACCAAAACATTTTGATTGAATTGGATAATTAGTTACTGAAATAAAAATGAATTCTAGGAACTAAAATTAGAATTACGTTTATCAATAAAAACAAGAATAGAAATTTAGCATGAAAATATATGTAACTAATTTAAAAAGAAAACCTAGAAATATAGAGAGAATAGTAAAAGTAGAATTATGTAAATAAAAGGAATTAGGAAAATAGAAAGTAGGAAAAGGAACAACGTAAATGTAAAAGAAGAAAAGAATTATGAAAATAAAAATAGAGAAAGAAATAAAAAGAAAGAAAAAAAACACAACAAAAAATTAAAAAGAACTAAAGATATAGATTTTGTCAAGAGTGTGTTCTATTTTTTATTAAACTATTTTTTTTCCCAAGATTTTCTTTTAGAAGCCTAAAGAAAAGCAAAGTGAGAGGACAAGGTGCTTATCGGCCATAGATGATAAGATCCAAGCCAAGACTATTTATTCAGATCCTCACTGTTGTGGAGTATATATTGATTTTGATCCACTCTGTAGCAAAGTTCTAGATGATCCTTACCTGTTTCGAGGATCTTTTACTTGTATTAGGCTCTAACCATACACATTCTATATTTTTATCTCATTTAGCTTGTATGAGGAATCTACCCACTTACATTGTATATACCCATGGATGGCAACACAGTTGATGAGTGCATGATCATCAAGATGTTAAGTCCATTGAGTGTACTCCACATATTAAGTCCATGCACATTTTGAAAGCTGAAGATATTAAAGGTGGAAGAATGTTATATGATTAGGGATTTCTAGCATGGGTTTCAAAGTTTAACACCTTGGGTTTCCTAGGACAAAAATATTAAAGGATGGAAGAATTTTGTATAATTAGGCATTACTTGCGTGGGTTTCAAAGTCCAACACCCTTTTATTTCCTAGAGAAACACTATAGAATTCTTTGGACAATCCTTCGATTTTATTTATGAGCCCTTCGAAATCGTATTGAAATTGAATGGTTTGAATCTTAGAATTTTATCCAAAGATATGGAGCTCTATTAATTGAAAACTTCATGTCAAGGCCCCTTCAGGTGATATGTACAATTCTAGAGCTTGTCACTTAAGAAGCCATGTGATTTCAAAGTAATCCAATGTCATTCCATGTCAGTTCATGTGATTTTTCGGGTTAGAAATGCATGCAAAGAACCCCTCTTGAGAAACCATGTGACTTGGATGCATGAAAAGACCTAGATCCCTTGGTTTAGAGATATTTATATCGATGGAATTGGATGGATGGAAACGTACTCAAGATGTCAATTATCTTCAACCGTGGGAAACTTTACAACAGTTCGAAACTTCATAGTACCGATATGCTGATTGTCCAAAAGTACTTTAAAGAATTATCTCTATTGAAGAAAGCATTAAGCTAGAATTTTAACATGGAATATTTTGGCGTTAAAAACCGTATTCTGTGCAGAAAACTACTCTTGAAGAAAGAAAAGAAACATACACTAGTCTAAGAGAGTACATTTCGATAATACTTAACACGTTCAATTCGCATAGTGGAAACTGTAATCAGTATACCATTTTCTGCATATGTGAATGTGAGCAAGATGATTGTCTCAAATCTCAAATCTCATGAGCAACATGAATGCTCTCGTAGAGGACATAGAAACAATAAGGACGATTGTCTCAAATCTCAAATCTCATGAGCATCCTGAACAAGAAAACATAGTAGAGATGAGATGGGATCTTGAACATGATCGCACGTGGAAGAACTCGAATGTTTGAAGGCAACAAGATAGATATACAGCAACGAATGATGAGGATACTATACAAGATCACATTATGAACTCAACATATTATTTCGATGAAGTCAAATAGCACTCTCTAAATTTTCGTACTTCAAATGCAGTAATTAATTATTCGACATAACAGAACACCTAAGATGGCACAGAGCTCATGACGTTAATGAACTAACACCTCTTTGGGATAGCCAACAGAGGAGTCGCTTTGCTTGTGCTAATCGCTCCCTTCTCTGCCATGTCGATGGTGTCAGGAGATATGCCCTTCGGGAACTCCTAGTCAAAGGATCTGACCAAATTTGCCAAAGTTACGGTTACCATCCACAAACCGAGGCAGTTGCCAGCACACATCTGTCTCCCAGATCCAAAGGGAACAATCTCATAGTGTTGTCCATGAACATCCACAGTCGTCTTATTCTGCTTCATATGTCCTCCATCTGAATTGATATGATGCTTGGTGTATCGCTCTTGTACGTGCGTGCGCACCTCAGATGTGTAGCTATGGCACCTCCAATACTTCATAGATGACCGATGGAGAGGAGATAGGCAGACAGAGAAAAATTCTTAGCAAACGGTGGTGGCGACAGTTATGTTTTTGTTTATGTTTTTGTTTTTTACATACCATGCCACATCATCAAATCTCCCTGTCAAGCTCAGAATGAGCTTGACTACAAAATGAAAGAAATACATATGTCCATACAAGATGAAATAACATGAAATAAAATCTAAATACAAACTAAAGCTTTGTAACTCCTAAATCTTCTCTGAAGTAGAGGAACTTTTCTTTGGGAAGACCTTTGGTGAAGATATCCGCCACTTGTTCTCCAGTGATGATCTGAATCAACTCCACTTCTCCTTCAATGACCTTCTCACGAACAAAATGATAATGAACTTTGATGTGCTTTGATCTCGCATGATAAACTAGATTATTTGATAACATTATGCAGCTCACATTGTCACAATAGATGACCACCTTTCCGTCGATGTAGACTCCCATAGCTTCGAGTAGGTACTTAATCTATGTTGCTTCACAAACGGCTTGTGTAATGCCTCTATATTCAGCTTCGGTACTTGACAAAGCGATAGTTGGTTGCTTCTTGCTACTCCAAGAAATGATTGCACTTCCAAGCGAAAATGAAAAACCACTCGTTGAGCTTCGATGCATGACATTTCCTGCCCAATCTGCATCTGTGTATGCATATATACATGGCTGAACCTTTCTCTCATAAAACAAGCTAAAATTACATGTTCCTTTCACATATCGCAATATGCGTCGCATTGCATCCAAGTGCACTCTAAATGGTTTATGCATAAACTGACTCACCAAACCAACTGCAAAACTCAAATCTGATCTTGTCTTTGTTACATAAATCAAACTTCCAATTATCTTTCTATACATATTGGCATCATGCAAGTACTTCCATCATCCATAAGCTTAACATTAGCATCAAGTGGCATATCAAAAAGGTTGCAAGCACTCATACCAAATCTCTGAAGCATTTCCAACATATAATTGCATTGTACCATCTAAATTCCTTATTTCATTGAAATTACTTCAATTCCTAAAAAGTATTTTAGCTCTCCTAAATCCGACGTCAAAAATTTAGATTTCAGTTGCTTTATCAACTCAACAATCCTCTTCTGATCATTACTAGTAATGATCATATCATCGACATAAATCACTAATAGAATCCTTTCACTTCCTTGATTCCATACAAATGGTGAATAATCAATCTTCAATTGCATAGATTTCAGATCTAACAACTTCTTAGTGAATCGTTCACACCATGCTAATGGTGCTTGTTTCAAACCATAAAGTGCTTTCTTTAACTTGCAAACATAGTTAGGATATCTTGAGTGCACATAACCTTCTGGTTGCTGCACATAACCTTCTGGTTGTTGCATAACCTTCCAATTGTTCATAGCAGCCCATGCAATCATGCTTCTTACCGTTGTCATTTTAACCATTGGACTAAATGTTTCATCATAATCAAATCCATATACTTGTGCATATCCTTTTGCAACTAAGCGTGCTTTAAATTTTTCCAATGAGCCATTATTTTTTCACTTCACTTTGTATACCCATTTACATCGAATAGCTTTCTTATTTGGTGGTAATTTATATAATTCCCATGTATCATTCTTCTTCAATGCACTCATCTCATCATCCATTGATTTGCATCAATCTTCAAGTTGTGACGCATCATGAAAATTATTTGGTTCCTCATGCTTAATTCTCTTAGTCATGTATGCATAATGAAGCTTCATAGACTTATTCTATAGATTGAGTCTATCCACATGATGTTTTACTCTCGTAGATCGTCTCAAAGGTGGTTGTTCTTTATCTGATCTTGAAGGTGTCTCTTTCCTTGCATATGGAGGATCATATTTCTCCTTCATAGTTTTAAAAATGCTAGGTGTAACTATCGCATCTTCAATATTTGAATCAGACATGTACATATCTTTCCGTTTCTCCTTTCTTTTGGCATATTCTTTTGCATTTTCACTCCATGACGTTTCAGGTTTAGGAAACTCATATGAACCATAGTCTTGACTCTCTTCTTATTCAAAATTCCTCTGACTTGTTCTTGGCTCATCATGAAGATTATGCATAGAATCATCCACATCATTCTCTATCACAACCATTTCTTTCGGTGCGTACCATGATACTTTTTCATCGAATATAACATCTCTACTCACTATACATTCTTTTGTAACATGATTATAACATCAATATCCTTTCTTCTCTTCTTACTACCCAACAAAAATGCACTTTTCAAATTTTACCTCAAACTTGTCTCTCAACTGACCAGGCACATGCGCATAACAAATACTTCTAAAAACTCGTAAATAGCTAAAATTAGGCTTATTCTTCCATAGCCTCTCATAAGGAGTCAGATCATGAACCATGCCTATGGGATCTGTATTTATAACATGCAGAGCAGTATGACAAGCTTCTGCCCAAAACATATCTAGCATGCTCTTTTCATTCAACATGGCTCTAACAACTTCCTCAATCACATGATTCTTGCATTCTGCAACACTATTTTGCTATGGTGTGTATCTACAAGACAATTGCCTTCTGATTCCATGATCACTAAAGTATTGATTAAATTCTCTTTAGATATATTCTCCCCCTGAATCTGATTGTAGGCATTTTATATACATTCCCAACTATTTTTCAACCATGTTTTTGAATCTTAGAAAGCACTCAAAAACTTCACTCTTATGCTTCAAGAAGTAAATCCATGTATATCGGCTATAATCAGCAACTAATATCAAAAAATATAGTGAGCCACCAACTGATTTTGTTCTAGCACGTCCAACCACATCACTATGGATTAGCTTTAGAGGTCTCCTCCTATGCATTTCTCTTCTTGGAAACTTCATACATTGATGTTTTCCAAATGCACATGCTTTACATATTCTTTCAAAGTTTAAATGACCAGATCTTGGTAATCCATGCACTAACATTTATTTTTCGATGGACTTCAATTTTCTCAAATTGATATGACCGATTCGTTTATGCCATAATTCAGCTATATCTGAATATTCACTATTCTTGGCATACATGTTCTCATAAAGGGGTGTATCCATGTCAAACGTGAACAATCTACCTATCTTCTTTCCATGACCAAGTAATTTCCCTCTTTTTCCATATTTGAAATCATGTATAAAACAACCATATTTATTGAAAATTACTTCCATGTCCGGATCCGCTAGCTGACCAACCGAAACTAGGTTCTTTGTAATGCTATGCACATGTAAGACATCATTTAATATGTTTCCAACACCATTTCTTTGAACTAGTGGTACATTCCGAAAATCGTTAATCATGTGTAAGGTATCGTCACCAATTGCCACATACTCTTTAGATTTCAAAGCCTCTTTTGACTCAAACCAATTTCCAATGCTTGTCATGTGAATTATACAACCAGAGTCTATATATAGTTCATATCATTTTCAGGTTTTGACATACTATTCAACACATGCTCCATCGCAAACATATTATCTCTGCCATAGTCTCTATATGAACTTTTAGCACAGAAATTTCCATGTGCCGCATAATGGCTTCTTCCTCTTCCTCTTTGACTATTCCACTTATAATAATAATCTTTCTCAAAATGGTGATACTTATCGTAATGGTAACAATTCCCAGGTGTCTGTGATCTTCCTCTACCTCTAGAGTATGATTTTCCTCTACTTGTTGGCATATCCCCCATATTTGCATTTCTAGAAGATGATCATTCACGACTAGAACCTCTTCCTCTATGCTGAAAGAATGCATGATCTCTCGAATTGCCACTTTCTCATGCATTCAAACCAAGTTTTACTTCTTCTATCATGCAAAGAGCTACTAGCTAGTCAAAATCAGGCATAGTGCCTCTCACTGAGATAGAAGTATCTAAGCTCTTGTACTACGGTCCTAGAGTATTTAGCATAACTGAAATCATATCATCATTATCAACCGTGCAATTTATGGAAGCTAATCATCAGTGATCTTCCTAATTTCGGCCACATAATCCGTTACGGACCTTTTTCCATGCCAAACGCTATGCAACTTTTGCTTTAAGTGATTTTTTTCAGCTTTTGTCGACGTACCATATATCTTATAAATTATGTCCCAAGCTTCCTTTGGCGTGCTAGCTTTCATAATATGTGGATTAGGCTCTCTGATATACATATTGAAATCCAATGGAGAACCTTTCTAGATTTTTCTATCCATGTTTTATATTCCTTTTGCTATTTTGCATTTGTGTTCTCTGGCAACTTTGGAAACTCGTCCTCTCCATTCACTAATGCCCAAAGATCTTTTCCCATCAAGAAATTTTGCATCCTATATGAACATATGTGATAATTATCTTTATTCAGCTTATCACCAACTATTTGCGCAATGTTATCAGCCACTCTTGAAATTTAAGAACTTCTCTATGCAATGGCAATCTTATGGTGAGGCCTAGAAAAAATTCGGCAGTATTTCGGTTATTTTCTAGATATATGAATCAAAACTGAATGTTCACAAGTAATCTCAAGGGTTTCCCTCTTGTTCTAAGCACTCCCTGCGTCTCTATGTACTTATATGCTCAATTTTTACCTCTCTAAAAAAATTTGATAAAGTCTCCTTTGTCCAAAGTGTATATAATCCAAGTCAACTATCGTCAATCCACTCCAAAGACCCTAGCTCTAGGTAAGGGCATCAATAAGAGTCTGTAACATAAGCAAATAATCTCTAACGCGAGGCCTCAAAAATATACATTCATCCCGTGATCGATACACGAGGTCTTTGGATAGTCTTCTCTTTGGTCTTCCACCTATATCACCAGAGTATCTCCAAGCATGAGAATACCCCAGTTAAACACCTTAGCATGTGCCTCAATTTTTCTTTGAATTCAAGGTTTTCAATAGGGTTATATAAAACCTCATAAAGCACGTGAGTTGTCCAATTAAGGACCTGCAATATCATACATTTGTCTCACAGTGTGTGAGTAGTGTCCATTTTAGGATGTATAGGAGCAACATTTAGTTTGAGCACTCTACCTTCTTTCTATTCCTTGGCAAGGACCTTGCCTCCTTGATTCACCATGCAACCTTTTGCATCAAATATAACCAACATACCTCTCTCTACAATTTTCCCATAGAGATAAGGTTTTTGTAAATATATGGAACATGTAGCACATCTTTAAGAGTGTTGATAGATTTACCTTTACCGAACTTCACGTCTCCCACATGTGTAATGGGATGCTTAGTGTTATCGCTTGTCTCCACAAAAACTTTGGAGCTTGGGACCTACATATGAACAAGAGATTCCTCCATACTTGACATGTGATTAGAGTATCCAAAGTCTATGTACTTTGTGTCCTTGGGATCATTAGTGTAGCCATGCCTCATGGCTAGGTGGGTCTCCTCCTAATCATCCTTCTTGGAGTTGTTAGCATAGTTCCCTTGCCCCTCCTTCTTCTTTCATTCGTACTACGCGAGCTAGCAATTTTATAAAATATGATTTAGCTTACCAAATATAAAACAAGTTTTACCTTGATGAGGTTTGTTCTTCAGTTTTCCATTCTTTCCCTTCCTTGAAGATGATGCCTTGCTATCTCCTTTTGAATCAAAATCTTCTTCCTTGGACTACTTCAACTTGCTTTTTCCTTCTTTCCCCTTCTTAACACTCTCAGCTTTCCCTTTTCTAACATATAGGACCTATGAGTGACCATCCTTCTTGGATGTGTCTCCTATGAAAACCTCTTCTGCCACTAGGTGCGGAATCGACTCCTCAAGACTTGGTAGAGGAACTCTATATGTGATGGTAGTAATAAGGGGTTTCCACTTGTGTTCTCCTATCAGCCAATTGAGAGTAATCTACACAAGGTCTTCCTCATCTACTTTGCAGCCAATGGATGCCAATTGCTCCGTCCACTCCTTCACCCTCAAGGTGTAGCAAACAATAGATTGACGAGTTTCCATCTTCAAAGAATGGAGTTCATTCTTAAGCTGCATCTTTCTGCTTCTTTTAGAAATGGCATATATCTTTTCTAAGGCCTCCCAAACATCTTTAACATGATCGAACTCTGATGTATGACGGACCATAGTGTTAGTGACTACCTGTGATATGTAGAAGATAGCTCTTATATTCCTTTCCTCCCAATCCTTCAACATCTTCAATTCTTGATTGGTGATCTTTGGATCTTTGGGATCCCTATTGGGCTTATCTACATCTCCACACACAATAGGTCATAAATCTTTTCTCATTAGGTATTCCATGACTCTCAACCCCCATGGTTGGTAGTTGTCCTTGTCAAAAACAACTCCACTTTTGACCTAGATCTACCATCATGAATGGGAATTAAAGGTTACACTTAAATGTACATATTAGCCTTGATGTCCAAGCTTTTTTGTCTTGCTCCTATAGTCTTCAAAGGATGTTTATTTCTCTGATACCAATTCTTGGAGTTTAATCCCTTAGATTTGCACACTACGAGTGAAATGAACCCAATACCTAGGTCCCTTCATACAACTTTTCTAATAACGTACAAAAAAAATTTGATTTACCTACTTTACACTGATCCAAATCACCTAAGATTTTAGCCATGTTTATTTTGATTCATAAGATTCACAACCAGCTACAGAAGACCTCAAATGGGTTTTCTTAGGTCATTCAACAACTCTGTACAAAAAATACTATGGAGAGATGTAGGATATGTAGAAATTAAGCGTACAAAGATTCACCAATCTCTCTGCACATAAAATTGATTAAAGAAGCCCTCTTAGAAAAAATAAGACGCATATATAATCTACAGAATGCACCTTAAATCCTTTGACTTTGATTTATAGAAAGTGTTACAACTATTTTAAGAAGCCTATGTCTATACCTTCAAGAGCCTAGAGGGGGCGTGGGCTTGACATCTCCTCCTTGCTCCTCCTCTCTTCATGTAACACCCTCCTCTGCATTTCTTTTAGATTTAAAAGCTGCATTTTAGCTCCTTAAGCCTTGGATGACTCTCACCTTGAGCCTCCTTGTGTATATGTCTCTTGATCTTCAATCATCTACAGGATGTCCATGCATTTGATGACTCTTCATCTCCTTTTATAGATTTTGGATGCCTCTCCTGACTTTTCCACCAGCTTCCAATTACCTTTCTCAACCTTGCCCGACCTTGAGACTGCCTTAGGTGATCTAAGTCGTGACTTTTGTCCACATTAAGGTCTTTTGCCCCTTTTTCCACCTAGAGCTTGCATAGTTAACACTTTTAACAAATATGGATAGGAAGAGTACCTTTTGTACTAGCCTTAGACCAAGTCAACAACATTTAAGGAGCCAAGAAATCTTTTTCTTTCTAATAAAAGTGCATTAGAAATCTTATCAATAGGAGGAGATTTTTTAGGTTTCAATCTATTGATGGTGTCTTTAACCTTAATAGTAGCAAGGGGTAGGTCCAAGACCGAGGCCAATCTAGGAGGGATCAATTTCATCCTCTTTAGGGCAATAGAAGCCTCGGATGTCTAGATATCCTTGACCCACTAGGGAGCACTATAGAAAACATTAGGAAAGAAGCACACGGCCTCTTGCAAACTTTCCTCCATGTTCATAGTCATATCCCCCTTTCTCTTAGAAAGCAAGGGTATGTATTCTACAATTTTCTATTTCTTCATAATGTCATAAATACACTTGACAAGTCTATCGGACTTTCCCACCAAACACTATCTTGAAGTCCCAAGAGACATACTATCCTCAAGATAGTGTTCATATATAAACTTACACTACATATTAATAAAGGATTTAGAGGGCAAGGTGCCATCATGATCTTTTAATCCTTCAAGGAGCTTATTCCTCCTATTAGCTCGAATGATCCTAGAGACTAACATGTACAAAGTTAAAATATTTTAAATCTCCTTAGGAAATTAGCATCCAAATGCAACCAATCAGCTTTCTAGGAGGGGGCAGCCTTTACTGAGACTTGAAATAAGAGGCTTATAGTGAAAGGGCATTATAGAGGGACTATTTCTACACTTGGTTTCTCCAAAAATCTTGAATGAAGGAAGAGTTCCCATAACACTTACAGATTCTGGAAGCAAGGGTGCGAACGTTAGGCTAGTTATTGGTCCAAGTAAAACTAGTATTGATGGAAATATCACTAAGGTCATGGTTATTACACAAAGTAAACCAAGAGGACTTCTCTTGCGCATAGATGTAGCCACCTTTATTACCAAGTCTCTCACGAATTTGAGTGACCATATTAATGTCCCCAATGACAAGAATGGGACCACAAATATTATGTATTTCATCCCAATAATCTTTCATGGCAGAGCTACTATTAAAAACATACAAACAAACCAAAGTAAATCCGAAAGGGTTTTGTAGTTCAAGATCAACCCACTGATGAGACTTACTTTTCAAAAGAGACTTGGCAGAATGCTGGATGTTAGAGTTGATGCCAATAAGAGCTTCCCTTTTCCCTTGGTCATGGTCAATGTAATACCACTCATGTGAAGAAGAGATTAGTTTAAGATTAGTAAATATTCTAGAACTACGAAATTTGACCTCCTACAAAAAAATGAAGTTTGGGTAGAGATCTAGCCTTTCTCATCAGCCTTGGACACTTTCACCTCTAATAGGATCCGATAATCCTTTTGTGCTTAGAGAAAAAATGTTTATCAAATCCATAGAGAAAAAAAGACAACACTTTCACCTCTAATAGGATCCGATAATCCTTTTGTGCTTAGAGAAAAAATGTTTATCAAATCCATAGAGAAAAAAAGACAAAGGCAACTGAACAAGCCACACATCAATCCTACTAGATTTAATAGGTCTAAATGAAAAGAATGAAACTCTTAACATGTCTTTTCTTATAGGTTTAACTTTAAATTGACTCACTATTTGATTTGCTTTGTTGTGCTTCACTTGCACACATTCCTGATTCCCATCTTCTTGAGCCATTTTTTTTCATGATTTTCTTGTGGTTATAGTTGAACTCTTTATTAAAAACATCAATAGAACTATCAATCCTTCAAGAATGAACACCTTTGTTATCTAGTTTCCTCTTTGAGACCTTTTTCCACCCATTCAAATCTTGTGAGAATTTTTCTTGAGGATCAATCATCTTCCTCGTAGATGTCCCCACTTCAGCATCTGTATTAGGGTGATGGTTTTCTTGGTATTCCTTAAGGACATCAATAGAATCTTCAAAAGGGTTGTGCACTTCCTCAAGAAAAACATCGAAGGGGTTGGAGTTCTTACTTTGAAGCTTTAGGAAACATTTTCTTACTAGTGCTTTGATTGGCTGTAGAAGCTTCTTGCAAAATTCCCTCATTCTGACTAGCCGACTTACTTCCTACAAATTCAAAAACATTCTCAAAAATGTTAGTATTATTCATGGGATAGTACTTTATTAGATGACCTTGTTGGTAACATGTAAAGCGTGAATTAGGTAGGTTTTTGTAGATAATTCTTTGTTCATGAAGCAACACCCCATTCTAGTCTTTAATGCTTATGCCGTATTTAATAGGCTGTTAAAGGTCCATTTCAACCATTATCTGGGAGTCCCCTTTGGGGTTAATGCTCCCCCAATGTGAATTTTGACCCAACACTTTGCCAAGATTGCATCCAAGTTTTTCTATACAAGGATAAAAATCCACGACATATCTGGAAGTCCATTGAGATGAGGAGTTTAGTGGGTTTAGGGCCACAAGGGTTGAAGCGGAGATACCATCTAAAGAAGGAAATGGGGATGTCTGTGATTAACCATTTCCCCTCTAGAATTATCTGTAGGGCACTCTTTGAATCATAAAAAAAGAATAGGACATAACCACTAGGTAGCTACTATATGTGCTTGATAAAAACACCTCTTTCTTCCTAGTTCATTTTGATCCAGTGTTTTAAAGTTTCTTGCAATGGTCTTCATCCATGGAACATACATATCACCACCCTTTCAGTAAGCTCATTCACCCAGTTCATAAGAGAGTTGCTATCGATGACCAGAGAATCATCCTCTCCTACCTCTCTTCACCTCCTTTTACAGCTTTTGAATGCCTCTCCTGACTTTTCCACGAGCTTTCGATTGCCTTTCTCAACCTTGCCCAACCTTGCGACTGCCTTAGGTGATCTAAGTCATGGCTTTTGTCCACATTAAGTTCTTTTGCCCCTTTTTCCACCTAGAGCTTGCATAGTTAACACTTTCAACAAATATGGATAGGAAGAGTACCTTTTTTACTAGCCTTAAACCAAGTCAAGAGCATTTAAGGAGCCAAGAACTCTTTTTCATTCCAATAAAAGTGCATTAGAAATCTTATCAATAGGAGGAGATTTACTAGGTTTCAATCTACTAATGGTGTCTTTAACCTCAATGGTAGCAAGGGGTAGGTCAAAGACCGAGGCCAATCTAGGAGGGACCAATTTCATCCTCTTTAAGGCAATAGAAGCCTCGGATCTCTAGTTCCATGTTCCACCCTTTTGTCCAAAGCTAGAATCATTCTCATGCAAGCACATATATCCCACATGCAAGGGAATTCTCCCAAACTCCATATAAGCAAGGACTCTCCTTCACTCCTCACAAGCCATTCCACTCTAGCTCATTTCCAAGAGTGTGCTCCCACTCCTCATGGAGTCTCCATGCTCATAGAGCATCTCATGTAAGTCATTTCCATTTCCATTTTAATTCATTCATCATGTTTTGTTATCTTTTGTTCCTTCCTCCTTAGCTTGTTTGATGTGTGCATGTGAGTAGAGTAGGAGTAGTCCTTTTTCATTTCAACATGGTATAAGAGCATAGGTTCGTTTCCTCTTTGGGTTTATGTTCCCATTTTTGTTAGCTTATTCATTAGCATATATATCATTCTTAATCCATCCCTCGCTCCCATATCTCATAATCATTTATGTTTTCAAATCTCTCTCTATCACACGTACAGTCGCAAGTACTCACGCTGAGATAACCCTGTGTGCCTTTCGATTCCTCTGTCATATGCACAAGTGCACTTTTATCGCCAAAGTCAAGATCGGGCATGGATTTGTTTCGACAGCGACTTGTGGCAGGGTCTACTGCCATGGCTACTAGTAGGATTCCTCTTGCCAGGCCTCCGCATCAGAATATTGCGCTTCACTTAGAGAGTCTTTCTAAAGAGCTTTAGCGGGCATGTGCTAGGTCCATTTCATACGTGCCTCGTGTTGATGAAAGAGTGTGGTACTTTCCTCAAGGTCACTTGGAGCAGGTGGCTGCCTCACCACAGTAGGAGAATGGTTGTCCAAGGCTTCCTAACTCAGGCCTTTCACCTCAAATACTTTGCCATGTCATAAACCGTAGACTGAGTGCAGAAGTGGATATAGATGAAGTATATGCACGTTCCTGAAAGAAGTATAGTCTCGTAAGTCGTAAGGAGCTACACACACAACACTACCCGCTAAATCTTTGACTCCGCTTCCCCTTACAGCCTTTAAGAAACACGATGACACCCTTCAACAGTAGCTCCAGCACTGGTCTGCATACGACCGCCTTTTCTGAGCTTGTTTGGGGCTCCGTTCACGCACCTATGTGCAGTAGTAATACATTAAGTGTCCTGTCGAGCGGTCCCTTGCATACAACATTTTCTAGCGTGAGAGGTGACAACCACCGAGTCTAGGCAAGACCTGATGGAGATTCAATCATCACTAGCGTCGAACGAGCGACGAAGAAAACAGAGGAAGATAGTGTGAGAAGCAGGATAGCACAAGCAAAGTAAACTCTACAAGCATAACTATGAAGCATGAGTCAACATTTTCTCTTGCTCTGCTTCAAAGGCGCAGTAGAGAATCTGGTCAGTCGTTTGTCTCTGAGAGTGCACTGACCGATTTATGTCACTCAACAAGGAGGCTTTGCCTACCACTTCATTGTGCAGAGAGATTAAGACTGTCAACAAGCCGCGTGAGAGAAAGAGAAAGAGACTCAGGAATGTTTCTTAGTGCCATCTTCTTTCGAAGCAAAGTGCCTTTGTGCACGTAGAGAAAGCATCCTTCAGGAATGGCCTATTCACATCAACATCTTCTAGTGTGCTTGGATGCAAGGAAGATAAAATAGAACATCTTTTCGTGTGGTCTGTGGAAGGATCTCTTAAGGCCGGTATAGAGTCGAATTTGTTTCTCTTTCCTCCAGTTTATCCAGATACTATTTCTTGCTTCCTAACGCGTTGTTTAGGTATGCATTGTTTCTGTGTTTCTCTTTCTTCCGGTTTTTCTGTGTTTAAGTATTTCTTGCTTTCGAGCTTGCTGTTTTTTTTTTTATATAAAGGAAGTTCGGCCTTAGCCTAATCTCCGGGACTTTAATTATAATAAAGAGAAAAAGTTACAAGTGAATGGGACTAGTGCCCATGGGACCCCCCCAGATCCCACAATGCAGGGGAGGAGTATGGCAAGCTACAGGGCATTACAAATGAGGTGGATAAAATTATCATCACCCTCATGTGGGACCCATTTGGGTTTCAACTTGTTGTTTTCGAGGAGATAAATACAGTGATGTCTAAACGGCGGCGATCTCTTGACTCGGGAGATTCTTTTACCAAGGAGAAACAAGGATTTCTCGATCGACCATTCCTTAGGGGTTTGGTCAAAATTGACAGCACAACGCTCCCTCCAAATCTTCCAGAGAGCCTCACCTCTGATGGCGTTCCACAGCCTCGATGAGCACCCGATCGCCTCACCCAACATCACTTGTTGCCAGTTGATTTGACGCGTGAGTCTCAAAACGCGGGTCACGTGATGCCAGATAATGCGGGACTTGGGGCAGTCGAAGAACAAGTGAGCTAAATCTTCGATGCACCGATGGCAACGTTTGCACCAAGGCGGCACACCACAGATTTTGTTAGCCCTTGCATTGGTCCAGATACCTTTATGTAAGATCTACCACATGAGAACGGACTTTTTGACCTCAATTATGGGGTGCCAAATAGACATGAATTTTAGCTCCCACCGAAGTTTGGTCCAAGAAAGGCACCATCTCTTGTTAAGGGTGTGGTGAACATCCAAATCCTCTTTGAAGTTGGGGATTTTGGAAATCTTCTTACCATTGCTCCATTTGAGGCCCTCCAAGCAAGGAAGATCCTGACCGCAGAGAAGGCGGGTAGTTGAGCGGTCCCAGGCTAAACACCTGCTTTGAAGAAGAGTCCATTCCTCAAAGGTAACTCTAAGTCTCGGGTCCAATTCTTCGAACCTGATCCACTGGCTGGTCTCTTGTTTCCAGAGTTGTTTCCACTGTTTGAACCCCTTGTTCCATAACCGCCTTGCAGTTTGGAGGTTCCAAGACTCCACCCCCCGAATGCCACTGATCGGGAACCAAATAGAATCATTTTGTCTTATGCCAGCCGCCCACTTCCACTCATCACTGATTCTGATGAATTGTTTGACCTTGTTCCAACTCTTCCATAAGGAACATACGAGGCTAGAGCCTTTAGGGAAGACCGGGTGGGGGGAGAACAAAAGCGTGAGAATACCTAAGTCCTTCCATCCAGGGTGGCCAACCAAGGTAAGGTCTTCCGTGTTTCTGAAGATCAATTTGGCCCAAGAGGACTCCCTATTGCTCCAAGCCTTGATAAGCCACTTAGCAGCCAACTTGTCAGCCAACCCACCAATATCCAAAATTCCCAATCCCCCTGAGTCTTTAGGGCTAATGCAAGTTTCCCATTTGATTTTGGGAATCCCCCTTCTATTGGGGTCCCCAGTCCAAAGGAAGTTTCTGCAGATTCTTTCCACATTGGCCAAGTCTTTCTCCTTAGGTCTCCAACACGAGATAAAGTAAATAATTGTAGAGAGCATAAATGTGTTAACAACCATAGCACGCCCTGCCAGGTTGACTTGCATACCTTTCCACTGATTCAGCTTCCTGTTTGGGTGTGCATTGATCTTTCCAATAAAAGTGTTCAAGTCATTGTCCTGCTGCATGGATGGTCACGATTTGATTAGTTAATTAACTTAAGTGCAAAGAGGTCAAACCTCTTTGAACGAAGAGCCAAACCCATCTCCGCTTTTTTCTTTCGCCTTCACATCTTTGCAGTTTCTCACACTTTGTCATTTTATTTTGATAAGGATGTTCTTTCAAGTATTTCAAGTAAAATAATTGAGCTAAACTGAAAAGAAATAAAGTTAATTTCATTTGAAAGCATTTATTTACCGACCACGTTTTGATTTTTCTAATGTTTCCATAGAAGTAAGGCAGTATGTGGGCATAGATGTAACTTCAGGTTCCTCTACATAGGACAGAAGTCACACAGATGCAAGTAAGAACAAGACACAAATCGCTATGTCTTTTTTTTTTCAAAAGTAAGATCTACCTTGACCTAAACAAATTACATGTGAATGGGACTAGCACCCATGGGACCCCCCCGAATCCCACAAAGCAAGGGTTTCAGGTCTAGAGAGTGTTGCAAAGGAGATTAGCAATTCTTTCATCCCCCTCGTGCGAGGCCCACTTGTGTTCCAACTTGTTGTTCTCGATAAGAATCACTTTATGATCTCTAAAAGGTGGGTACCTCTTACAATTGGAGATTCTTTTGCCTAGGAGGAATAACGACCTCTCGATCGACCACTCTTTAGGAGGGTGTCTGAAATTGCTGGCACACCAGTCCCTCCAAATCTTCGAGAGGGTTTCCCCTCATATAGCATTCCAAAGTGCCGTAGAGGACTTGATTGCTTCTCCAAGGTGGGCTTGTTTCCATGTGATTTGTGTTTGCAGTCTCAAAATATTTCCAATGATCTGCCAAAGCCCTTGAGACTTGGGGCAAGCAAAGAAGATGTGGCCGAGGTCCTCCATGCTATGATGGCATCACTTGCACCAAGGCAGAGCCTGGCAAATCTTATTAGCCTTTAGGTTGGTCCAAATGCCACAGTGGAGAATCTGCAACATGAGGATGGATTTCTTGATCTCAATGAGGGGATGCCATATAGACATTAACTTCAGATCCCATCCGAGCCTAGTCCAAGTCAGGCACCATTTCTTGTTAAGTGTTGTTTGGTAGTCCGATTTCTCCTTGATACTAGGAATTTTGGATAGTTTATTGCCATTGTACCACACAAGACGCTCGTGGCATGATGGATTCCACCCAATAAGTAATCTAGTTTTTTAGTGTTCCCAAGCGAGGCATCTGCTTCAGAGGAGAGTCCATTCTTCATAGATCACTCTTCTTTCAGGCTCTATATTCTCAAAACTAATCCATTGACTAGTTTCCTCTTAATTTCAAGAGGTGTTTCCACTATCGAAAACCCTTATTCTAGAGCTTCTTCACATGTTGAAGGCTCCAAGAGGCCACCCCCTAATGCCTGTGATGGGAATCTAGATAGACTCATTTTTTCTTGATGCCAACTACCCATTTCCAGTCTTCTTTGACTCAGATAAGATGTTTGAAGTTGTTCTAACTCTTCCAGAGGGAGGAGACAATGTTCGAGCCTTTAGGGAAAACATGATTTGAGGAGAATAAAAGGGTAAAGAATTCTAAATCCTTCCAACCTTGGAGTCCCACCACCGTAGTTGTGGTCGTGTTTATGAAAATGAGCTTGGCCCAGCAGGTCTCATAGTTGCACCAAGCATTGATGATCCATTTTGCCGCGAGCTTTTCAGCCATGCCTTCGATATCCATATGGCCCAGATCACCACACTCTTTTTAGTTGATCACATCATGGCCTAAGAAGATCTATGAGGGAAAATAATAAACCAGAAAAGTATGGGTTTGACACCTCATTAGTAACTAAACATTCTATCTACATAGCACAAGACATAAACCAAGAGGAGCCATCATCATTTGAAGAGGCCAAAGCAAAAACAGAATGGAAGCATGCAATGAAGGAACAGATTGAAGCACTTGAGGAAAACAACACTTGGGATTTGGTGCCCAAGACTTCATCCATGAAGGTAATAGGCTCAAGATGGGTCTATAAACTCAAGAAGAATTCTGATGGTTCCATTAACAGGTATAAGGCAAGGCATGTAGCAAAAGGCTTTGCACAAACTCAGGGAATTGATTATGAGGAGACCTTCTCTCCTATGGCAAAGATGCCTACTATTAGGGTTTTGCTTAGTACTGCCTCTTCCAAGAATTGGAAGATACTTCAACTAGATGTAAAGAATGCATTCTTGAATGGTTGGATAACAGAAGAGGTATATATGGCACAACCACCTGGTTTTGAGAATCAAGTTTATCCTGATTATGTGTGTAAACTTAACAAAGCATTGTATGGTCTCAAGCAGGATCCAAGAGCTTGGAATTTCAGGCTTGTTTCATTCTTGCAGGACAAAGGCTTTCAACCAAGCAAGGCAGATCCTTCACTCTTTATCAAAAAGAGTAACTCTGAGGTCATCTACCTAAAGAGTTCAAGATAAGTGATTTCGGTTCACTTACCTACTTCCTAGGTTTGGAAGTTGTCTACAAAGATCATGGTTTGTTTCTCACTCAAAGAAAGTACATTAAGGACATGTTCGCAAAATTCAAGATGCAAGATTGTAAGATTGCAGGTACTCCAATGGAGGTCAATCACAAATTGAGCTCACATGAAGGTGAACTCATAGAGGACATCACATCATATCAAAGTCTAGTGGGTAGTCTCAACTATGCCACATTGACAAGAGTAGATATATGTTACAGTGTGAGTGTGCTAAGTCAATTTATGCACACACCAAGGAAACCACATATGGATGCTGCCAAAAGGATTCTCAAGTATCTCAAAGGAACCATAAATGAAGGACTTTATTATCCTTATGTATATGATTTTAGGTTTGAAGCTATTTTCTGATGCAGATTGGGCTAGCTCCAAGGAAGATAGAAGAAGCACTTCAGGTTATCTTACCTTTGCAGGTTCAAAGCTTATTTCATGGTCATCCAAGAAGCAACCCACAGTTGCTCTCTCTTCTATTGAAGTTGAATATAGAGGTCTTGCCATAGCTACACAAGAAGCTATGTGATGAACACATTATTCAAAGATATTGGATTGGAGTTTGGAACTCCAACTATTTTTTGTGACAATATGAGTTCTATTCATTTGGCTGCTAATCCTATTTTTCATGCAAGGACTAAACAGATTGAAGTTCATTATCACTATGTACGAGAGAAGGTTCTAAGCAAAGAGATTCAAATATAATCTATTTCCACTCATCAACAATGTGCAGATATTCTAACCAAAGCATTGGATGGTACAAAGCTTTGCAAATTCAACGCTATGATTGGGTTGCAGGTAATCTTGGAAGACTGAAGACCTCAAGCATACTTGGCTTGAGGGGGAGCTGTTGGAGCAAGTCTATGACAAGCCTAAGTATTGGCTTGAGTCCCACAAAGTCATAAAAGAAGCCTTAAAATGAAGACTATGTAAAGTTCACTTATGAACTACCTCTTGTAACTTTTGAAGAGTTTACTTAATGTTAAAGTGAAAGAATCTTAAGTAAGTGAGTCCACTTGATCAAAAAGGGAAAGAGGATCCACAAATTTGTGATTTGTGGTAGGTAGAGAATCAAATAAATCATTAATTGATTGGAGAGTGATTGAGGGAAGTTAGCCTCCCAAAGTCAATTATAAATAGATGGCAGCTTTAGTCGTGGTTAGAGAGACCTATGTGAAGACCTCCAAGAGCTGAGATTTATGCCATATCAAGGTGTGATTCCAAGGCACAAATATGTATCAGTAAGTCCATTAAATTGTACAAGCAATATACTTTCATTTTCATGATCATTTGAGTTCATATTTCCATGTTCTTGTGAAGTGTACTACTCAGTGCCATAACTCTCAGTTTTCTCAGTCAGATTGCAGAAATCGTTTCGCTAAGCTTGGTGCATCATTTTCAGTGATTTAACTTGGTAAAGTTAGCTCTATATGTCTAGTATATGCTCACAAATTGACATTTCATTTGAGTATTGCAATCTTCAGTTATGCTCAGTTGAAGTCAACCCTGTCTATCATTTTCACTTCTCTGTCAGGTACCCGACTTTTGTACTCATTGTGTCAGATTTGTTTCGCAGTGTGTACTTATCCAAATTCAATGATTTAAAGCTTGTTGAATTCCGCTTAGTGTCTAGTATACGAATACATGTTTTCATAATAATTGGATTCTTAAAGTTGGAGTTATGTTCATTTTTCTGCTCATTGGTCTCAAACTATAGCAGCCCGTGAAAATCGGGATCATGTCATCACTTGTTTAAACTCATTCTCAGTGTGTGGCTCATTATTTTTTATGAGATTACTCTTGAATGTTAGCTCTTGAAGTTAACTAGACTTCCCCATGAGTAATTAAGTTAATTGTTGCTGTGCTTAGAGAATTATGCAAAACACTCGACAGGTGTATGGACCAAGATAGCATGTTCTTCACCTCTAAGTTAACTCCAACTTATCTGTTTTGATCTATCTTTTTGTGAGTGATCTTCGAAGGTACATAGGGTGTCTAATAAATCCATTGGAAAGCTAAAAGGGCCCACCATATACTCCTAGATTTCATTTGGCTGGTGTAGATCAAGGATTTTGCAACACCTCTTCATCTTCAAGCACATACCTATCCATCTGTTCACAGGAATGAGATTTCGTGTATTCTTGGTCATCTTATTTTACTTGTAGATTTTAATATGATCATTGGCGAGAAATATAGGATAGGTGATAAGGATAACATTATTCAAGGCACTAGAAAGTTTGGTTACATCAACCTTGTTAATACTTATGACGTGTTTGACTTTTCTAGTAACTTTGTCCTCACCTAGAGCAATAGACGTAAGAATGCCCTTCTTCGTACTAGGTTAGATAGAGGTTATATGAAAGTTGATAGAATGCAAGAGCTTTGGAAAAGTGTTTTGTGAAACATATTCCTTTCTTGAGATTTTGGACAACACTCCTTTAATTATTAGGCTCTTTACGAATTGTCTTGATTACAAGTCATGTTGGCCCCCCCTTTATGCCACTTTGCGGAAGATTCCTAGTATCATCAATAAGACCCAAAGCATCTTTATGCATTTCTCCTCCTCTAACATTCCCCCTCTCTTTACTTTAGAGAAATCTATTATGGAAGCTCAAACGCTCTTTACCTATTACAAGATGTTGGCTAACAAGATCAAAATCAAGAGAACGATTATGATCATCGAGTAGATTTAAGACAATAGGTCGTCTCTCCTAGGAGCTCCAAATGCAATCTAGGATATATTAAGACATGAAGATCACTTCTTCACTTATGGTTTTCCTGCTCCCTAAAGAGAATTTTGGACTAGTACGGTTGACAAACCTAGAAAGTAATGTTTCATTTGATGAGAAAAAAATAATGCTAAAGATTTGATTCCTATGCTTAAGGAGTATTCAAGAGGTCATGTTATTGATAATAAGGAGAATTTGCGAGGGGAAGTTACCTTCTTTATGAATGTTTTCTGTAGGCCTCCTAAGTGGGGGGTGGACATCCAGAGATCCACAGCCCATATTTCCCGTAAAAGAATAAAGATGATTCCTGAAGATATGGACTATGTTAAGGAGAGTAATCAAGATTTTTTCTTCTTTAAGATAGACTTTTAGTATTACATGACATTAGGGCAGGTAGGAACTTTATTAGCTATGTGAGTATCCTTTTTGACAAAGCTTTCTCTAGAGTCTCTACGGATGGGCAAGTTTCCAATCCTTTTAGGATTGGAAAATTTCTTGTTTGAGAAAAGGGGAAGGGGGCCTTGGTGTGATGTGTCTTCTTACAATGGCTAAGAACATGTCTGCTAAATTGATTCTTAGAGCCACTTACTATAAAGAACTTTGGGCTTTCCTGATTGAGAGAAAGGCTGACCATTTCTATGTTAAGACATGTAAGGCTTGAAGAAACAGAAACTTTTGTGATATGATTTACTCAGTTACTGTTTAGCCGCATGTAATAGGTCTATAGTATGTGGAAAGCGTGGATGGAAATGAAGATGTCCTATAAATTGAAAAATGATTTTTCTTCTAGTTTCTTTTTTCATCTCTAGGAATCAATATGGAATGGTTGGTTAAATTATGAAAATGAAAGCATTTCATGCATTAGGAACGACAAATGTATAAAAGTTGGATTCAGTACTTGTAAAGACTTATTAATGTCAAGTGATTTTATTGGTGATGATAGTATCTTGAATTTAATTGGACTTTTTGGTGCCTAGAAATACTTGTTGATTGAGGAAAAGGAGAGGCTGAAAAGTAACCCTTCAAAGTGTAAGAAGCAGAAGCATATTTCTCTGCAAAATTTTGTTGAAAACATATACATGTACTACAAGAAGAAGTTCACCTCTATCTCTATCATCATTGACAAACCGAATGTGAGATATGGGCTTCCCCTTATTCCATCAAACCCTCTACTCTGTTGTGCCTGATTATTGATAAAGGACTTTGGACTATTAATAGAGCTAAAAACTGTAATATCAATAATAGGAAGTTCTATTTTTGTTGTAAGGAGGAAGATCATCCCCATCTGTTCTTGAATTGTGACACTGCTAATAAGTTCTAGAACATGATCAATAAATATTTTCAAATTGCCAATTTGACAAAGTTTGGATATAGAGATGTCCTCCTTGGAGTCTCGAACAGGATGGACCTATTCCTCTTGCACATGTGGATATCTCAGATTCTTTCGTTTATATTGATAAGCAGAAATCAAAGTGTCCTTCAAAGTGGTAACATTGACTTTTTTTTCCTCTTGCAAGCAAGAGTTAATCAGAAATGCTAAATTCCGTACTAGCTCTATTAGGGATGTTGTGCCCAAGAAATCAGCCTTGTCTCCTTTTGGGGAAATAATAAGTATCATCTATCGAGAGCCAAACCCCTAACTTTGTATTTTTTATGATTGCTTTATCTACACTATACCCAAGCTTGTCTCCATTTGCATAGATTGCTGTTATGATGCTTAGTCACCGTATTGTATTGCCTATTATTGTTTCCTCCAGCTAAAATTAAAGCTTGATTTGTTGTATTATCAAGAACCTGAGTTCTTTAAATCCTTCAAGTTGGTGGTTGCCACCCCTCTTTGTTTGGTTTGGCAAGAGGTGCTTAAGTTTGGCGCGCTTCCTTCTTGTCTCAACAATGGTATTATCAAGTTAATACACAAAAAAGGGGAAAAGAACAGAATAGAGAATTGGCGTCCTATTATGATGCTCCAAACAGGATACAAGATCATCGCCAAAGTCGTAGCCAACAGAATCTCTTGCCACTTGAGAGCGTGGTTAAGTGAGGACCAAAAAGGTTTCATCAAAGGCAGATCAATTTTGGAAACCATTATAGATCTTTCGGAAGGTCTTGAATTTGCAAATGAGTCTAAACAAGACGTGGTCTTCCTCAAGATGGACTTTGATAAAGCCTACGACAGGCTAGAATGGGACTATATTCTGCAATGGCGACAAACTTTCGAAGGTGATCTAACTTAGAAGATCTATCAGACAAGGGTGCCCATTGGCTCCCCTTCTCTTTGCCATCGCCACCGAAGGGCTTAGCAGGCTCGTGGCGCATCAGGTGGAAGCTGGTAATATCAAAGGCCTCTGTTTGCCTCACGACCACAATCAGATCAACATGAGACTTTTTGCCGATGATATGAATGCGTTTGTTCACAATGATAGTACCAGTCTGGAGACGTTCTGGAGGTGTCTTGCTACTTTTTGTGAAGCCTCTAGATCCATAGTCAACCACTCTAAGACCCCCTTTAGAGCTATTTTGGGATCTCATCCTGGCCTCCTCATTGATCATGGCTGTCAAATAATTCCACAAGGCCGAATTGGGAAGCTCCTTGGGATTCCCTTGGGGTTTGGCATCTCTATGGAGCACCGGTGGAACTAGGTGTTGGCCAAACTCGAAAACAAGCTTAACTACTAGAGAGGTATGCAAATCAATCTTGTTGGTCGTGCTATGGTTATAAACACGTTCCTCCTTTCTTCTACCAGTTATTTCCTTTCTTGTTGGAGACCGAAAGAGCAAGATCTGTCCAAACTGGATAGTATTTGTAGAAACTTCCTTTGGACGGGTGATCACAATAGAAGGGGGGTGCCAAAAATCAAATGGTCCATCTGCACCAGCCATAAAGATAGTGGGGGACTTGGTATCCTGGACATTGGGTGCATGGCTAACAAACTTGCTGCCAAATGGATGATTAAAGCTTGGTGCAATGGGGAGGCTTCGTGGGCCAAGTTCATATTCAGAAACAAGAACGAGCTTGCTCTCATGGGCTGCCCAAATTGGAAGAATCTCGACATCTTGACCTTGCTGTTTTCCCCGATCCCTGTCTTCCCGAAAGGCTCTAATCTCGTTTTCTCCCTATGGAAGAGTTGGAATAAAGTCAAAAGCTTCACAAGAATTAGTGAAGACTGGAAGTGGGCTGCCGATATCAGACAAAACGACTCTATCTGGTTTCCGATCCATGGCATCCGGAGTGTGGAGCCTTGGAACATTCCAAATGCCAAGAAGTTATGGAACAAAGGCTTCAAAAAATGGAAACATCTCTGGAAACAAGACACCAACCGGTGGATCAACTTCGAGGATATTGACCCTTGCGTCAACATTTCGTACGAAGAATGGAACGCAAAGCAAATGTCTCGCCTAGGATCGACATAATACTCGCCTTCTCATGGGACATGACACAGCGAGCTCGCTTGGTCTCAAATGGCACAATGGGAATAGCCTATCAAAAATCCCGAACATCAAAGAAACGATTGACTATCAAGTTAACCTCAACAAGAAGTGGTACCTGTCATGGATGCCGCTTCGGTGGGACATGAAGTTCATGGCTATCTGGCACCCCCTCAAAGAAATAAAAAAGTTTGTCCTCTTACGGCAAATTCTACATCATGGAATCTGGACCAACCTTAAGGCTAGCAAACTTTGTGGGATTCGTCCCTGGTGCAAACGCTGCTACCGGTCTATCGAAGATGTTCCACACATCTTCTTTACCTGCCCCAACTCCAACAGACTCTCGCAGATGGTTGGAAAGAAAATTAGACTTCAAAAACATCTCAGTTGGCAGCAAGCCCTGCTGGGAGAAGTGATCGGCTACTCTGCGACTCTCTAGAACACCATCAGAGGGGAGGCTCTATGGAAAATCTCGCGAGAAAGATGTGCTTTCAACTTCGGTGACTCCCACAAGGAGTGGTCAATTGAGAAATCGTTGTTCCTCCTCGACAAAAGGATCATTAATTGTAAGAAATCCGCCCCCCCTTCAGGCATCATCAAGTTCTCCTCTTGATCAATAACAAGCTTAAACCCAAGTGGGCCCCTCATGAGGGTGATGAGAGGGTGATTAACCTTCTTTGTAAAGCCATCTAGGCTCTGTAAAAGCTTCCCCTGCTTTGTGGGATTCGGGGGGTCCCGTGGGCACTAGTCCCCTTCTCTTGTACTTTTCTTTATTTGATTCAAGTCCGGGAGAGTAGGCTAATGCCGAACGTCCTTTATATTAAAAAAAAAGAACTTGAGTGTGATAGGATTATATATGGTTGATTTTGAGGGCCTCCCCTTACACAAGATGTAAGAATTCACATTTAATTCATTTTTTCTCTCTTTTTCTAAAAAAAAAACATGCAAGTTGAACTTCCCAACAATTGGAAACGAAAAATCAAAGAGACGAACAGCAGTGGAACGAGACCTTCAAACCGGTGACGACAAGCAAACCCAGAAAGCGATTCCAACCAGAAATACAGGATTTGATTACATTTGGCATATTGTCTTGAATTCTCAGACTCAATGCCAAGCTTGAGTGCGAAGTTTGAACATATATGTTCGGCTAGGTTTTATGTTCGCGCACATCGCGTCTCAGGCTCTCCGCTCATGGAAATCTTCAGCTACCTCACCTCTATTATGTTCTTCGGTGATAGTCGACATTGCCGATTCATTTTCTTCACCAATACTATGCAATGGCATCCAGTTCTCTAGACAGCAGCCTCCCTCATTTTTTGTAGCTACTTGTTTTTCTGGTTTAACAGAAACCGAGCAGGAAAAGAGAATGGTGATCGGTTTCCTCCACGTCCTCGCCCGTGGCCCCTTCTCGGCAACCTTCCTGTTCTGAACGGAAATTGCCTGCATCGTGTCCTCTTCAACCTTGTTGCACCGCTGCCGCTGCGAGGAATTTCTGTCTTTCTCTCTCTCCGACTGCCGTCGTTTTATTTCGTGTAGATTGCTCGTGCCATAGCGGCGCTCCCACAGAGTGGTATCAGAGAAATCTACAGGAAATAAGACGCGGCGCTCCCACAGAGTGGTATCAGAGCAATCTACAGGAAATAAGAGGATGACAGTCAGAGAGAAAGAGACACACAGAAATTCTTCGCAGCAGCAACGGCGGAACAGCGGTGTAGAAACTATTACATTTGTTCATTTTTCTTTTTACATAGTGAGATACCACATCATCAAGTTATTTTTAAAAAAGAGTACAAACAGAACTCTACTATCAACTACAACACCTTCAATCTACAAGCAATGTTAGATGGCAGACCCAAGTTACAAATCTATGTCATTCAATGCTGTGCTGCTCAAGTAAATGATTCCAGTTAATTTTGAAAAACCCTGCAAGGTCAATGCATCAATCCATGATTACCACCACCTTGGATACAAAATATTCAGCATAGGCACGACCAAGCTCATCAAATCGTTGGATGTGAAATACCAATACAAAATAGTGAAACTATCATATTAAGGGCCTCCCATGTCATTGTGCACCATAAATGCCTCCTTTGCAACTATGATCAGGGCCTCATCTCATTCCTTGCATAGGGATGATACCTACTGCTACTACCGCTGTGCCCATATGTAGAGTCACTTCCATATGAGCTTGATGGTCCATAACTACCTCCATATGCTCCAGCTGAGGTGAGACTCGAGCCACCATAATCACCAGCAAATGAACTGTATCCCATTCCTGCATACGAGTCTGAGTCAAACTGACTGAGCATGCCTCCACCATAGCCACCATAGCAACCACCACTTCCATAAGTTCCAAGAGCACTAGTACCATAGCCACCACCTCCCGCACCATAGGGCCCATTAGCATAACCCCCACTCCTGGAGCCATATGGTCTGCCATCCAAGAGTGGGGGTTATGCTGATGTGCCCTATGGTGCGAGAGGTGGTGGCTATGGTACTAGTGCTCTTGGAACTTATGGAGGTGGTGGTTGCTATCATGGCTATGGTGGAGGCATGCTCAGTCAGTTTGACTGAGACTCGTATGCAGGAATGGGATACAGTTCATTTCTTGGTGGTTATGGTGGCTCGAGTCTCAGCTCAGCTAGAGCATGTGGAGGTAGTTATGGACCATCAAGCTCATACGAAAGTGGTTCTGCATATGGACGCAGCGGCACTAGCAGTAGGTATCATCCCTATTCAAGGAATGAGATGAGGCTCTGATCATAGTTGCAAAGGAGGCATTTATGGTGCACAATGACATGGGAGGCCCTTAATATGATAGTTTCACTGTTTTGTATTGGGTATTCACCCTCCAACGATTTGATGAGCTTGGTGGTGCCTATGCTGAATATGTTGTATCCAAGGTGGTGGTAATCATGGATTGATGCATGTATTTGACCAAACTTTCCAAAACCATAACCATCATAAAAATCATAATCTCGAGATCTGTATCCACTTCCTACCTCTTTCGGAGGACCATATCCTCGGTGAGGCTCCTTTGCTAACTTCTTTGGTTCGGCTTTCTTGATTTCCACCTGCTTTCCACCTATCTCAAGAGTTCTCCCTCTGGATAGAATATCATCTACCACTTGCTCACTATCAAAAGTGATGAAACTAAAGCCTCTGGATCTTCTTGTGCTGTGCACCAGAAATGCCTCCTTTGCAACTATGATCAGTTCCTCATCTCATTCCTTGCATAGGGATGATACCTACTGCTACTGCAGCTGTGCTCATATGCAGAACCACTTCTGTATGAGCTTGATGGTCCATAACTACCTCCATATGCTCCAGTAGAGCTGAGACTCAAGCCACCATAACCACCAGCAAATGAACTGTATCTCATTCCTGCATACGAGTCTGAGTCAAACTGACTTAGCATGCCTCCACCATAGCCACAATAGACACCACCACTTCCATAAGTTCCAAGAGCACCAGTACCATAGCCACCACCTCCCGCACCATAGGGCCCATCAGCATAACCCCCACTCCTGGAGCTATATGGTCCACCATATAAACCATATAGCTCCAAGAGTGGGGGTTATGCTGATGGGCCCTATGGTGCGGGAGGTGGTGGTTATGGTACTAGTGCTCTTGGAACTTATGGAATTGGTGGTGGCTATGTGGCTATGGTGGAAATTGATGATTCTAAAAGGCAAACTAAAATCTGAATTTTTGATGTCAGATTTACGAGAGCTCAAATACTTTCTGGGAATTGAAGTAATTTCAATGAAAGAGGGAATTTGGAGGATACAATGCAATTATATGCTAGAAATTCTTGAGAGTTGTATGAGAGCTTGTAAACCTATTGATATGCCACTTGATGCGAATGTTAAGCTTATGGATGATGGGAAGTACTTGCATGATGCCCATATGTATAGAGAGATGGTTGAAAGTTTGATTTATGTAACAAAGACAAGTCCAGATTTGAGTTTCGCAGTTGGTTTGGTGAGTCAATTTATGCATAAACCATGTAGTGTACACTTGGATGTGGTGCAACACATATTGCGATATGTGAAAGGAACATGTAATTTTGGCTTGTTTTATGAGAGAAAAGTTCAGCCATGTATATATGCATATACAGATGCAGACTCGACAGAAAATATCATGCATCGGAGGTCAATGAGCGGATTTTTATTTCTGCTTGGAAGCGCAATCATTTAATGGAGTAGGAAGAAGCAACCAACTATCGCTTTTTCAAGTACCGAAGCTGAATATAGAGGCATTACACAAGCCTTTTGTGAAGCAACATGGATTAAGTACGTACTCAAAGATATTGGAGTGTACATCGATGGAAAGGTGGTCATCTATTGTGACAATGTGAGCAACATAATGTTATCAAAGAATCTAGTTTATCATGCGAGATCGAAGCACATCGAAGTTCATTAGCATTTTGTTCGTGAGAAGATCATCGAAGGATAAGTAGAGTTGATTCACATCAACATTGGAGAATAATTGGTGGACATCTTCACCAAAGCTCTTCCCAAAGAAAAGTTCATCTACTTCAGAGAAGCTTTAGGAGTTAGAAAGCTTTAGTTTGTATCTAGATTTCATTTCATGTTATTTCATCTTGTATGGATATATGTATTTCTTTAATTTTGTATTCAAGCTCACTCTGAGCTTGAGGGGGAGACTTGATGATGTGGCATCTCACTATGTAAAAAAAAAAACGAATAAATGTAATAGTATATACACCGCTGTTGCGCCACTGCCGCTGCGAAGAATTTCCGTCGTCTCTCTCTGTCCGGTTGTCGTCGTCTTATTTCCTATAGATTGCTCGTGCCATAGCCATGCTCCCACAAACCTTGGCTATGGTAAGAATGGGTACGGTCCCCTCATGGGACTCTGCATGGGCTCTTGACTTGCTATCGTGGCTTCTGACGCCTAGTATGCGAGAGCGATCCTGTCTACGCATGACAAGATCTTTGCCACTCGTCCCCACTTTGTCTTTGCAGACACCATTTTTTAGGGCCATAACTCAGCGGTCATCTTTAGGAGCTACAATCCTAAGTGGGAAAGGCTTTGAAAGATTTATACACTGGAACTGTTCACCACCAAGCGCTTGCAAGAGCTTTTGTTCATTCGGTAGGAAGAGGTCCAAGATCTGATCGATCGTCTTCAGGAGGAGTCTGCAGCAGGAGCAAAAGAAGTCGATGTGGGGAAAGCCATCTCTCACATGACAGCTAACACTACGAGTCACCTCCTCTTCTCAAGAAAAGCTGAAGAATTCGACCTGACAATCCTTGTTCAGGATCTCGAAGCTGAGACGACAGCCATTTTGCGGGACTTCATCTTCACCTTGCTTTCCTTGACATAAAGAAAATGAGAAGAATGAAGAGATTGCATGATCAAATTGATGCCTTTCTAAACCCCATCCTTGCGGCACGAAAAAAACTCATCTGATCTTTGCCAGCCAATGAACTTCCTCATGACTTCTTGCAAGTAAGCATATTTGATTCTCTTAAGTTTAAGCGCAGCTATGGCATGTGCAATCCACAGCGACACAAAACGAATGATAGAGAGAAGATAGACAGAGAGGGATCTCTGACCATTGCTTGCACAACAGCGGCATACACACTCCTGGCAGTGCAATGATTTTGATTGTTTTTGTTTTATTTACATAACGCCACATCATCAAATCTCCCCCTTAAGCTTAGAATGAGCTTGAATACAAAATGAAAGAAACACATATGTTGATACAAGATGAAATAACATGAAATGAAATCTAACTCCTAAAGCTTCTCTCAAGTAGATGAATTTTTCTAAACCTCTATATTCAGCTTCGGTACTTGACAAAGCGATAGTTGGTTGCTTCTTTCTACTCCAAGAAATGATTGCACTTCCAAGCGAAAATGAAAATCCACTAGTTGATCTGCGATCCATGACATTTCCTACCCAATCCGCATCTATGTATGCATATATACATGGCTGAACTTTTCTCTCATAAAACAGGCCAAAATTACATGTTCCTTTCACATATAGCACTATGTGTCGCACTGCATCCAAGTGCACTCTACATGGTTTATGCAGAAACTGACTCACCAAACCAACTACAAAACTCAAATCCGGTCTTGTCTTGGTTACATGAATCAAACCTCCAACCATCTTTCTATACATATTGGCCTCATGCAAGTACTTCCCATCATCCATAAGCTTAACATTAGTATCAAGTGGCGTATCAATAGGTTTGCATGCACTCATACCAAATCTCTCAAGCATTTCTAGCATATAATTGTGTTGTATCATCCGAATTCCTTCTTTCATTGAAATTACTTCAATTCCCAAAACAGTATTTTAGCTCTCCCAAATCGGACAAAAAAAATTCAGATTTTAGTTGCCTTTTCAAACCATCAATCCTCTTCTCATCATTGCCAGTAAGGATCAAATCATCGACATAGATCGCTAATAGAATCGTTTCACTTCCTTGATTCCATACAAACATTGAATAATCAACTTTCGATTGCATAAATCTCAGATTCAACAACTTCTTAATGAATCGTTCACACCATGCTCTTGGAGCTTTTTTCAAACCATAAAGCACTTTTGTTAACTTGCATACATAATTAGGATATTTTGGGTGCACATAACCTTCTGGTTTCTGCATATAGACTTCCTCATGCAACTTTCCATTCAGAAATGCATTCTTAACATCCATTTGATATAATTTCCAATTGTTCATAGTAGCCCATGCAATCAGGCTTCTTATCCTTGTTCTTTTCACTACTCGACTAAATGTTTCATCATATTCCAATCCATATACTTGTGCATATCCTTTTGCAACTAAATCCGCTTTAAATCTTTCCAATGAACAATCACTTTTGCACTTCACTTTGTATACCCATTTACATCCAATATTCTTCTTATTGAGTGGCAATTTCACTAATTCCCCTGTATCATTCTTCTTCAATGCATTCATCTCATCGTCCATTTCTTTGCACCAATCTTCACTTTGTGATGCATCATGAAAATTCTTTGGTTCCTCATGCTTGATTCTTTCTGTCATGTATGCATAATGAAGCTTCATAGACTTATTGTATAGATTCAGTCTATCCACCAGATGCCTTACTCTTGTAGATAATCTCAAAGGTGTTTGTTCTTCATATGATCTTGAAGGTATCTCTTTCCTTGTGTGTGGAGGAACATATTTCTCCTTCAAATTTCTCAACATGCCAGGCATAACTATCTCATCATCAACATCTGAATCAGACATGTATGTATGTTTCCCTTTCTCCTTTCCTCTTGCATAGTCCTTTGCATTTTCACTCCATGATGTCTCAAGTGTAGGAAGCTCATATGAACCATAGTGTTGAATGTCTTCATGATCAAAATTCCTACGACTTGTTCCTAGCTCATCATGAACATTATTCATAGAATCATCCATATCATTCGCTATCATATCCATGTCTTTGGGTGCATACCATGATGCTTTTTCATCGAATATAACATCTCTACTCACTAAACATTATTTTGTAACACGATTATAACATCGATATCCTTTCTTTTCTTTTGAGTATCCAACAATTATGCACTTTTCATATTTTTTCTCAAAATTGTGTCTCAATTGACTAGGCACATGGTCAAAACAAATACTTCCAAAAACCTGTAAATAGCTAAGATTAGGCTTATGCTTCCATAGCCTCTCATAAGATGTGAGATCATGAACCATGCATGTGGGAGCTCTATTTATAACATGCACAGCTGTATGACATGCTTCTGCCCAAAACATATCTGGCATATTCTTTTCATTCAACATGGCTCTAGCAACTTCCTCAATCACACGATTTTTGCGTTGTGCAACACCATTTTGCTGTTTGTGTATCTACAAGACAATTGCCTTCAGATTTCATGATCACTAAGGTATTGATCAAATTCTCTTGAGATATATTCTCCCCCTAAATCTAATCATAGACATTTTATATACATTCCCAACTATTTTTCAATCATATTTTTGAATCTCACAAAGCGCTCAAAGACTTCACTCTTATGCTTCAGGAAATAAATCCATGTATATCGGCTATAATCGTCAACGAATACCAAAAAATATAGTGAGCCACCAACTAATTTTGTTCTTACAGGTTCAACCACATCACTATGGATTAGCTCTAGAGGTCTCCTCTTGTGCATTTCTCTTCTTGGAAACTTCATACGTTGATGTTTTTCAAATGTGCATGCTTCGCAAATTCCTTCAGAGTTTAAATGACCAAATCTTGGTAGTCTACACACTAACATTTGCTTTTCCATGGACTTCATATTTCTCAAATTAATATGACCAATTCGTTTATGCCATAATTCATCTATATCTGAATATTCACTATTCTTGGCATACATGTTCTCATAAAGAGGAGTACCCATGTCAAATGTGAACAATCTACCCATCATGTTTCCATGACCAAGTAACTTTCCTCTTTTTTCATACTTGAAATCATGTATAAACTAACTATCTTTGTTGAAAATAACTTCCATGTCTTGATCTGCTAGCTGACCAACCGAAACTACGTTCTTTGTAATGCTATGCACATGTAAGACATCACTTAATGTGTTTCAAACACCATTTCTTTGTACTAGCAATACATTCCCAACATCGTTATTCATGTGTAAGGTATCATCACCAGTTGCCACATACTCTTTAGTCTTCAAAGCTTCTTTTGATTCAACCAATTTGCAATGCTCATCATGTGATTTGTGCAAACAGATTCTATGTACAAGTTCATATTGTTTCTAGGTTTTGACATAGTATTCAACACATGCTCTATCGCAAATGTATTATCTTTGCCATAGTCTCTATATGAACTTTCAGCAGAAAAATTTCCATGTGTCGCATAATGGCTTCTACCTCTTCCTCTTTGACTATTCTCCTTATAATAACAATCTTTCTCAAAATGGCCAGACTTTCCGCAATGGTAACAATTCCTAGGTGCTTGTGATCTTCCTCTACCTCTTGGCATATCCATTGTATTTGTATTTATAGAAGATGATCGTCCACGACTAGAACCTCTTCCTATATTCTCAAAGAATGCATGATCTCTTGAATTGCCACTTCCAGATGCATTCAAACCAAGTTTTACTTCTTCTATCATGCAAAGAGCTACTAGCTTGTCGAAATCTCGCATAGTGTGTGTCACTAAAATAGAAGTATCCAACCTCTTGTACTACGGTCCTAGACCTTTTAGCATGACTGAAACCATATCATCATCATCAACTGTGCAATTTGTGGAAGCTAAATCATTAGTGATCTTCCTAATTTCCACCAGATATTCCGTTATGGACCTATTTCCACACCATATGCTATGCAGCTTTTTCTTTAAGTGAATTTTTCTAGCATCCGTCGATGTACCATATATCTTATGGATGATATCCCAAGCTTCCTTTGGTGTTCTAGCTTTCATAATATGCGGAATCAGGCTCTCTAATATACATATCAAAATCCAATGGAGAACCTTTCTAGATTTTTCTATCCATGTTTTATATTTCCTTTGCTCTTTTGCATTCGCGTTCTCTGGAAACTCAGGACACTCATCCTCTCCATTCACTAGTCCTCATAGACCTCTTCCCATTAAGAAATTTTCCATCCTATATGACCATATGTGGTAATTGTCTTTATCAAGCGTATCACCAACTATTTGTGCAATATTATCACCCATCCTTGCAATTTATGCACTTCTCTATGCTATGGAAAGTTTATGATGATGCCTAGAAAAACTTTGGTAGCATATGCACTTATATGCTCAATTTTAACTCTCCGAAAAAGTTTCAGCAGAGTCTCCTTTGTCCAAAGTGTATATGAGCCGAGTCAACTATAGTGAATCCACTCCAAGAACCCAAACTCTTGGTAAAAAGCATCAATAACAGTCTGTAACGTAAGCATATATACTCTCATGGGAGGCCTCAAAAATATACATTCATCCTATGATCGATACACGAGGTCTTTGGACTGTCTTCTCTTTGATCTTCCACCTATATCACCAGAGTATCTCCAAGCATGAGAATACCCCAGTTAAAATCCTTACCACATTCCTCCATTTTTTCTTTTACTTCAAGGTTTTCAGCAGGGTAATGAAACCTCACAAGGCACGTGAGTTGTCCAATTAAGGACTCGCAAAATGCTTACATTCATCTCACAACGTGTGAGTAGTGTCCATTCAAGGACCCAAAAAAAATTACATAATGTTGCTTGCGACATGCAATCGGAATTAAAAAATTGAAATCAAATGAGTACCTAAGATAAAGCCCTAACACTTATGTCAAATTCTAAATAATCACTCAGAGTTAGATCACAAACTATCTTTAATAAATATCTATGCTAAAAGTGCTACCATCTGAATATCCAAGTAAATCCTCTTCTGCAGCTATCCTAAATTGGTCGTTCCATGCGCAATTGGGTCCTGCTAGACTCGTCCACTTCTTGCGGAGTGTTTTTGTTTTGTGGAAGCAGAGTATCTCTACCTGAGTGCAAGGTCCATCCCTTTTACGAAGCGTATTTGCCATGGAATCTCTTCGGATTATGATGTCAGCATTCGAACAAGTGCAAAGGAGCTTGTGCACAACTATGTTTTGCGAGATAATATAAATAACAGCTCGTTAACTACTGCTATCAGTACTCATCATCCTAGTGTTACTTCCACTCTTATACCAACTCTTAAGTTATGCAGCTATGGTGTGCGCAATCCCAGTACCCTAGGGGGCGGGGGGCACTGCGATTGGTATTAGTCACTTGTGGTAGGCCACATTGAGCACGACTTGTGAAGATCAGAATCATCGTTGGATTGCTACATCTTTTGGGTTCCCTAATCAATTCACTGTGGTCTCAATTTATGCCCCTAATGTAGTGGCAGATAGAATCGATACTTGGGCTTCCCTTGACTCCCTCTCACACAATGTTCTGATTTGTGGGGACTTCAACATGGTTGATTTTCCAGAGGACCGATGGAATAACAAGAGAAAAATTATTGATGGTCAGAAGAAAGAGATATGGGATAAAATCAAGCTCCATCTCCACCTGGTTGAGGTGAAAGACATGAAGGGGTTCTCCTTGTCTAATCTCGAATTGGGAGACTCTTTGAGGAAAGCAAGACTTTTTTTTTTTTTTGAAGAAACAAGGAAAATTTAAATTAATGGTGGCCATATACAAAGTGCCTTGGGCAGGAGACACCTGTCCCAGAGGACAATTTATAAGTAGTAGTACATGTCTAGCCTTTTACAAGAGTACTGTTCAGCTAACAGTTTTTTCCATCTAGAGGGAGAATTTTCAGACAAAATCTTCAAGACATCATAGTTATTACAAGAAGCATCTCTGATTCTCCTAATACAGGACAAAGAAGCATTTTTCATAATAACAGGCAAAGTGATAAGGTAGTTCCTTTTTCTGCTACCAAATGTAGCCTCATTCCTACTGAGCCAAATGTACCAAAGAATGTAGCCCCTCTAGATATTCCACAGCAAAATATCCAAGTGATTACAGCAGCCAAGAATAACTTCCATTTTACTAAGTTTTGGGAGACCATTCACTAGCAGATACTTCTCCACAGCAGACCAGAAGTTTTTAGCATGGTGACATTCAAGGAAGAGGTGTGAAACATCCTCCACAAGGCCACAAAATATACAGGATCCACCACTATTATAAATTTTCCTGATTTTATTACCAGTCTAGAGGCCATGGTGTAACATCCTCCATTGAAGAAAAGAATGTTTGCTGCAATCTGGAAAGGCCCACAGGGCTTTGAATCTGTAAGACCACTGGTGTGTAGACCAATTCACCTGCCATCTAGAGTTGAGCTTCTTCAGGATTTGATCAGCAGAACCTCTGTCATGTTTGAACTGTTTGAAGATGACATTAGCAACATCCACGAGATCAACTGTTTTCCTATGCCACCTGTCCTTCTTTTCCATCAGCAAGATTCTGTGCTTTTGAATTACCTGCAAGCAAGACATAGACAGATTAGTGCTAGAAAGGATTTCTTGTGCAGTCCTTACCCTAGCACCACACATGTAGTTGTTCCAAGTAGTAATTCCAGCTTTGTGGCATTTGTGTTGCTTGATTGACAGGCTGTTTTTTTCACAGTAAGCAAGCCAACCCAGCCATGGAGACTCGTGCAAATAAAATTGAAGAGAACAGGCAAGTTCATTGGTGAGTTTTAAAGAGTTTTTAGCTTTGAACCTGGCCCTCCACATTCTGCAAACTAAGGGAGTACCAAAAGGGGTGATGGGATGAGGGGAAGTTATAATGTCCCAAAGGTTTAGATTTTTCCAGGCCTTGTAATCAGAAATACAGAATCTAGCAGTATTTCTTTTCAGAAGACAGGCCCAAACATCATTACAGTCAATACATCTCAGAATCCATTTAGAAGCCAAGTTGTCTGCCATTTTCACAGGATTAATAATGCCCAATCCACCTTGATGTTTAGGGAGACAGCACACTTTCCAGGCCACTTTGGGGACTTTTTTTTTATCAGCCTTGCTTCCCCATAGGAAGTTCTTCGCTAGACTGATAACCTGTCCAAGTTGCTTATTAGAAGGAGACCAACAAGCCAGGAAATAGACCAATTTTGGAAGAATGTAATGATTTAGAACAAAAGTTCTATGAGGGAGGGAGCTATTAGTATCATACCAGTATGTCAAGTGTTTTTTAAACCTTTCAACCACCCAATCCCACCTTTGAGCAAAAGAAATCTGGAAACCCATGGGAATCCCCAACAATCTAAAAATCTCTCCATCTTTGATAATGCTGCATCCAAGTCTAGAAACACATTCAGGAGTATAATCATTAGAAGCTTTAAATCCAGTTTTGGAATGGTTAACTTTGGACCCACTAGCAAGACAAAAAATCTCTAAACATTCCAGGAATTTGTTCACAGAAAGATCATCAGCATTTAGCATAACATTAGTATCATCAGCAAACATTTGAAGCCCAAGAGGGGAAGGGGAGTTAAACACATTGATCCCTTTTATAGTATCATTGCTCATAGCATCTGTAACAAGCCAACCTAAAGCATCACTAGCAATAGAAAAGAGCAAGGGAGCAAGAGGACAACCTTGTCGTATGGATCTCCTAAGAGTAAAGGGATCAGATATGTGGCCATTGATGGCAACTCTAGAACAAGCATTGCCAAAAAGAGTGCTAATATTTCTGATGAGTCTTCTGCCAGCTCCCAAGTCTTGAAGAGATTGGAGAATAAAATCCCATTCAATTCTATCATAAGCCTTGTCAAAGTCAATCTTGAAGAAATAAAAATTTCGGCCCAGGTCTTTAGCATTGTCTATGCCTTCCCAAAGAGAAATGATAGCATCAAGGATGTATCTACCTTTGATGAATACTTTTTGCTCAGGGAGGATAAAGTGTTTCATCATGGGACTGAGTCTTCTGGCTATGGTGGAAGCTATAATCTTGTAGATGGTGTTGAGGCAAGTGATAGGTCTCCAATTATTGAGGTCATCTTTATTTCCCCTTTTGTGAATGAGTCTGATTACACCAGTGTTTATGTGACAAGGGAGAAATCCTTTGCTAGAAGCCTCTTCCCACACCAAGAGAATATAAGGAGTAAGAAAATCACATAGAAGTATGAAGAATTCATTTGGCAATCCATCAAATCCCGAAGACTTATAGGGTTTCAATTTATAAATGGTTTCTTTGATCTCACCGGCAGTGAGGGGCAGGTCCAGGATGGGAACGAGGCTTTCAGGAATCATTTTTTTCCTTTTTAGAGCAGTAGTAGCTCTGGCCCTCCGGATGTCCTCCCCCCACTTGGGAGTACCAGAGAAAACATCCATAAAGAAGCTTTTAGCCTCTTGTAGAGTCTCTTCAATATTTAAAGTGTGACCACCTTCTTTCTTTTTCAAATTGGGAATGAAGTCCCTGACTTTATTTTTTTTCAAAAGAGAGAACATATGGTTGTTGTTCCTGTCCATTTTCTCACTCCAAAATTCTTTTGATGAGGCAAGGGAGTAACTAGCTTCAAGATAACTTTCCTTGCACAATCTCAAATGTAACCTTTGAAACTCTTGAGAAGTAACATCTATAGCTTTAAGCTTATCCACAATAGCTCTATATCTTATAGCTCTACACTCTTTGGCTTTTTGCTTAAAGTGGGTAAAAACCACCTGCACATCTTTAACGGCTTTTTCCCAGGCCTTACCAGGAGAACTAGTGTTTTTAAAATGGTGGGAAAAAATCCTTTTAGACTCAGCTCTAATGCAGGGGAGCTTGAGAAGGTTAACATCAAGATGAGGCCAACCAGACTTAAAGGAGGGGTTACCTGTTCTAATGTTGACAATAAGGGGTTTATGGTCAGTCATCAGGAGGGAATGATCAATATGAGCACTAACCTCCCAACATTTTTGTAAAATATTATTGTTGACATAGCATCTGTCTAATCTAGCAGCCGTGTAGGAAGCACCAGACTGTTTATTGGACCAGGTAAAACCAGAATTTTTAGAAGCATCCACAAATTCATGTAGGTTACATAGGTTTTTCCAAGCATTTTTTTCAGAACCAAAAATAATATTACCTTTACACTCCCATCTGTCTTTGATACAGGTGACCATGTTAAAATCCCCAATCATGATGGAGGGACCTTGAATTTGACAGATCTCTTCCCAACACGATTTTCTAATCATACATTTATTGGCAGCATAAACAGAAATGATAGAAAGGTTATAGGGGTTACCCAGCCTGAAGCAACACCATTGATTGGTGCAGCTAGAAGACTTATCAACCAAGAAGGGGGACAGGGATTTGCTGAGGCCAATCACTGCACCACCCTTATTATCCTGATGATTGGTGGAAAACCAGATGAATTTATTAGATAGAATATTAAGCTTGATTTCCAAGGATTTCCCACCAGTTTTAACCTCCTACAGGCAAATAACTTCAGGAATTCTATGCAGAGACATAATCCAACTGTTGATCATCTTAGGTCTTACAGGATCTGTAAGCCCCTTCACGTTTATGGAAAGAATGGAAAGGTTAAACATCATAACAATTAAAAGATTCATTTCTTACTATTCTTAGCAGACTTTACCGTAGAAGATCTCACCGAGTCTTTCTTTCTTGGTTTACTTGAAGATGCCAGCTGGGTTGACATGTTTGTGTCCTGCATAAGAGGCATAGCTTCCTCATTAAACATTTCATTTTCCATAGTTTCCAGTTTGTTATGATCCAGAGCATCAAGTTCATGTCTGAAAATCTCAACAGAAAGATTAGAATTCTCTAGATTTTCTAGCAAAGGGATGGGATCAATCGAAAGCTTCCTTTCCAGGTCTTTTTGGGTATACAAGTCGATTACTTTGTTTTTTTTTCCTACCAGGGACCAACCGTTTACTAACTTATCCTAATTGTCCTTAGAATCACTAGCATTTACTTTGGTTGATTCTTCAACATTTAAGATGTTCTCTTTGGGACTTGAGTGGTGAAGGTTGTTAGCTGGGCTATCCTCAAAGCGGTTGTGCACCTCTTCTAAAAGAACTCCAAACATATTATCATTAGTCACTTTTTTTTTCCTTTATTTAGAGTTTTCCTAGCAGGAGGAGCACTATTCTTGGTCACAAAATTGCCAATATTCTTATTTGATTCTTCATTCACCGAAATTTTCTGAACCTGCAGTAAAGGACAATCTTTTATGATATGACCTTGCTTGTAGCAGTTATAGCAAGCATTTGGGATGTTTCTGTACAACACCTTTTGGGTGTGGAGTTTTTTCCCATTTGAGTCTTTGATCACAATGAAGGGCCTGATTTCAGAGGCTATGTCCACTTCTATTAACACTTGGGGGTCCCATCTCGGATTGATTATGCTTATTTTACTTTTTTGACCGAGGACCTTGCCAACCATCTTCCCTAAGCTCTCCACCCAAGGATAGAAATCTATGGGTAGTTCAGGGAACTCTACCCAAACAGGGATTTTTGTAGGCTTAGGGCCCTTAGGATCAAACCCTATATACCATTTAAAGAAAGACACTGGGACATTTCTGATTAGCCACTGGCCTTCACTAATGACTTGTAGGGCACTATTAGCATTTTCAAAAAAAAATAGGAAATAATTATTCGGACAGTATTGAATGTGTTTAACCATTAGACCCCTGGCTTCCCAGTGATGCTTAATCCAATTTTTCAGAGAATCTTGGGCAGGCCTAGGACTGTGACACAACCCAATGACCACTCTGTCTGTGAGGTGCTCATGCCAGTTGTCTAGTGAAGACTTATCAATGACCAAAGCAGCCTCTTCCTCTTCGGAGGGCAAGCTATCACAAATAATTTCATGAGGACTGTCGGAGAGCTTAGCTTTACCCTTATTGGGAGAGGGAGCAGGATTTTTGTTACTAGTAAAGTGTTGCATGTCGAAGAAGGCTTCATCAAGCTTGGCTCTTGCCTTGGCCAAGTCCGCATAGGTTTTCTTCAAAGAATGAATCTCTGCGCTACTCTGCTGAAGAGACACAGGGAAGTTACTCGAACCAGCAACGAACTCCGTAGAAGAGCTCCCTTCTAGCTCTATCGTCCTGGGCTGTAGCATGCAGTCCTTTTGTCCTTCACCCGGACACGACATCCCATTCTTAGGGATTCAAATGGTGCCATGCAAAAAGAGAAAACCGGGCACGTGAGCACAGAGGAAGCTCCTCCCCCTCTGGGTGGGGGAGGACAGGAGAAGACTCCGACCCGCGAACCCGCGAAGCAGAGCACCCTCTCAGTCGACTTTGTTAACCCTTCTCCTAAGGCAATTTTTCAGGAAAGCAAGACTTGGTAGATGTTACATCGCCAAAACACCATTCTCCAGTGGCACACTCCTTTGGTTTCCCAACACATGGACTTCACTCTCTCAGATCACTACCCGATTACTTTTTCCTTCAAAATGATTCCCATGCTCCGAAAAGCTCTATGGTTTCATGCTTGTCAGACATCATTTTCCCTCATAAAACTGCTTTCAGAGATAGATAGATAGATAGATAGATAGATAGATAGATAGATAGATAGATAGATAGATCGATAGATAGATAGATAGATAGATAGATAGACAGATAGATAGATAGGTAGATAGATAGATAGATAGATAGATAGATAGATAGATAGATAGATAGATAGATAGGTAGATAGATAGATATGTAGATAGATAGATAGGTAGATAGATAGATAGATAGATAGATAGATAGATAGATAGATAGATAAATAGAGAGATAGATAGATAGACTAGCTAGCTATCTAGCTAGCTAGATAGATAGATAGATAGATAGATAGATAGATAGATAGATAGATAGATAGATAGATAGATAGATAGATAGACCAATCCGTGGCCCTCCACCCCAAATGTTATTAGATTAGGGGTGTCAAGTTATCCCTAGAGGTCAAGTGTTCCATCTCCTTGGTATTCCGATGGGCTTCGACATTTCAATGGACCAACCATGGAACTTGGTCCTATCCAAATTGGATAGCAAACTGAATCATTGGAAAGGTATGCAAGTTAACTTGGCAAGGCGTGCGATGGTTGTTAACACATTTATGCTTTCTACGACCATGTACTCTATCTCGTGTTGGAGACCTAAGGAGAAAGAGTTGGCCAAAGTGGAAAGAATATGCAGAAACTTCTTATGGATTAGGGATCCCAATAGGAGGGGGATTCCCAAAATCAAATGGAAAACTTGCATTAGCTCAAAAGACTTGAGAGGTTTGGGAATATTGGATATCGTTGGGTTGACTGACAAGTTGGCGGCAAAATGGTTTATTAAGGCTTGGAGCAATAGTGAGTCCTCTTGGGCTAAATTGATCTTGAGAAACATGAAAGTCCTTACCTTAGTTGGCCATCCTGTTCGGAAGGACATAGGAATCCTCACACTTTTGTTCTCCCCCACCCGGTGTCCTCTAAAGGCTCTAGACTTGTGTATTCCCTATGGAAGAGTTGGAACAAGGCCAAACAATCCATCAGAATCAGTGATGAGTGGAAGTGGGCAGCTAGAATAAGACAAAATGACTCTATCTCGTTCCCATTTTTTTGGCATGAGGATGGAGTCTTGGAACCTCCAAACTGCTAAGCGGCTATGGAACAAGGGGTTCAAACAGTGGAAACAACTTTGAAAACAAGAGAGCAGCCAGTGGATTAGGTTTGAAGACTTAAACCCGAGACTTAGAGTTACCCTCGAGGAATGGGATCTTTTTCAAGGCAGATGTTCAGTGTGGGATCGCTCAACTACACGCCTTCTCTGCAGACAAAATCTTCCTTCCTTGGAGGGCCTCAAATGCAAAAATGGTAAGAAACTATCGAGAATCCCCAACTTCAAAGAGAACTTAGATGTTCATCACACCCTAAACAAACGCTGGTTCCTTTCTTGGAGCAAACTTCGATGGGAAACTAAATTTCATGTCTATTTGGCACCCCCTAATTGAGATTAAAAAGTCTCTTCTCATGTGGCACATCTTGCATAAGGGTATCTGGTCCAATGCAAGGGCTAACAAAATCTATGGTGTGCCTCCATGGTGCAAATGTTCCCATTGATGCATTGAAGATTTAGCTCACCTCTTCTTTGATTGCCCCAAGTCCCGAGTAATCCGGCACCATGTTGTCGTCAGGTTTCGTAAAAAGGAGGAGGCACTTGTGATGGGATTTCAGATATTCACGAGCTTTCACCAAGTTTTAGCAAGGAAGATGCTCTTTAGTGAAAGGGTCTTCTCTATCCTAGGTGTCAAATCTATTATAGAATATGGTCAATGACACATTTGACATCTAATGAGAGCCAGAACTTCTGAGGGTTCCCTACTTTAAGCATTTACCAAGGAAAGTTGTTCCTTGAGATTACAATGCGTAACCTCTTGTTTGCAATCTTGGACGTTTATTTTTAATTTTCCTTTCTTATTTATATGCAGTTTATAACATATTAACAAAAAATGAACATTTCTAGAGAGAGATCTCACTTTCATAAATGAACAAAGCTTTGCATATGAATTCGGTGCAAAGGGATTTTGATTTGATATTAAATCCAGCACAATAATTTTAGCTTTGAAAACACCTAGGCCATGAGTTTCATGCGCTGAATAAACGAAAAAGTTTATTTGGCAAAAAGAAAGCGAAGTAAGTCCTTCGATGTATATATATAAGGTCTATGTTTCTCTCGTGAGGTATAGGTAGTCAAACATATGGATAACCACTATTCTATATACATATATAAACATAACGTGATCAAAATCAATTCATATAACATGATTCCACGTTCTATAAGCATAACATATGTGATGATTCCACATGTTGAACTCATGATGTGATTTTATAAAGCAGACAAATTGAATGCAAGATTTGATGTTTTACCTATACAATGAACTATGAAGAAACCAAAAATTCATATGGTAAATTTGCATGAATGAATCAGTAAAGAACCACAGTTTTGTAAAAAAAAAAAAGTCGATTCCAACAGACATTGATGAAACTTGATTTAACTTGTGCATCAGAAATGGCTACATAAATGTACCACGCTACAAAATTCTTCCACTATCTGTGGCAGTAAGGTCGTATCTTGTACAAAAAAGCCAGAGTCGTGGTCAAAGAGACTGATCAGCATAACAAACTCTCATCATCCCCAATCCTTGGCTACCTTTGAATACTGATTTTGAGACTCTCTTGTCACTAAACGATCCTCAAAGCATTGATTTACAATAGAAAGCCGATGGCTTACAAAGGAGCTCCAATCAGCAGAAGTATTTCGAGGGTCAATGACCTCCAAGTTGTTCAACAACACTACAATGTAGTAAAACAAGAATTTGTGTTAAGTTCAATCTGTTCAGACACTTGAACTTTCAAGTGTCCAGAATAACAAAGATACTTTGAAGCGTTAAGTCTGTTTGAAATTGCATCAAAATACATTAAAAGGATCTATATCCATACTATTCAATCACTTAACCTCTAAAGTTCGTTCCAGAATTTGCATCGTCAAACGTGCTATGATTAGAACACTAATTACTTGATCATGACGATTCTCCTATGCTAGTTATTCCATGCTATCCTCTCTTCACAAGAAATGTTAAAAATACAACTGCACCGATTTCATTCAAAAGTATTCATAAAAAAGAAACAAGTTATCAATGCACATGTTTTCATCCGGAGTCTCTGTGCAGAAGTTTATAAGCCTTTGCTAATTACTGTCACAGGGAACAATTTCCATTGACTCACTTAAGTAAACAAATAAATTATTATTAAAACTCACAGATTTCATGATAGTACATAGGAATGCATCGTACAACTTCCCAGAAATGCATAAGTTCAAAACCAATTTATGTTCAGTTTGTTTTTATATTCAGTTGACATAGGAATAACACATGGCCGTGAATTATATTCCTTTGATATCTGTTGCACAACGCTAATTAAAATATCAATTTCAAATACATTATTTGCATGTGTTCTATTTCTGCTATATCATAACTTTGAAATTTATTGCCTCCTGCAAGACAATAAAACAAGAAACTAAAACTTATCTGTATATGTCAGAGCAGCGTACATTCTCGAACAAGCTTCTATTCTTGATGACAGTTACTCAGCTCCGCAGATCAAGCGCTAGCCATCCAGCAATAGCTTCCATGATCCAAAACCTCCATTGATTAGAGCTGCAAACCTGCGAACTCCATCAGCTTCGATGCTCTATGATCATGGGCGTATCTTCTTGTTTACTTGCACATACATTCTGAATAACATGCTTGTTCCAAGGCAATAGAGAGTTTCCCCTCCAGAAACCTCTATCCTAATGCATCAAGTATGATCGGCTTGCAAGCAATGATGCCTCAACAGGGGACTCCAAACGGCTTAATTTCAGTAGTTATGCACATCACCTTAGAATAACATCGAGAGGATATTCCTTTCAATATCTTTCAGCTTCCCTTGTAGTATGCTCCATCTTCCGATTTTTGTGTCGCTTCTCCTCTTTGATGCCAAACTAACGGATGGCCCTTCTCGATAGCAAAAGCATGAAGAAAATACATCCTTACTGAAAAGGGCTCGGTCTTTCCTTGGAGAAGCTTCAGTCCTCCAATTTCCGTTTAAATTTCCCCCGCCCCCCCCCCCCACGGCTCTGCCCTTCTCCGCTGTGCCATTAGGTCTCTACAGATCATCTCCCTCGAGAGAGATTACTTCCTCTTCCCGAAAGATCCCTCTGCCTCCGTGTCATACACAGACCGGATCCCCCTTGTGAGAGCCCCCCATCCTTCCATAATCTTTTTCTGCCAGGCGTCAATTTTTTCCTAAAAGAAAAACCTTTCCTTCCATGCCATATATATTCACGCACGTATATGCATAAACTTGCACACATACTTACATTCACATATATTAACGCATACACATGCATGGAAATCAATACTTATGCATTTTAACATTTAATCATAAATACCAAGCACATATGCATAAACACATAAACATGTATAAACACACATTCTTATGATGCATTCACATGGATACATAATAGAAATTTGGTAAGTTATGCTCGGATATACATACATATAAACACCATGACGCACACAAAAAGGGGTATATATAAGAGATGCAATCTAGAAAACAACCATCTCCAACAATAATACATGACGAAAGCAATTTGGCAGGAGTTGAAATCACCCATCTCAATCAATTATTGCTTTCTTACTTTACCTGCATGATTGACACGCTCATTGAATTCAATTGAGTTATGATTACCTTCGATTGAACTTTTTAATTGCATTTAATTGGATTTACTTGGTTTTGAAATCTCCACCACATCCACCACCTCTGAACCTGTGCATCCTCCGGATGTGCCAACCAACCTGCACACATAACAACAAACACGAACGAGTATCAAGTAGTCATAGCATATAAACAGGACTTAAAGAAAATTTTAACTTGATGCATGAAATCTGAAAAGTCATTAGTCTTGGCATAAATTAGAGAAGAAAGTAGACACAAGCAGCCCATACAACATATCAGAATCTACTAATGTACTCAGACTAGAAATCACATGAGTAAATCGAAAACTTCTTAGCTATGTCGTTAACTCGACCAGGTCAGATCTAGTAGCCTATCTCAAACATTTGCATATACCAGTCCTCAATAACTCGATTAATGAGACTACCATCTGGCTTCCCTATTGATCTCCCATCATTCGAACCCCAATTAGATCTTTTCTTATTTTTCTCTTATTTTTATTCTATTTTTCTTTATTTTAATTCTTTGTTCTAACTCAACCTTTATATTATTATTTTTATCTTTATTTATTTATCCATACATAGTGGCCTACACCTAAATCGGATGCGACTCGAGGACCTCACCAGCCGGCCAAGTTTAGCCCACCCATCTATCGACCCGATATAGCATGATGCACAATGTGAGCCTCATACGAAATCAACATCAGCTCGTGGCTATAACAACCCGATGAGAGTGACTCCACCCGCCTACCAACCCGTATAGGCGCGTAACAACATGTAAGTTAGGCCATACGACACAACTAGCGTCAGCTCGTGGCCCTGATCACCTGACCAGGGTAGTCCCACCCGCCTACTAGCTCATTGCACTGCCCAATGGCACATACACATACACATAGATAGCTGGCTAGTATAAGAAATCTTTTTTCAAGACATAATATGTCTGAAGATCAGGTCAGATGAGAGATCAAGAGTAGAAGTTGAAGTGTCTCACTCATCAAGTGTCATAAACACTAGTATAAACAGATACTTAGTCTAGGTCTTCCCTTGAGCTTCCTAGGTCTTGTTCTGGAAAGTTCTAGTCCGTCTTCTAATCTTACTCATATAATCCTTGTCCTTATACATCACATGTAATCTTATTAGTGATACGAGATCTTTGTTCTACTTAATTTTCTTATTTATGCATTTCTATAGCATTATATGTTTATTCATGTAGTCTTTTGTATACACATATACACGAGAAAAAAAAGAAATTGAAACAAAAAACATTTCACCTTTATAGTATCGAAATTCCTTTTGAATTTGCATTCTGGATCATCTTTTTTTCTTCATTTTGAATCATCAATCTTCACTTGTTCATCTGGATTTCTTGTTTCTTTCTTAAAATCAAACATAAAAAACATCAGTTATATATATTTCTATTTACAAAAACTTTTTTAAGATTTATGGAGTTTTATTGAGCGAGACTCTCCCTTCAACCCCATCTTCTCTGATACATGCTCACCAAAGAAGCTGTGCTTGAAAAGAAGCTATCTCTGAATTGCATCAAACAAGGTTGCATTCATAAATACAGTAAATATGTATACAAGCCACCTTATTTGCTTGTCTACCTCTTAGCGGCTTGTATGGTCTTTGTAACTCTAAGAGAATTTGCATATCCATGTTTCAATTATTTGAGCACAAGTATCTTTATTTATGATTCTTTCAAATTCATCATGTGCAGAGTCATGAACACATGTATATGAAGTTTGAAATTTACATATGTTTGGTTCATAATCGAAATTTTCTTGCAGGCATGTATTTTCTTTTATTTCATGCTTGAGATCTTTTATAGGAATTTTATCCCTTTCATTATCTTCTATCATGTTTACATCTTTGTTAAAATAAGGTTTTTTAATAGAATCATTTGAATTCCACTTCAAACGGAAGTGTTCATCATGCTCAGACATCACAACACAGTCATCATTATTCTCCATGATAAAATCATTCCTTTCTGACTGAGTTCCGGAAATTATGAAGTCTGCTTCTTTCTCTAACCTTTCTAGGAACTCTCCATCATCATCACTTCCCAAATCCAGTCGCTCTTTCTCATGGAGTGATTCAATGTCATCAAAATTAAGAAATTCATGTTCATCTGAATCACTCAACTCCCCCTTTATGTAAGAATCTTTATAGACTTTATATTCATCCTCAAAAACCCTTTTAGAGCTTTGGATGTTGTCTGATGTCAATTGAAATTTTTCATTCAAAAGCTCACTATAGTGTTCTATACCTATTTCAGTTCTCTCTTTCCTATTCTCTTCAGAGGATATGCTTAGGCCACATTCTTCATACATCTCGTCGATCATCGACTCTTGGTCAAGTGCATCCTCACATACAAATCCTTCTAAAACTATAGTTCAATCAACTGATTCTTCATTCGATTCATAGTGGCTAAACCTAGCCTCTTCAGTGGGGTCATAAATTTCTATCTTTTCATGCTCATCCTCACTTGGTACAGATTCTTCATCAAATTTGTCATGCATTTCTATGAGTGTTTCATCTGACATTTCATGCTCAATCTCATCCTCATAGGAACTCAACTCAGCATGATTGTTATTGACATACATATCATTGTATGAATGAGCAATCGAAGACTCATTTTCATCCTTCTCATGATGATTCTCATACCCCTCTTCGTGGAGTGTGGCATCATCTACATACATATTACTCTCTAGAACTCCAATTAGTGGTTTATCCTCTATTGTATAAGTAGGATCATTGTCCTGCACCTCAGGACATATATCTAATGTAGTATCATTGAGAGGAATATCAGAAACTTGAACTCTAATTGATTTATCCTCATGACGAGCATCACATTCATCATGTTTGGCATGCATATAACTTTTTAGAGAACTACTTATTGACATCTCCTTGATCTTGACATCATTTCTATGGATGATTTCTTCATGTTCATGTTGAGACATTGTAGACGACTTTGGCTTTTGGCTTATTGTATATCTTGGTTTAATGTTGATATAATTACTTCCTATGAGATGTGAGGAGTTTGTTGGACCAGAAGAAGCTTCATATTGATTTCTTGTTTGAGTATCTTGATTTTTTATTTGATTTGTTTTCGAATTAATTGGTATTTGGTTAGCTTCTCCTAGCTCCTTTACTCCTTTCCTCATTAGGGTTAGTACCTTTGGCACACTTAAAGATATATTTATTGCAAAGACATCTATTGTCTCATGACATCTTCAAGGTTTAAGTTTGTACCATTTATTATTATTGGTTCTTCTTGACGAACCTCAATATGATTATATATGTGGTTTTCTGTCATACTTCTTTCTTTTTTGTCCGGATTTTCGAAGTGTTTTTGAGTTTCCACATTATTCTCAAGGTTTGGTATGCATGAAATATGTACATCGACTATATCCGCATGAAGATCCAATTTCCAATCATTTTAGAATCTCTCAAACGCTTGCTGCTTTCTAACATATCTTGTTAGAGCATCATGAACGAGTGTCCAATCTTCTGTCAACCGCGATTCGGAGTCTAGGTCCTGCAAAGACGAAATTAGTTCCTCTCGGGCTCTAACATCTATTGTCTGTAGGAATAAGAACACCCTTTCATGCATTAAGCATTGCTCATCATATTCGGACATATCTTCGAATTGTTTCTCGAACTGTCTTTTAATTTCTAGGATCGGTTGATCTTTGGGCATATGAACCCACCTCACGAAAGATCTACGAGTTACTTTGTCAAGGTCCTCTAGCATAAATTGCTTGAGGAGTATCGCTTTGTATCGAGACCATGACGATTGATTTATTTACAATTTTTGGTCTGGCATGTCATATCCCGACACATAGATAAAGTTTTCGCATAGTTCTTTTTCCGTCATCGGAGTCAAGCCTACACCTAGGTACTTGGCCTTGAGTTCATATTCTTTACAGAACCTAGATATATTTTTCCCATCGAAAAACCCACACCGTTTGACTAGAAACTTATGAAGTGACTCGATGGCTTTTTGACGCCTATCCTCTTCTTGAAACCTTATGAATTGGGCTAAGAGATCTTCCATATTTGAAGTGCTAGGTTTGCTAATCTAGATCGCTAGCTTGAAATCTTAATTTGCTATCTCTAGGATTCACTCACCCCCTCCTTTCACGTCGGGTTCACCAGGTATGTAGTCGGGTTTCGTAAAAAGGAAGAGGCACTTATGATGGGATTTCAGATATTCACGAGCTTTCACCAAGTTTTAGCAAGGAAGATGCTCTTTGGTGAAAGGGTCTTCTCTATCTTAGGTATCAAATCTATTATAGAATATGGTCAATGAAACATTTGACATGTAATGAGAGCCAGAACTTCTGAGGGTTCCCTACTTTAAGCGTTTACTAAGGAAAGTTGTTCCTTGAGATTACAATGCTTAACCTCTTGTTTGCAATCCTGGATGTTTATTTTTAATTTCCCTTTCTTATTTATATGCAGTTTATAACATATTAACAAAAAATGAACATTCCTAGGGAGAGATCTCACTTTCATAAATGAACAAAGATCTGCATATGAATTCGGTATAAATGAACAAAGATCTGCATATGAATTCGGTGCAAAGGGATTTTGATTTGATGTTAAATCCAATACATTAATTTTAGGTTTGAAAACACCTATGCCATGAGTTTCATGCGCTGAATAAAGGAAAAAGTTTATTTGGCAAGAAGAGAGCGAAGTAAGTCCTTCGATGTATATATATAAGGCCTATGTTTCTCTCGTGAGGTATAGGTAGTCAGACATATGGATAACCACTATTCTATATACATATATAAACATAACGTGATCAAAATCAATTCATAGAACATGATTCCACGTTCTATAAGCATAACATCTGTGATGATTCCACATGCTCAACTCATGATATGATTTTATAAAGCAGACAAATTGAATGCAAGATTTGATGTTTTAACTATACAATGAATGATGAATAAACCAAAAATTCATATGCTAAATTTGCATTTACCTGAATCAGTAAAGAAGCATAGTTTTGTAAGAAAAAAAGTCGATTCCAAAAGAGATTGGTGAAAATTGATTTAACTTGTGCATAAGAAATCGCCACGTAAATGTACCACGCTGCAAAATTCTTCCATTATCTATGGCAGTGAGGTCGTATCTTGTACAAGAAAGCCAGAGTCCTGGTCAAAGAGACTGATCAGCATAACAAACTCTCTTCATCCCCAATCCTTGGCTACCTTTGAATACCGATTTTGAGACTCTTTTGTCAGTGAAGAATCCTCATAGCGTTGATTTACAACAGAAAGCCGATGGCTTACAAAGCAGCTCCAGTCAGCAGAGGTATTTCGAGGGTCAGTGACCTCCAAAAACATAGATCCATTATCTCTTTGAAAGGAATAAAATTCTCAACATACCACGTAAATGTTTTATGAAATAAAGTTGTTCAACAACACTACAATGTAGTAAAACAAGAATTTTTGTTAAGTTCAATCTGTTCAGACAGTTGAACTTTCAAGTGTCCAGAATAACAACGATACTTTGAAGCGTTAAGTCTCTTTGAAATTGCATCAAAATACATTAAAAGATCTATATCCATACTGTTCAATCACTTAACCTCTAAAGTTTGTTCCAGAATTTGCATCGTCAAACGCGCTATGATTAGAACACTAATTACTTGATCATGACGATTCTCCTATGCTTGGTATTCCATGATATCCTTTCTTCACAAGAAATGTTGAAAATACAACGGCATCGATTTCATTCAAAAGTATTCATCAATAAGAAACAAGTTATCAACGCACATGTTTTCATCCAGAGTCTCTGTGCAGAAGTTTATAAGCCTTTGCTAATTACTGTCACAGTGAACAGTTTCCATTGACTCACTTAAGTAAACAAATAAATTATCATTAAAACTCACAGATTTTATGACAGTACATAGGAATGCATCGTACAACTTCCCAGAAATGCATAAGTTCAAAACCAATTTATGTTCTGTTTGTTTTTATATTCAGTTGACATAAGAATAACACATGGCCGTGAATTATATTCCTTTGATATCTGTTGTACAACACTAATTAAAATATCAATTTGAAATACATTCTTCTTTTTATGTGTTCTATTTCTGCTATATCATAACTTTGAAATTGTCGCCTCCAGCAAGACAATAAAACAACAAACTAAAATTTATCTGTATACGTCACAGCAGCGCAGACTCTCGAACAATCTTGTATTCTTGATGACATTTACTCAGCTCCGTAGATGAAGCCCTACCCATCCAGCAATAGCTTCCATGAGCCAAAACCTCCATTGATTAGAGCTGCAAACCTACGAACTTCATGAGCTTCGATGCTCTCTGATCATGGCCGTATCTTCTTGTTTACTTGCGCATAAATTCTGAATAACATGCTTGTTCCAAGGAAATAGAGAGTTTCCCCTCCAAAAATCTCTATCCTGATGCATCAAGTATGATCGGCTTCCAAGCAATGATGCCTCAACACAGGACTCCAAACGGCTTAATTTCAGTAGTTGCGCACATCACCTTAGAATAGCATCGAGAGGATATTCCTTTCAATATCTTTCAGCTTCCCTCGTAGTATGCTCCATCTTCCGATTTCTGTGTCGCTGCTCCTCTTTGATGCCAAACTAACGGATGGCCCTTCTCGATAGCAAAAGCATGAAAAAAATACATCCTTACTAAAGAGGCCTCAGTCTTCCCGAAAGATCCCTCTACCTCCGTGTCATACATACAGCGGATCCCCCTTGTGAGAGCCCCCCATCCTTCCATAATCTTTTTCTGCCAGGCGTCAAGTTTTTCCTAAAAGAGAAACCTTTCCTTCCATGCCACGTATATTCACGCACGTATATGCATAAACTTGCACACATACTTACATTCACATATATTAACGCATACACATGTATGGAAATCAATACTTATGCATTTTAACATTTAATCATAAATACCAAGCGCATATGCATAAAAACAAACATGTATAAACACACATTCTCATGATGCATTCACATGGATATCGAATAGAAATTTGGTAAGTTATGCTCGGATATACATACATATAAACACCATGACGCACACAAAAAGCGTATATATAAGATATGCAATCTAGAAAACAACCATCTCCAACAATAATACATGATGAAAGCAATTTCTCAGGAGTTGAAATCACCCATCTCAATCAATTGTTGCTTTCTTACTTTACCTGCATGATTGACACGCTCATTGAATTCAATTGAGTTATGATTACCTTCCATTGAACTTTTTAATTTCATTTAATTGGATTTGCTTGGTTTTGAAATCTCGACCACAACGTGACGAGGATATTGAGACTTACGCACCAAATCAATTGGAAGCAGGCTTTGTTGGGGGAGCTGGTTGGTTGGTCATCTACGCTATGGAATGCCATCACGGGCGAGACTCTTTGGAAGATTTGGAGGGACCGATGTGCCGTCAATTTTGGCCAAATTCCAAAGGAATGGTCAATTGAAAAATCCTTGTTTTTTCTAGGTAAAAGAATCTCTCGAGATAAGAGATCTCCACTGTTTAAACATCACTGTATTAATCTCCTAAAAAAAAACAAGATGAAACCCAAATGGGAGGGAGACATTAGATTTCTCCACCTCATTTGTAATGCCCTCTAGCTTGCCATTCTCCTCCCCTGCTTTGTGGGATTTGGGGGGTCCCATGGGCACTAGTCCCATTCACTTGTAACTTTTCTTCTTTATTTTAATTGAATTCCGGAAGAATAGGCCAAAGCCGAACTTCCTTTTATTAAAAAACAGAACACAAGTTGGGAGTCGGGAGTCGGGAGCACTGTTGATTTTTGACGATCGTATTGCTTGTTTTGACCATTTTGAATCGTAAAATATAGTCATAAATTTTATTTGACCTTCATAAATTACATTAATTTTGTTAAATATAGATACCATGTATAGATAACCCTCAAATTTGAAGGGTATGTTAGACCATCAAAATACAACACTGGTCGAGAGTCGGTAGTGGAGCTTTTACTCGATCTCTGTACATGCAAACCATAACTGAGTTGTTTCCTCTTTTTCCTATCCTCCAGTTTTGATGAGCGTCGCTTCTGCCTGTTCCTGCATTGGCTGGTCAACAGCTAAGCATAGAGAAGATGGAAAAGGTTTCTTTTTTCTTCTTTTTTTAGAGTACAATGAATTGTAAACACACCCACACGCCTGACCTCTTATGGTAGAGGCATCCATCTTTGAGGAACTAATAAATATATTCAGTTAATAATTCAATTGAGGACTTCCTCTGAGAGACTTAAAAGCATCAAACCATTAAGCTTTCCTTTCTTTCGAGAGAGAACAAATAAAAAAGAGTTATATTCACATCGGCAGTTTCTCTACATATACATTCAGAAGAGTGATCTATTGTTATTTCCTAGTGTCCATGTGTCACATTGAGTGGAGCTGATGGTACTTGGTGGAGTTGCGATTTGGCAGATAAAAGAGTTGTCAGAGATGTTTACATCATCACTGATGTATACTACAAAGTTCATAGATGTATCTCTTGCGCTAAGAAGAATGACATCAACAATGATGTCAATGCTCACATTAGAATGGTCATGCACGCTGCCACGTTACGAAGTCTCTCATCTCAGCTTGTACCATGTGAACGTTTTTTATTCTATTCTACTTATTATTGGATTAAATACTCCATGTCGTGTATTCCTAGACACATCATTCACATTGTGAATTTTGAAAGTTTGTGTCAACCCTTTCATTGAGCATCTCTTTTCTCAAATCCCTATTGTAATAATCAAGGCATCCCATTTTTATTTACTAAGATCTCAACCCTTAACTTTCACACCTTTGGTACTGAGTGCCTCATCATTGTACAACAAGCAATACTAGAAAGAGGAGTATTGTCTATATGCCTAGAGAGGCTACTCTAAGCCCCCAAGTATGACTTTCTTTTTCGGCAATCAGTTACTCTAAGCTCTTCTCTCGCATTGACTCACCTCGTTTTTGTGGGTGTAGGGATATTCTAAGCCCCCCTCTCCAAGGTGTCTACCTCATTTCTGGTGCAATTGTAGGGCTATTGTAAGTCCACCCCTACTCTATCTCAAATTTTCAACAAATTTTTGCAAGTGTGGTAACTTCCTTTTGACGACGACCATGTCAACGATTTTTGGTGCAACATTGTAGGTCAATTATACTTCCCTCTTTTACGCCAATATTCGTGTCAAAAAATGAAAGACTCAATGGCTGAGTTACAACCTATGGAAGGACACCATTAGGGACTACCTCTATACAAAGTTGTATACGTAGAGAAACTGCTGATGTGAGCTCCCTTTGTGGGGAATTTCTCCCCTCTCGGCCTGTTTCAGGGCTTGTACTCCCTCCTTTGAGGTTCTTCTGTACTTTTTCTGACTTGCATGAATTTTATACTTTCTGTTCAGCTCAAAGAAAAAAGAGTTATATTAATACACGTCTATTACAAACAATAGAGAAGTAAGTTTTCACATTCTTAGCAATGATGAATGACCCTAGCACGAGGGTGGTAAGGTGAGGATGGTCCATCCCCTTGGTGGGTCTCTCAGGTGGACGCCTGCCAAGCTCGGGCGGTCCTTTTTCTTCCTCCATATGGTTCTTGTTGGGATCTATATCGGAGTATCTTTACTCGAGTGGAGCGCATCGACTAAGATTACAACAACTGAGTGCAAGAACTTTGTTGGCCCTCCCGGCATTGGCCCTTCACGAGGCCGAGAAGAATGGTTATACATAGAAGCCTACAACACAAGTCAGCACTAGTAATGCAGATGAACATAAGTCGCCTGATTTTTCATTTGTTAATGCTACGAGGTCAATGATGAAAAAAAAATCCTCTTTTTCAATATAGAGGGTACGCATTCTCATGCTCAAATTATTATAAGGGAAGGAACACAAAATTATACACAATGTGAAGATGCTCACAAAATAGACATAGATTCCAACATTGAGGATCTGGATGAAGGAAATCGTCATTCATGAATCGAGTCATAAGAGATGGCATAACCACTTATATGAGAAGGTGATTATAGGGCTTTCTCATGGCCTTCGCCCTCCACATGAAACTTTAAAGCGATGGATTACGTACTACTTGGGAGAGTACGGGTTTATTTATCATGCATTTACAGTACCTCCCTTATGGATACTTCCTTTTTTTTTACGATGCAAATAATACCATGCAATGATAGTTGAGTAATGGTGGATTACTAGAAATAACCCTGTTTCGTTTTTCAAATGGTTTGTTCGCTTTAATCCAGAAGGGTATAAACGAGTCTCGAAAGAAATTCCTCGGCTTCCTATGGAATATTACCCTTGGATTGATGGGTTCAATAATCTCATAGATAAAGTGCTTGGACCAAAACCTAGAAACATGATCATTCCCAAATGGAACCCATAGATAATGGGTGAATTTGACCTTCCAAAATAAATAAAAACCTCCTTGATAATCAAGGTTTTGATATATTTAGGTAGTGATGTGTGTGAACACACTAGGACTTGGGCACTTTTTTCCCTCTTTAGGAGGTTTTTTTTCCCCCGGCTTGTATATACGCCTATTGCCCTAATGGGCTACTTATCTTTGTACATTCTCTAGTAATACATTGAGTATTGTGTGTTTGTGCCAAAGGTATATACCTGTTTCTGTTCGTCTGTATAAGCATCTCGAAGTCTGCTATAGGTTTAGCAGAACTCGTCTGGGCAGTTCCGTTCAACTTTTTGAGATACAGTCAATTTTTTGCATCAAGGTATTTTAGTCACCGACCATGGCTGCAAGCAGTGATGTATTCGGTATGTTCGCTATTGAGGATAGGTTGGATGGTACCAACTACCCATTATGGGCTTATATGATGCGACATGTATTGGTTGCAAAAGGATTGTGGAACATTATGCAGGGTGTTGAAAGACGTCCTGTTACACCTCTAACAATAGGTACTATGAATACAAGTGCTGGAGCTCATGAAGATGGTGTCGCAGATGATATTGTGCAGATTCCTATTTGCGTTGTTGTTTCTGTTGCACCTTCTGCAGAGCAGATTCGTTGGGATGGCAGAGATGCCCAGGCACATGCATTGATAGCTTTGTCTGTCAAACGTGCCATTATTCCTCATATTCGCTCTTGCAGAACAACTAGGGATGCTTGGAATACACTTACCACATTGTACCAAGCTTGTAATGAGGCTCGTGTTGCTTACCTCCGAAAACAGTTGGAGAGTGAGCACATGACTGAAGGTGATTCTATGGACAGTTTCCTAATGAAGATCAAAGATTTGAAGAAACATTTGATTTCTGCTGATGAGGTTATACCAGATAGCTCACTTGTGGAGACCATTCTGAATGGTCTTCCTGATTCATATCAGAGTTTTGCTTCTACTCTTCGGATGATGATGAAAGGAAATTCGAATGCCTTATCATTTGAGGAGTTAGTTTCTGTTTTGTTGGAGGAAGATCAATCCAGACAGAACAGGTCCATTATGCATGTTGCAGATCAAGCTTTCCTGGCTAGTCAGAAGGGCAAAGGAAAATGGAGCTCTTCTACTAGTAAGCAGAAATAAAATGGGCACCCTCCGTTCTGATCGAGGGGGGGAATATATGTCTTCTGATTTAATGCATTTTTGGCTAAGCGTGGGATAAAACACTAGTGTACAGTGCCATATACACCTCAACAAAATGGAGTTGTTGAATGGAAGAAGAGGTCACTCATGGAGATGAGGAGGAGTTTCTAGCTTGAGGCTGTCATGTGTGCAGCATATGTACTTAAGAGGTGTCCCACTGAAGCACTGTAGTCTATCACTCCATATGAGGCTTGGCATGAATGCAAGCCATCTGTGGCTCATCTGCGTGTTTTTGGTTGTTTGGCATATGCATTAGTGTCTGAACAACATCGTAGAAAATTGGATGATAAGGCAATAAAATGTATTTTTGTTGGGTACAGTTCTAAAAGTAAATGCTATCGTCTGTATCATCCACAGACTAAACACATTCTAGTTAGCCATGATGTTGTTTTTGTGGAAGATGTTATTCAGCCATTGCTTACATGTACCAAGGAGACATCTGTTAGCTCCAAAGACATGCATGATACTTTGATGCCTCTTTTTACAGCTCGATAGTCTAGTGCTCGTCCTAATGAGGCAACTTCTCAGGCTTTGCAAGTTTCATATGATGATGTAGATCATTCCATTTCTGATGCAGATTTACATGATGCACTTGTTGATGAGAGAGCTGATATTGAGCAGGCAAAAACTATGCCAAAATGGCTAGTGTAGACTTTGCATGATAGCAAATTAGATGCACCTTTGTCATATCGTACTCCTTCAGGCTCTCATAGTGCCTCCTTTGCATCAGATTCCTATGCTATGGCCGCGTCTAGTCTCTGTGATGAGAATGAGCCTGTTCCTTTTGATGAAGCACAAAATTCAGAAAATTGGATGGCTGCTATGCAATCTGAATATGATGCTATAATGAAGAATGGTACATGGTTTTTATGTGACTTGCCTCCTGGCAAGAAGGCCATTGGCACTAAGTGGGTATACAAGTCAAAGCGTAAACCTGATGGTATAGTTGACAGGTATAAGGCTAGGATTGTTGCAAAGGGTTATGCGCAGGAAAGAGGCATTGATTTTGATGAGACGTTTATACCTACATGTCGTATGACTACTATTTGGAGCATTTGTGCACTTGCAGCCCATCATGGTTGGAATGTACATCAGTTGGACATTAAAACAACATTTTTGAATGGTGATTTGCATGAAGAAGTGTATGTTTTTTAGCCCCGTTGCTTTGTGCAGAAAGGGCATGAAAACCAGGTGTGGAGGTTAAAGAAGGCATTATATGGTTTAAAGCAAGCACCACGTGCTTGGTATGAGAAGATACATGCATCTCTAGTTGCACATGGTTTTGAGAACACTCCAACTGAAAGCCCCTTATATGTTAAGCGTGCTAATGATGTGCTTCTGATCATTGTTGTCTATGTTGACGACATGGTCCTATTGAGAAGCATATTTCTGATTTCAAGGCTGATTTGCATGCCTCATTTGAGATGTCTGACTTGGGGCATTTGCATCACTATTTAGGCATTTAATTTATGCAAGTTGATGGTGGAATGGGTTTGTGTCAAACGAAATATATTGACACATTATTGCAGCGTTTTGGCCTTGAAGACTGTAAGCCTATTCCCACTCCTCTGGAGACAGGTTTACGATTGAATCTTCACGATGCTGGAGATGCATTTGATGCTGTTCTTTATCAGCAGGCTGTTGGATGCTTGATTTTCTTATGCATTACGCGGCGAGATATTCAGTTTGGTGTCTCACAGATGAGCAGGTTTATGCATTGCCCAGGAGTCACGCATTGGAAGGTGGTTAAGCGCATCTTTCGTTACTTGAGTGGTACTCGGCTACTTGGGTTGTTTTATCCCAAGGGGGGATCACTGCTGCCAGATTTGCATGCTTTTTCTAAGTCAGATTGGGCTGGTTGCTATGACACTCCTGTCCACCAGTGGTTTTTGCTTCATGCTTGGTAGCTCACGTATATCTTGGTTGAGCAATAAGCAGCCTACTATGGCCACTTCTAGTTGTGAGGCTGAGTATAGGGCAGCTTTCATAACGACTGTTGAGTGTGTGTGGCTCAGACGCCTTATGGCTGATTTGGGTGTTGGCCAGTCTTCTGCCACCACCATCTTCACTGACAGTTAGAGTGCATGGGCAGTTGCAAGGAACCCTGTGTTCCATGTTCGCACTAAGCACATTAAGGTGCATTATCACTATGTCAAGGAGAGGTTCTTTGCTGGGAGATCAGCTTGGCATATGTGCCCACGTAGGAGAACATAACAGACCTTTTCCCGAAGGCTTTCCCTAGGGAGAAGTTTGAAGCTTTCTGCAAAGTTGGGCTTACTTCCTTTTGTGGAATGATTTCCACATAGCTTGGCACTTCCTTATACATGAGTGCTAGCTCCTTGTTCATCGCATCACTCCCAGGGGGGATTCGTTGATATATTTAGGTAGTGATGTGTGTGAACACACTAGGACCGTTGGGGCACTTTTTTCCATCTTTAGGAGGTTTTTTTCCCCCGGCTTGTATATATGCCTATTGCCCTAATGGGCTACTTATCTTTGTACATTCTCTAGTAATACATTCAGTATAAGGGACCTACCCGATGAAGTTAGGCTGCATGAACAAAACTTCCTTTATAGGAACCTACCCGATGCATGTTTCTTAGTGCTATAAACAAGGGAGTTTTATAAAAGATTGCCCCATTTTGTGCACTCAAAGAGAAGAAAAAGGTCCTAATAACAGCATATCCCACAAAGAAACATTTCCAATAGTTCTCCCACAGAAGGGGATAAATAAAACCCTTTGACCACTATAGCTAGCAAATTTTCATAGAAGAATACTGAGAAATGCAAGCCTGATTGAGTTAATTCATTTGATGTGCTTCTTGAGAGTGTTTTTAATCCTCTAGGTGATTTGGAAAATGCTGCAAACCTTGTCAATGCGGATACGATGGAAGAGAATCTCAACCCTAATATCAACACTCAAGAATATAAAGGTGAATCTAGTAAAGCCACTTGCAAAAATTGAGACTCTAAGGAAGAATGGAAATAGGTTAAAAGAAAGGGTAAAAATATAATTGTCACACCACAAAATCATACCACAAAATGGAAACAATTCATCTTCTCCCTCCTCTAATGTGGAAGATGATGGTAAGAAATTTTATTATAATTCCAACTTGTCTCAGTAACTAAATAGAAGTGATCAAGACAAAGGGCAAGAGTACCAAAGTTCTAAAGAAACTTATGAAGATGTGCTACGACACAATATAAAGAGCCTGAAACTCCTCTTGACACTCTGTTCAATATCAAAGGAAAGAAGTGTTGAGAGTTCCATGCTCCACCCTTTTGTCCAAGAGCACTTTCATTCTTATGAAAGCACATATATCCCACATAAGCAAGGCTTCCCTTCACAAGAGAGAGAAGGCAATAGAGAGAGAGAGATAGAGAGAGAGAAGGGTAGCTAATTGTTGACATCTTCTACACAGGTCAAAGATGGTGCATTAGTGAAAGAGAGAGAGAGAGAGAGAGAGAGAGAGAGAGAGGTGGTGAAGTGTAGAGAGAAAGATCAATCATAGAGGAAATGATGAGACAGAGAGAGAGAAAACAACGAGAGAAGCATTATGGAGCAAAGATTGAAGGAAAGCAGTTGGTGAGAGAGAGAGAGTAAGAGAGAGAGAGAGAAAGAGAGAGAGTGTGTATTATTCAATTTTTATTTTTTTTCTTTGTGTTAAATTTACTAAATAGGTATTTAACATAAGAAAGTAGAAAAAAACATTTTGATTGAATTGGATAATTAGTGACTGAAATAAAAATGAATTCTAGGAACTAAAATTAGAATTAAGTTTATCAATAAAAAAAAAAATAGAAATTTAGCATGAAAATATATGTAAATAATTTAAAAAGAAAACCTAGAAATATAGAGAGAATAGTAAAAGTAGAATTATGTAAATAAAAGGAATTCGGAAAATAGAAAGTAGGAAAAGGAACAACGTAAATGTAAAAGAAGAAAAGAATTATGAAAATAAAAATAGAGAAAGAAATAAAAAGAAAGAAAATAAAAAAACACAACAAAAAATTAAAAAGAACTAAAGATGTAGTTTTTGTCAAGAGTGTGTTCTATTTTTTATTAAACTATTTTTTTTCCCAAGATTTTCTTTTAGAAGCCTAAAGAAAAGCAAAGTGAGAGGAAAAGGTGCTTATCGGCCATAGATGATAAGATCAAAGCGAAGACTATTTATTCAGATCCTCAGTGTTGTGGAGTATATATTGATTTTGATCCACTCTATAGCAAAGTTCTAGATGATCCTTACCTGTTTCGAGGATCTTTTACTTGTATTAGGCTCTAACCATACACATTCTATATTTTTATCTCATTTAGCTTGTATGAGGAATCTACCCACTTACATTGTATATACCCATGGATGGCAACACAGTTGATGAGTGCATGATCATCAAGATGTCAAATTTATCTTTTGCATTGAGTGTACTCCACATGTTAAGTCCATGCACATTTTGAAAGCTGAAGATATTAAAGGTGGAAGAATGTTATGTGATTAGGGATTTCTAGCATGGGTTTCAAAGTTTAACACCTTGGGTTTCCTAGGACAAAAATATTAAAGGATGGAAGAATTTTGTATAATTAGTCATTACTTGCGTGGGTTTCAAAGTCCAACACCCTTGTATTTCCTAGAGAAACACTATAGAATTCTTTGGACAATCCTTCGATTTTATTTATGAGCCCTTCGAAATCGTATTGAAATTGAATGGTTTGAATCTTAGAATTTTATCCAAAGATATGGAGCTCTATTAATTGAAAACTTCATGTCAAGGCCCCTTCAGGTGATATGTACAATTCTAGAGCTTGTCACTTAAGAAGCCATGTGATTTCAAAGTAATCCAATGTCATTCCATGTCAGTTCATGTGATTTCTCGGGTTAGAAATGCAAAGAACCGCTCTTGAGAAACCATGTGACTTGGATGCATGAAAAGACCTAGATCCCTTGGTTTAGAGATATTTATATGGATGGAATTGGATGGATGGAAACGTACTCAAGATGTCAATTATCTTCAACCGTGGCAAACTTTACAACAGTTCGAAACTTCATAGTACCGATATGCTGATTGTCCAAAAGTACTTTAAAGAATTATCTCTATTGAAGAAAGCATTAAGCTAGAATTTTAACATGGAATATTTTGGCGTTAAAAACCGTATTCTGTGCAGAAAACTACTCTTGAAGGAAGAAAAGAAACATACACTAGTCTAAGAGAGTACATTCCGATAATACTTAACACGTTCAATTTGCATAGTGGAAACTGTAATCAGTATACCATTTTCTGCATATGTGAATGTGAGCAAGGATGATTGTCTCAAATCTCAAATCTCATGAGCAACATGAATGCTCTCGTAGAGGACATATAAACAATAAGGACGATTGTCTCAAATCTCAAATCTCATGAGCATCCTGAACAAGAAAACATAGTAGAGATGAGATGGGATCTTGAACATGATCGCACGTGGAAGAATTCGAATGTTTGAAGGCAACAAGATAGATATACAGCAACGAATGATGAGGATACTATACAGGATCACATTATGAACTCAACATATTATTTCGATGAAGTCAAATAGCACTCTCTAAATTTTCGTACTTCAAATGCAGTAATTAATTATTCGACATAACAGAACACCTAAGATGGCACAGAGCTCATGACGTTAACGAACTAACACCTCTTTGGGATAGCCAACAGAGGAGTCGCTTTGCTTGTGCTAATCGCTCCCTTCTCTGCCATGTCGATGGTGTCAGGAGATATGCCCTTCGGGAACTCCTAGTCAAAGGATCTTACCAGATTTGCCAAAGTTACGTTGACCATCCACAAACCGAGGCAGTTGCCAGCGCACATCTGTCTCCCAGATCCAAAGGGAACAATCTCATAGTGTTGTCCATGAACATCCACAGTCGTCTTATTCTGCTTCATTTGTCCTCCATCTGAATTGATATTATGCTGGGTGTATCGCTCTTGTACGTGCGTGCGCAGCTCAGATGTGTAGCTATGGCACCTCCAATACTTCATAGATGACCGATGGAGAGGAGATAGACAGACAGAGAAAAATTCTTAGCAAACGGTGGTGGCGACAGATTATGTTTTTGTTTTTTACATACCATGCCACGTCATCAAATCTCCCTCTCAAGCTCAGAATGAGCTTCACTACAAAATGAAAGAAATACATATGTCCATACAAGATGAAATAACATGAAATAAAATCTAAATACAAACTAAAGCTTTGTAACTCCTAAATCTTCTCTGAATTAGAGGAACTTTTCTTTGGGAAGACCTTTGGTGAAGATATCCGCCACTTATTTTCGAGTGATGATCTGAATGAACTCCACTTCTCCTTCAATGACCTTCTCACAATAGATGACCACCTTTCCGTCGATGTAGACTCCCATAGCTTCGAGTAGGTACTAAATCTATGTTGCTTCACAAACGGCTTGTGTAATGCCTCTATATTCAGCTTCGGTACTTGACAAAGCGATAGTTGGTTGCTTCTTGCTACTCCAAGAAATGATTGCACTTCCAAGCGAAAATGAAAAACCACTCGTTGAGCTTCGATGCATGACAGTTCCTGCCCAATCTGCATCTGTGTATGCATATATACATGGCTGAACCTTTCTCTCATAAAACAAGCTAAAATTACATGTTCCTTTCACATATCGCAATATGCGTCGCACTGCATCCAAGTGCACTCTACATGGTTTATGCATAAACTCACTCACCAAACCAACTGCAAAACTGAAATCCGATCTTGTCTTTGTTACATAAATCAAACTTCCAATTATCTTTCTATACATATTGGCATCATGCAAGTACTTTCATCATCCATAAGCGTAACATTAGCATCAAGAAGCATATCAACAAGGTTGCAAGCACTCATACCAAATCTCTGAAGCATTTCCAACATATAATTGCATCGTATCATCTAAATTCCTTATTTCATTAAAATTTCTTCAATTCCTAAAAAGTATTTTAGCTCTTCCAAATCCGATGTCAAAAATTTAGATTTCAGTTGCTTTATCAACTCAACAATCCTCTTCTGATAATTACCAATAATGATCATATCATCGACATAAATCACTAATAGAATCCTTTCACTTCCTTGATTCCATACAAATGGTGAATAATCAATCTTCAATTGCATAGATTTCAGATCTAACAACTTCTCAGTGAATCGTTCACACCATGCTAATGGTGATTGTTTCAAACCATAAAGTGCTTTCTTTAATTTGCATACATAGTTAGGATATCTTGAGTGCACATAACCTTCTGGTTGCTGCATAACCTTCCAATTGTTCATAACAGCCCATGCAGTCACGCTTCTTACCATTGTCATTGTAACCATTGGACTAAATGTGTCATCATAATCAAATCCATATACTTGTGCATATCCTTTTGCAACTAAGCGTGCTTTAAATCTTTCCAATGAGCCATCAGTTTTTCACTTCACTTTGTATACCCATTTACATCGAATAGATTTCTTATTTGGTGGTAATTTATATAACTCCCATGTATCATTCTTCTTCAATGCACTCATCTCATCATCCATTGATTTGCATCAATCTTCACATTGTGATGCATCATGAAAATTATTTGGTTCCTCATGCTTAATTCTCTTAGTCATGTATGCATAATGAAGCTTCATAGACTTATTCGATAGATTGAGTCTGTGCACATGATGTTTTACTCTCGTAGATCGTCTCAAAGGTGGTTGTTCTTTATCTGATCTTGAAGGTGTCTCTTTCTTTCATGTGGAGGATCATATTTCTCCTTCATAGTTTTAAACATGCTAGGTGTAACTATCTCATCTTCAATATTTGAATCAGACATGTACATATCTTTTCCTTTCTCTTTTCTTCTGGCATAGTCTTTTGCATTTTCACTCCATGACGTTTCAGGTGTAGGAAACTCATATGAACCATAGTCTTGACTCTCTTCTTGGTCAAAATTCCTCTGACTTGTTCCTGGCTCATCATGAAGATTATGCATAGAATCATCCACATCATTCTCTATCACAACCATGTCTTTGGGTGCGTACCATGATACTTTTTCATCGAATATAACATCTCTACTCACTATACATTCTATTGTAACATGATTATAACATCAATATCCTTTCTTCTCTTCTTAGTACCCAACAAAAATGCACTTTTCAAATTTTTCCTCAAACTTGTGTCTCAACTGACCGGGCACATGCGCATAACAAATACTTCCAAAACATATCTAGCATGCTCTTTTCATTCAACATGGCTCTAACAACTTCCTCAATCACATGATTCTTGCATTCTGCAACACTATTTTGCTATGGTGTGTATCTACAAGACAATTGCCTTCTGATTCCATGATCACAAAAGTATTGATTAAATTCTCTTTAGATATATTCTCCCCGTGAATCTGATTGTAGGCATTTTATATACATTCCCAACTATTTTTCAACCATGTTTTTGAATCTTAGAAAACACTCAAAAACTTCACTCTTATGCTTCAAGAAGTAAAACCATGTATATCGGCTATAATCATCAATTAATATCAAAGAATATAGTGAGCCACCAACTGATTTTGTTCTAGCACGTCCAACCACATCACTATGGATTAGCTTTAGAGGTCTCCTCCTATGCATTTCTCTTCTTGGAAACTTCATACATTGATGTTTTCCAAATGTGCATGCTTCACATATTCTTTCAAAGTTTAAATGACCAGATGTTGGTAATCCATGCACTAACATTTATTTTGGGATGGACTTCAATTTTCTCAAATTGATATGACCGATTCGTTTATGCCATAATTCAGCTTTATCTGAATATTCACTATTCTTGGCATACATGTTCTCATAAAGGGGTGTACCCATGTCAAACGTGAACAATCTACCTATCTTCTTTCCATGACCAAGTAATTTTCCTCTTTTTCCATATTTGAAATCATGTATAAAACAACCATGTTTATTGAAAATTACTTCCATGTCCGGATCCGCTAGCTGACCAACTGGAACTAGGTTCTTTGTAATGCTAGGCACATGTAAGACATCACTTTATGTGTTTCCAACACCATTTCTTTGAACTAGTGGTATATTCCCAAAATCGTTAATCATGTGTAAGGTATCGTCACCAATTGCCACATACTCTTTAGATTTCAAAGCCTCTTTTGACTCAAACCAATTTCCAATGCTTGTCATGTGAATTATACAACCAGAGTCTATATATAGTTCATATCATTTGTAGGTTTTGACATACTATTCAACACATGCTCCATAGCAAACATATTATCTCTGCCATAGTCTCTATATGAACTTTTAGCACAGAAATTTCCATGTGCCGCATAATGGCTTATTCCTCTTCCTCTTTGACTATTCCACTTATAATAATAATCTTTCTCAAAATGGTGATACTTGTCGTAATGGTAACAATTCCCAGGTGTCTGTGATCTTCCTCTACCTCTACAGTATGATCTTCCTCTACTTGTTGGCATATCCCCCATATTTGCATTTCTAGAAGATGATCGTTCACGACTAGAACCTCTTCCTCTATGCTGAAAGAATGCATGATCTCTCGAATTGCCACTTTCTCATGCTTTCAAACCAACTTTTACTTCTTCTATCATGCAAAGAGCTACTAGCTGGTCAAAATCAGGCATAGTGCCTCTCACTGAGATAGAAGTATCTAAGCTCTTGTACTACGGTCCTAGACTATTTAGCATAACTGAAACCATATCATTATTCTCAACCGTGCAATTTATGGAGGTTAATCATCAGTGATCTTCCTAATTTCGGCCACATAATCCGTTATGGACCTTTTTCCATGCCAAACGCCATGCAACTTTTGCTTTAAGTGAATTTTTTCAGCTTTTGTCGACGTACCATATATCTTATGAATTATGTCCCAAGCTTCCTTTGGCATGCTAGCTTTCATAATATGTGGAATAGGCTCTTTTATATACATATCAAAATCCAATGGAGAACCTTTCTAGATTTTTCTATCCATGTTTTATATTCCTTTTGCTATTTTGCACTCACGTTCTCTGGAAACTTTGGAAACTCATCCTCTCCATTCACTAATGCCCAAAGATCTTTTCCCATCAAGAAATTTTGCATCCTATACGACCATATGTGCTAATTATCTTTATTCAGCTTATCACCAACTATTTGCGCAATGTTATCAGCCACTCTTGCAATTTAAGAACTTCTCAATGCAATGGCAATCTTATGGTGAGGCCTAGAAAAAATTCGACAGTATTTCGGTTGTTTTCTAGATATATGAACCAAAACTGAATGTTCACAAGTAATCTCAAGGGTTTCCCTCTTGTTCTAAGCACTCCCTGCGTCTCTATGTACTTATATGCTCAATTTTTACCTCTATAAAAAATTTGATAAAGTCTCCTTTGTCCAAAGTATATATAATCCAAGTCAACTATCGTCAATCCACTCCAAAGACCCAAGCTCTAGGTAAGGGCATCACTAAGAGTTCGTAACATAAGCAAATAATCTCTAACGCGAGGCCTCAAAAATATACATTCATCCCGTGATCGATACACGAGGTCTTTGGATAGTCTTCTCTTTGGTCTTCCACCTATATCACCAGAGTATCTCCAAGCATGAGAATACCCCAGTTAAACACCTTAGCACGTGCCTCAATTTTCTTTGAATTTAAGGTTTTCAATAGGGTAATATAAAACCTCACAAGGCACGTGAGTTGTCCAATTAAGGACCTGCAATATCATACATTCGTCTCACAGTGTGTGAGTAGTGTCCATTTTAGGATGTATAGGAGCAACACTTAGTTTGAGCACTCTACCTTCTTTCCATTCCTTGGCAATGACCTTGCCTCCTTGATTCACCATGCACCCTTTTGCATCAAATATAACCAACATACCTCTCTCTACAATTTTCCTATAGAGATAAGGTTTTTGTAAATATATGGAACATGGAGCACATCTTTAAGAGTGTTGATAGATTTACCTTTACCTAACTTCACGTCTCCGACATGTCTAATGGGATGGTTAGTGTTATCTCTTGTCTCCACAAAAACTTTGGAGCTTGGGACCTACATATGAACAAAAGATTCCTCCATACTTGACATGTGATTAGAGTATCCAAAGTCTATGTACTTTGTGTCCTTGGGATCATTAGTGTAGCCATGCCTCATGGCTAGGTGGGTCTCCTCCTAATCATCCTTCTTGGAGTTATTAGCATAGTTCCCTTGCCCCTCCTTCTTCTTTCCTTCGTACTACGCGAGCTAGGAATTTGATAAAATATGATTTAGCTTACCAAATATAAAACAAGTTTTACCTTGATGAGGTTTGTTCTTCAGTTTTCCATTCTTTCCCTTCCTTGAAGACGATGCCTTGCTATCTCCTTTTGAATCAAAATCTTCTTCCTTGGACTACTTCAACTTGCTTTTTCCTTCTTTCCCCTTCTTAACACTCTCGGCTTTCCCTTTTCTAACATATAGGACCTATGAGTGACCATCCTTCTTGGATGTGTCTCCTATGGAAACCTCTTCTGCCACTAGGTGCGGAATCGACTCGTCAAGACTTGGTAGAGGATCTCTATACGTGATGGTAGTCATAAGGGGTTTCCACTTGTGTTCTCCTTTCAGCCAATTGAGAGTAATCTACACAAGGTCTTCCTCATCTACTTTGCAACCAATGGATGCCAATTGCTCCATCCACTCCTTCACCCTGAAGGTGTAGCAAACAATAGATTGACGAGTTTCCATCTTCAAAGAATGGAGTTCATTCTTAAGCTGCATCTTTCTGATTCTTTTAGAAATGCCATATATCTTTTCTAAGGCCTCCCAAACATCTTTAACATGATCAAACTGTGATGTATGACCGAACATAGTGTTAGTGACTACTGTTGCGAACATTTGTTTTATGTAGGGTACAAGTTTCAAATTATGTAAATACCTTTGGGAAGTCTTCAAATACTTCAAGAAGGCTCATATTATTCATAAAATGTAGCAAAAATACCACGTGAGTTCTAGAACATGGTGAGTCAAATTAGTGAGTCACAAGGGAGCTTCAGTGGTGTCCTAGTGGAAGGTCGATGTGGCTAGTTCTCAAAGTCCATCAATACTTTGCTTATTTGAGCACTTGAGTCATGTAATACCTCCATCCAAGTGTCTACCACGAATTTAGATGTATTAGGAAGGTTTTAGACTAGTTTCCCATGCTATAAAAAGAGGAGAAAAGTCGTGATCTTGTGGGATGTCCAAGAGAGTCATATGTGTATCTCTACACTGCTGTAGTTTTGTATGCAGAGATTGCAGAGCTTGTATCTCCCTCATTATATATCCAAATTACATGTTTGATAGCTCATTGGAAAGCTCTTACTGTCTACTTTCTTCCTGGAAATTTTCATAATAATTGGATGTGTGAGCGGAGAGCAATACTCTCTGCAAGTAGTGTGTGTTCTCTGTTTTTTATCCCTGCTGAAGGTCTCCATTAAACCTCAAACTTGCAGAGGTCATATATCCTTGTGTATGTATCCAAATCATGTGTTCTTTGGCTTGTTAGAAAGCTCTTTACGTCGACTTCTATTCTGGAAAGTTTCAAAGTCATTGGAGTTGTGAGTTAAGAGCAGTAGTCTCTGCAAGTGTTGTGTGTCCTGAGGTTCATCTCTGTTTCAAGGTCTCCATTAAAGCTGCATATTGCAGAGGTCATAGCTCATTGTGTATTTATCCATTTGAGGTGTTCTATATCTTGTTGGAAATCTCTTAGAGTCTAGTTTATGTGTGTGAAACAGTTTTGGAAAATTCCAAGTGAGTAAAGAGAAATTTGCTCTGCAAGAAAATTGGTGTGTGCATACAAGTTTGTGAAAAAGTCAACTAGGTCCTGTTGGGTTTCACCTACTTCTAGCTGTACTTTGGAGATCAATAAACTCCAACATTGGTATCAGAGCAAGTACTTGGAGGCTTGGAGAAGGTTATCATACCTTGACGAAGAATTTGAAGCTATCAAAGAAGCAGTTCATCATCAACACTACACAAAGGTAGAAGAAGATTGCAAGGAGGCATCTGAAGCAACATCCAAGCAAAGAAAGGTGCACATACCTCATTTACAAGGTAAATATTATATTTCTTCTCATCACACACATTGGAAAGGAGGCTTAAAGGAGGAAGCTTAGCATTTGTATTATGGGAGACCAACATGCACAAATAGAGAAGCTTGATAAGACCAATTATCAAGCATGGAAGTTTAGAATCACAGCATACTTGCAAGGTAGAGGCTTGTATGGTTTGATTGATGGCACAGATATCAAACCCACATTACCAGAGGACCCAAATCAGCAACAATTGAGGGATTTTAGACTTTGGAATGAGAGAGACAAAAGGGTTATATTCATTTTATCACAAAATATTCAAGATTCAATGGTAGGACACATACAAGATCTAGACACAAGTAGAGATGTTTGGCTTGCATTGGAAAGGTTGTATGCTACAGGTACAAGAGCAAGGAAGATTCAACTCAAAAATGAGTTGAATAACATAAAGAAAGATACAAGGACATCGGTCAATGATTACATATTGAAAGTTAAAGAGATTGCAGATCAACTAGGATCAATTCAAGCTCATGTGGAGGACGACGACTTGGTTGCACATACTCTCAACGGACTCAAAGATGATGAGAGATGGAAGCCCTTCATTACTTCAGTTTATGTGAGAGGAGAATTACCAGATTTTGATCAACTTATTGCCCTCATGGTCACGGAGGAGATGAATCTAAATGGTTCTACGTCAAATCAAAAAGGATCTCAAGGACAAGCTCTTTATGTAGGATCATCAAGAGGTGGAAACAGAGGTGGAAGAGGTTCAAATAGAGGTCGAGGAAGAAGGAGCGATGATCAAAGGACTTCAAGTGGCTTCTTCAACACAAGAGGAAGAGGAAGATCAAGCGCTAGAGGTACGAGAGGCTACTACAACTACAACCAAAGACAAAGGAGTGAAGATAATAAGAATAATTGCTATATATGTGGAAGGTATGGACACTATGCCAAAGATTGTTATCAAAATGAAAATAATCAAGGTGGTAATCGAAGAGGAGGCTATTCAAGAAGAGGTAAACAACAAGGAAATTATGCAGTTGAAGGTAAAAGTGATGATTATGATTCTCTTCTTATGATGAATGTAGAAACTAAGATGAATTGCAATAGCGATGTATGGTATGTAGATAGTGGTTGTTCTAATCACATGTCTCATGATGCTTCATGGTTTTCTAATATGCATAATCCGTCATGTAAAGGTCATGTTGAAACAGGAGATGATACAACACATAAGATTATGCAGGTTGGAGATGTTGTTATGCAGGATAAGAGCAAGAAAAATTGCTTGAAGGATGTACTTTATGTGCCAACGATCACTAAGAATTTGATGTCGGTTGGTCAAATGGTAGAAAAAGGTCTACAAGTGAGATTTAATCATGCAGGTTGCTTCATTGAGGATCCAAAGCAAAGGAGGTTAATTGCTAGAGGTCAAAAACAAGGTAGATTGTTTACATTCAAGGTAAACCCAAATCATACAAACTATTTCTCTTATGGTATGCATCGAATAGCAGAGCTTGATCTATGGCACAAAAGGATTGGACACATGAATGTACACAGGTTAAAGGAGCTATCAAAGAAGAGGATTGTTGAAGGATTACCTGATCTTACTAAGCAACATATGGTGCATCTTTGTGAAGCATGTCAAATGGGTAAGCAGAGTAGACAACCTTTCAAGCATTCAAGCTATGTAAGTGATGGTTTGCTAGATCTCATACACACAGATGTGTGGGGACCTACTAAAGAGGCATCCTTGGTTGGTAATAAGTACTATGTATCATTCATTGACGATCATAGTAGAATGACATTTGTGTATTTTATTAAACATAAGAGTGAGGTCTTTGATTGTTTCAAGAAGTTCAAATCATATGTCGAAAAGCAAACAGGAAGGTATATTAAGAAGCTAAGATCCGATGGAGGAGGAGAGTATTTCTCTCAAGCTTTTACTGATTTTTTGTATGATGAAGGTATCAAAAGAGAAGTTACATGCAGGTATACTCCACAACAAAATGGAGTCGCAGAAAGAAGAAACAGAATCATAGCAGAAGCATCTAGAAGCATGCTTAATGATATGTGTTTGCCTAATTATTTTTGGGCTGAAGCTGTTAGCACAAGTGTTTACATTATGAATAGAGTTCCGACTGCTGGAGTTCATCATTTGACACCATATGAGGTATGGCATGGAAGGAAACCAAGTGTAAGTCATTTGAAAGTATTTGGCTGTGTATGTTATGTACATGTACCTAGTGAGGTGAGATCTAAACTTGATGCGAAATCAGAAAAATGTATATTTATTGGTTATGTAGATACTCAAAGAGGATATAGATGCTATAATCCTCATACCAATAAGGTTGTTGTGTCGAGAGATGTAAACTTTGATGAATCACTTTCATGGTATGCAGATAAGAATTGTTTGCAGGTCATGGATGAAAATGAAGAAGGTGTGGTTGAAGGAGATAAATGCATAGTTCAGCCATCAGGAAGTTTAAATGATGAAAGGAGTGATTTAGATGAAGAAAGAGGATCACCTTTCAATGGAAGATTAAGGCAAGAGTCACCTCCAAGTGTTAAAAGTAAAGGTAAACTCAAACTTGTTGAAGTTAATGATGAAGGAGAGGAAATTAGTGATGTATGTGAGTATGGAGAATCATCAAAGGTTCCTAATAAGAAAGGAAGAGCATCTACATTGGAGGTAAGAAGAACTTCAAGAGTAAGTAAGCAACCTCAAAGGTATACTTATGAATCTTTCATGAATACTCATTATGCTTTTATGACAAAAGTTGAGCAGGAAAATGAACCCACATGTTATGATGAGGCCAAAGGAGATGAAAAGTGGGAGAAAGCAATGAGAGAAGAAATGGAAGCACTACATGATAACAAGACTTGGAATTTAGTTCCAAGTACACCAAAGCAAAAGGTAATTGGTTGTAAGTGGGTTTTTAAGATTAAAAGAAATAGTGATGGTAGTGTGTCTAGATATAAGGCTAGACTTGTAGCAAAAGGATATAATCAAACTCAAGGTGTGGACTATGAGGAAACATTTAGTCCAGTAGAAAATATGGCAACGGTGAGAACTTTGTTGGCTTTAGCTGCAAGTAAAAGGTGGAATATATATCAACTCGATATAAAGAATGCCTTTCTTAATGGTGAGTTAAATGAAGAAGTGTATATGTCACAACCAGATGGTTATGTGGATGCAAAATGTCCTAATCATGTATGCAGGTTAAAGAAGGCATTGTATGGTCTTAAGCAGGCACCAAGGGCATGGAATGCAAGGTTGGTAAAGTATCTTATGCTGCAAGGATACACAGCGAGTCATGCTGATCCTTCACTTTATGTAAAACATGTAGATGGCATGTGTGTCTATGTATGCATTTATGTGGATGACTTGTTGATTACAGGGAATGACGCAAAAGCAATTGATGAGTTAAAAGGAAATTTGGGAAAAGAATTTAAAATTTCAGATCTTGGTTTGCTCAGATACTTTCTTGGGATTGAAATTGTGTATAGCGATGAAGGTATGTGGTTGATACAAAGAAAGTATATATGTGATATGCTGAAAAGGTTTGGTATGCAGGAATCTAAATTTGTTTCTACTCCAATGGAATGTAATGTAAAGCTGAGTGCAAAGGAAGGTGATGAGTTGCATGATATGAATGTATATAGATCCATGGTAGGATCTTTGATTTATGCAACAAAAACTAGACCTGATATATGTTATGCAGTGGGAGTATTGTCACAGTTTATGCATGAACCTAGAGTACCTCATATGCATGCAGCGAAAAGAGTGCTTAGGTATTTGAAAGGTACCATGAACGAAGGATTATTTTATAGTCATGATGCTGATCTAACTCTTAAAGTCTTTAGTGATGCAGATTGGGCTGGAAGCAAAGATGACAGAAGATCCACAAGTGGATATGTGGTAATAGCAGGAAACAAGACATTAACATGGAGTTCAAAGAAACAGCCTACAGTTGCTTTATCTTCTACAGAGGCTGAGTATAGAGGTTTAGCATTGGCTACTACTGAGGTTATATGGTTTAAAAAGTTGTTTCATGACTTGAATGTGCAGGTTGATGTACCACTGATATATGGGGATAACTTGAGCAGCATTCATATGACCTCAAATCCTATTTTTCATGCTAGAACAAAGCATATAGAGGTTCACTATCATTATGTTCGAGAGAAGGCCATGAACAATGAAGTGCAGGTTTCTTTTGTTGGAACAAAGGATCAAGTTGCAGATATCTTCACCAAATCCTTGGATGGACCAAAGCTTCAAAGATTCAACTATATTCTTGGCATGAAGGAAATACCCTTTGAAACTTGAGGGGGTGAATGTTGCGAACATTTGTTTTATGTAGGGTACAAGTTTCAAATTATGTAAATACCTTTGGGAAGTCTTCAAATACTTCAAGAAGGCTCATATTATTCATAAAATGTAGCAAAAATACCACGTGAGTTATAGAACATGGTGAGTCAAATTAGTGAGTCACAAGGGAGCTTCAGTGGTGTCCTAGTGGAAGGTCGATCTGGCTAGTTCTCAAAGTCCATCAATACTTTGCTTATTTGAGCACTTGAGTCATGTAATACCTCCATCCAAGTGTCTACCACGAATTTAGATGTATTAGGAAGGTTTTAGATTAGTTTCCCATGCTATAAAAAGAGGAGAAAAGTCGTGATCTTGTGGGATGTACAAGAGAGTCATATGTGTATCTCTACACTGCTGTAGTTTTGTATGCAGAGATGGCAGAGCTTGTATCTCCCTCATTATATATCCAAATTACATGTTTGATAGCTCATTGGAAAGCTCTTACTGTCTACTTTCTTCCTGGAAATTTTCATAATCATTGGATGTGTGAGCTGAGAGCAATACTCTCTGCAATTAGTGTGGGTTCTCTGTTTTTTATCCCTGCTGAAGGTCTCCATTAAACCTCAAGCTTGCAGAGGTCATATATCCTTGTGTATGTATCCAAATCATGTGTTCTTTGGCTTGTTAGAAAGCTCTTTAAGTCTACTTCTATTCTGGAAAGTTTCAAAGTCATTGGGGTTGTGAGTTAAGAGCAGTAGTCTCTGCAAGTGATGTGTGTCCTGAGGTTCATCTCTGTTTCAAGGTCTCCATTAAAGCTGCATATTGCAGAGGTCATAGCTCATTGTGTATTTATCCATTTGAGGTGTTCTATATCTTGTTGGAAAGCTCTTAGAGTCTAGTTTATGTGTGTGAAACAGTTTTGGAAAATTCCAAGTGAGTAAAGAGAAATTTGCTCTGCAAGAAAATTGGTGTGTGCATACAAGTTTGTGAAAAAGTCAACTAGGTCCTGTTGGGTTTCACCTACTTCTAGCTGTACTTTGGAGATCAATAAACTCCAACAACTACCTGATCTTCAATTCTTGATTGGTGATCTTTGGATCTTTGGGATCCCTATTGGGCTTATCTACATCTTCACACACAATAGGTCATAAACCATTTCTCATTAGGTATTCCATGACTCTCGACCCCCATGGTTGGTAGTTGTCCTTGTAAAAAACAACTCCACTTTTGACCTAGATCTACCATAATGAATGGGAAATAAAGGTTACACTTAAATGTACATATTAGCCTTGATGTCCAAGCTTTTGTGTCTTGCTCCTATAGTCTTCAAAGGATGTTTATTGCTCTGATACCAATTCTTGGAGTTTAATCCCTTAGATTTGCACACTACGAGTGAAATGAACCCAATACCTAGGTCCCTTCATACAACTTTTCTAATAACGTACAAAAAAAATTTGATTTACCTAGTTTACACTGATCCAAATCACCTAAGATTTTAGCCATGCTTATCTTGATTCATAAGATTCACAACCAGCTACATAAGACCTCAAATGGATTTTTCTAGGTCATTCAACAACTCTGTACAAAAAATACTATGGAGAGATGTAGGATATGTAGAAATTAAGCTTACAAAGATACACCAATCTCTCTGCACATAAAATTGATTTAAAGAAGCCCTCTTAGCAAAAATAAGACGCATATATAATCTACAGAATGCACCTTAAATCCTTTGACTTTGATTTATAGAAAGTGTTACAACTATTATAAGAAGCCTATGTCTATACCTTCAAGAGCCTAGAGGGGGCGTGGGCTTGAGAGCTCCTCCTTGCTCCTCCTCTCTTCATGTAACACCCTCCTCTGCATTTCTTTTAGATTTAAAAGCTGCAATTTAGCTCCTTAAGCCTTGGATGACTCTCACCTTGAGCCTCCTTGAGTATATGTCTCTTGGTCTTCAATCATCTATAAGATGTCCATGCATTTGATGACTCTTCATCTCCTTTTATAGATGTTGGATGCCTCTCCTAACTTTTCCACCAACTTCCAATTACCTTTCTCAACCTTGCCGGACCTTGAGACTGTCTTAGGTGATCTAAGTCGTGACTTTTGTCCACATTAAGGTCTTTTGCCCCTTTTTCCACCTAGAGCTTGCATAGTTAACACTTTTAACAAATATGGATAGGAAGAGTACCTTTTGTACTAGCCTTAGACCAAGTCAACAACATTTAAGGAGCCAAGAACTCTTTTTCTTTCTAATAAAAGTGCATTAGAAATCTTATCAATAGGAGGAGATTTATTAGGTTTCAATCTATTGATGGTGTCTTTAACCTTAATAGTAGCAAGGGGTAGGTCCAAGATCGAGGCCAATCTAGGAGGGATCAATTTCATCCTCTTTAGGGCAATACAAGCCTCGGATGTCTAGATATCCTTGACCCACTAGGGAGCACTATAGAAAACATTTGGAAAGAAGCACACGGCCTCTTGCAAACTTTCCTTCATGTTCATAGTAATATCCCCCTTTCTCTTAGAAAGCAAGGGTATGTATTCTACAATTTTCTATTTCTTCATAATGTCATAAATACACTTGACAAGTCTATCCGACTTTCCCACCAAATACTATCGTGAAGTCCCAAGAGACATACTATCCTCAAGATAGTGTTCATATATAAACTTACACTACATATTAATAAAGGATTTAGAGGGCAAGGTGCCATCATGATCTTTTAATCCCTCAAGGAGCTTATTCCTCCTATTAGCTCGAATGATCCTTGAGACTAACCTGTACAAAGTTAAAATATTTTAAATCTCCTTAGGAAATTAGCATCCAAATGCAACCAATTAGCTTTCTAGGAGGGGGCAGCCTTTACTGAGACTTGAAATAAGAGCCTTATAGTGAAAGGGCATTATAGAGGGACTATTTCTACACTTGGTTTCTCCAAAAATCTTGAATGAAGGAAGAGTTCCCATAACACATACAAATTCTGGAAGCAAGGGTGCGAACAATAGGCTAGTTATTGGTCCAAGTAAAACTAGTATTGATGGAAATATCACTAAGGTCATGGTTATTACACAAAGTAAACCAAGAGGACTTCTCTTGCGCATAGATGTAGCCACCTTTATTACCAAGTCTCTCACGAATTTGAGTGACCATATTAATGTCCCCAATGACAAGAATGGGACCACAAATATTATGTATTTCATCCCAATAATCTTTCATGGCAGAGCTACTATTAAAAACATACAATCAAACCAAAGTAAAGCCAAAAGGGTTTTGTAGTTCAAGATCAACCCACTGATGAAACTTACTTTTCAAAAGAGACTTGGCAGAATTCTGGATGTTAGAGTCGATGCCAATAAGAGCTTCCCCTTTTCCTTGGTCATGGTCAGTGTAATACCACTCATGTGAAGAAGAGACTAGTTTAAGATTAGTAAATATTCTAGAACTACCAACATTGACCTCCTACAAAAAAATGAAGTTTGGGTAGAGATCTAGTCTTTCCCATCAGCCTTGGACACTTTCACCTCTAACAGGATCCGATAATCCTTTTGTGCTTAGAGAAAAAATGTTTATCAAATCCATAGAGAAAAAAAGACAAAGGCAACTAAAAAAGCCACACATCAATCCTACTAGATTTAATAGGTCTAAATGAAAAAAATGAAACTCTTAACATGTCTTTTCTTATAGGTTTAACTTTAAATTGACTCACTATTTGATTTTCTTTGTTGTGCTTCACTTGCACACATTCCTGATTCCCATCTTCTTGGGCCATTTTTTTTCATGATTTTCTTATGGTTATAGTTGAACTCTTTATGAAAAACATCAATAGAACTATCAATCCTTCAAGAATGAACACCTTTGTTATCTAATTTCCTCTTTAAGACCTTTTTCCACCCATTCAAATCTTGTGAGGATTTTTCTTGAGGATCAATCATATTCCTCGTAGATGTCCCCACTTCAGCATCTGTATTAGGGTGATGGTTTTCTTGGTATTCCTTAAGGACATCAATAGAATCTTCAAAAGGGTTGTGCACTTCCTCAAGAAAAACATCGAAGGGGTTGGAGTTCTTACTTTGAAGCTTTAGGAAACATTTTCTTACTAGTGCTTTGATTGGCTGTAGAAGCTTCTTGCAAAAGTCCCTCATTTTGACTAGCCGACTTACTTCCTACAAATTCAAAAACATTCTCACAAATGTTAGTATTATTCATGGGATAGTACTTTATTAGATGACCTTGTTGGTAACATGTAAAGCATGAATTAGGTAGATTTTTGTAGATAATTCTTTGTTCATGAAGCAACACCCCATTCGAGTCTTTAATGCTTATGTCGTACTTAATAGGCTGTTAAAGGTCCATTTCAACCATTATCTGGGAGTCCCCTTTGGAGGATTGTGTCATAGAAGAAACTTTGTATTCGCTAGATTATGATTGTTCATTTTCTAGAGTGTTATCTTTGATTTCTATTGTTTTACCCGACCCTGAAAATAGTGAAATTCTATTTCCTCCACTTGTAAATAAAAGAACTGATTGTTCCCAATTAGATTTAAACGAAACTATGATTGTTAAAGATAGAATAACTAGTGAAGAGCTGATCCTTCCATCTTATTTAGATGCGGTCAATAGGTATAGAAACACACTTCCATATGGTCCTTAGTAAACATGCGTGCCATGCCATAGAGACTCTACGTGCGCCGTTAGCAAGACGATTTACTTGATCCATGAGCCATGGCGATTCGCTGCCACATTTGAACTCGACATGAACAGTGGCGTTGCAACTCAGGTGCATGATTTCTAAACCTCTTCATTGTATTCGTGGTATTCATATTTTACTTTATATTCATAAACAATGGGTAAAAAGAGATTGTCAAAAAACTTTACACAAGACATAGAGTCTAATATGAAAGCATTGATTGAAAAGAAATTCTTAGAATATGATAAGAAATTTACTGAAATGAACATATTTATCCAATAAAAAATTGAAAAAGTATTGACTCTATCTCAAAACTTAGATGATTCTTTTGAAGATAATAAAACATTATGTAAAATGTTAAAAGAGATGATTGATCATGAAGTTTCAATTTTTAAAACCAAGTTTGAGGTTTTCTTCAACCAAGTAAAAGAAATTCAATCATACAAGTATGAACATGAACATCGAGTACAAGTCCAACACATGTCTGCTTAAGTTCATGATAATAACAATTTAATTGATCATAGAAGATCAACACTTAGAGCTTCATGTAGAAAATTTCATGGACCTAAAAGATGTTTCTGGTGTGATCAATTTGGCCACATGTTTTGGGATTGCATTGCTTATGAGAGTGCTTGTAGAAAGAAAAATTTGTGATTACCATGTCCATTTACCTTTACACTGGAACCTAGGTAGAGGTGGAATAGTAAAATATTCGGAGAAAAAACAAGTTCGGTCAAGAACAAGTAAATGAATTAAAAAACACTGGAGAATAAAACGTGATCGTAACACAAAAGCTATTGATCAAGACATTAGGTATTGATCGGTTAAAGATATGATAAATATCCAAAAAGAAATGATTAATCCTCAAGTTGAAGAGATGGTACAAGATAGTTAGCCAAATGATAAGCAAGATAATAAGCAATTAGAGTATGAAGGAACAAATTATGAGAAAATAGAAAAATATGAAAATTTACATATTAGTTCAATTGATCCAGATGAGAAAAATGAAAAGATGAAAGAAGAAGTGAACCCTGAAATTGGAAATCAAACTAATAATCAAGGTGAAATTGAGAAAAGTAAACAACTAACTAATGCAAATGAGGATGCAAATAATGAGAAAAGTCTTAATGAAAAAGCACAAGAAGTTTTTGAAAACATTATCAATTAAATTACACAAAATATGAAGAAATCATCAAGAATCCTTAAAAGAAAAAATGAGTTATATATGAAATAAATTTTTGATGTCTTGTATTAAAATTATAAATGTCTACTAATATGTTTTGAATAATTATTTTAACAGACCAGGTACAAGAAGCGAAATTGATAAGATAATATGTTATGATTATGTTTATGAATCTTTATAAATGTTTTCTATCCATGATGAACATGAGATTGCTATAGGAAGATTCCTTGCAACTGATGAACATGTATCAAAGATGAACTCTGAAGTGATCCATAGATAGGATGATGAGAGAAATTGTAGTGAGGATGCATTGTAAAGAATGCTTTTTAATACTAACTTTGATATTTTTTATGAGACAGGAAGACGCTTCTTGAAGATTATCTTTGATGATAATGATGGTTGAGATTACTGAGAGTGATTTGAGTAATGATAATGATGAGCATGAGATTGAGTCATACTTTCATTTCAAGTTTTCAAATTTTACACCATGATGAGTATTTTGCACCTAGAGTATGCATGAAAAGATTTAAATTCACATTACTTTAAATTCCATAGATGCACATCTATTTGCACTTGTAGAAATAGCATGAAAAACAAAAACTTTAAAAACCTCATCATCAGCAAACCATTAGCCTCATTTGCACCATGATTGTTTTAAAAAAATGCACGTAAAGTATGCATGATAGGGTTTCGCTACATGAGCTTGCATCGAGACACAAACTCAGCTTTACCCATGCACATGATAGAGAGAATGTAAGGCTTTATGTATGTTCACATTAATTGTATGCGAGGAAGAGCACAACCCTCGTCATCAGATGCTATTTCCTTCTTATTTGCACCACAACTTTTATACATGCATTTTAAGAGTATGCATTTTATAGGGCTAACTACATGGCCTAGCATAGGCACTTACTTCTTAAAAAACCATGCACATGTAATATGTTATGAAGCTGATCATTAATTTTAGAAGTAGAGAACAGGTCTTGGTTGGCACATCCGGAGGACGCATAAGTTTCGTGGGGGAGGTTGTCGGAGAGATTTCTCTCTCTCCTATCAATAAAATGATCCATCACCTCGACTCATAAATGAGGTGCAAAATGTGCTGACCTTGAGGTCAAATACAAAGGCATAAGGGAAAAATATGAACCCTGAATGGGCCTTTTAGATTAAGGAGTGATTAGTGATGGACCAATCAGAGGGTGGTGGCCACAGTCTATGCCCTATAAAATACTAGGCTGAAGGGAGGAGAGGGGACATATTTCTCCCTTATTTAATGACCTGCCTCTAGAGAGAGAAGAAATCTCGTAACTTAGTTGGGTCCAAAAATTCAAAATTTCTAAAAAGTTAAAATACTCATCATAACACCTCAAAATGGACCCCCCACTGCTTTTTAGGGTCAAAAGTACTCTTTTCGATCCCAAATTCAAATTCCGTGCATGTTTTGAGCTGAAAAAATGGGTCTTTTCAAAAATGCTCAAAAAAGAGTTATTTCCCTCCTAAACCTCACATTTTCATACCGAAGTCCCAAAAAGTCATCTTTTCCCACTACTTTCACTCTGTAGCATACCATTGAAGCGCTTGTTTCTACACTCCAACCTACCTACATCTCCTATCTCGAGTTACTGTTGTAGCTTGAAGAACTTTAGCTTCAGTGGCAACATCTAAAGCTTTTAGGCGACCGAAAGAGGAAATCCTCACATTAAGATGTCACAATATCAAAGCCATAGATGGACAGTGGCTATCACATGAGTACTCCAAAGGTGCATGGGTGTACATGCAACCTTCTACAGTTGGGCCTCATCGAGTTAGAGATCGTGGAAAGTTAGATCTTCATTGGAAGGGAAAGTACTTGGCTTCAAGAAGCACAAAGACAATGGGATGGTTGCTATTGTACAACATGTTTTTACAATGACAACTATAAAACTTGAAAAGTCTAGTAGAATGAAATATCCTGTGAATTGTAAGTATTACTCTATAATATTTTATGTTTTCTTATGTCGGATATATTTCTAAACTATTTAGATATGTTTTTGTTTGTTTCATATATATTTCCTTCTACTTTGGTGGAAGAACAACCACTTCATAGTGTTACAAGTACTTTCCAGGCATTGCATGCAGATGTTGGTGCACTAGTCTTTCCAAAAATATCTCCTGCTCAACTTTACCATGATAGAGTTTTCTTTTACACACATAGATATGTTGTACCCTCTACAATGAATAGTTTTGGAAGGTTAGAGAGAAATTGAAGTACATTATCTTCTTATCTTGGAGTGGCCAAAACTTGACATATGGTCCGTATCATCTTTGAAGCAGAAGATGGTAATGGATATACATAACTCTTTGAAATTCACAAAAGTGTCTAGGTATGTAGGTTTGCACTGGTCTTTTCCCATTCATTGTTTTGTATATTTATTCCAAGGATTCTCATTCCAAGAGACTTCCACCATGTTCATTGTAAAGATATGACATATGAGCAATTCGAAATTCTTCTTGGTGAAAATTAGGGTTTGATAGAAGGAATTGCAAAAGGTGATAAATATCTTTGTAAAATAGCTGGAACAGGTATAGGATTTTGATATTTGAAACAACGTAATTCATTATACATCAGATTCTACTATGATCATTGGATGTGCAAACTTGGCAAATGGATATCATTTCAAAGTTCAAAGGGATCTTTACATTCATTTGAAATAAAGCTTAGATTTCCCAACAATGAAACAAAAACTATTTTAGTGAATAATCATTGGACCTTGGCTAATCTGAGAGAGCACACACAAGAAAATAGAATTCTTGCATGCAAGCAATGGCTGCTAGCACTTCCACTCCCATGAAATCTCCTCGAGATCTATTCATGGAGTTTTTGGATACTACAGATTACAATGGTCGTACCGATTTGTATGACCTAGTTTGTACAGTCCTTAATCTTGAAGGGACAATGGTCATGAACTATGATGTGATTGATGAGATCACGGATTTTATGGAATTCTATAGATTCAATATGTTATAGATATTCCATGATATGAGTGTAAATGGGTCCCGTGTGATCTACTTTTCTACATTCATAAAGGAGATGAGGCATTTGTGAAGCGCTTAAAGCGTTTCATGGCTGTTGCTGAGGAATCAGGGCACCTGTTAGATGACACAATGCCCTTAATTAAACAATTAAATAAGAAAAGGAAAATGGGAAGAAAAGGTCCATAGGTGGGGTTTTGTGAAGGCTGACGGGGGGTTTTTTCGGAAACCAAGTGGGGTTTTTCTCGCGGAACCCCTCCCCTCCACACAAAGACAACCCCCTCCTCTCCCCCCCCCCCCCCCCCCCCCTCTTTCCTCCCTCTCTCCCGGGCTTCAACCCAAGGGCATGTGGGGTTTTGTGGAGGCTGACGGGGGGTTTTTCCGAAAACCAAGTGGGGTTTTTCTCGCGGAACGCCTCCCCTCCACAAAAAGACAACCCCCCCCCCCTTTCTCCCTCCCTCTCCCCCCTCCCCCCCCCCCCCCTCTCCCTCCTTCCCTCCCTCCCCTCCTTCCCTCCACACACCAAGTGGGGTTCTCTGGAAGCTCACGTGGGGTTTTTCTCGCGGAGCGCCTGTCCTCCTCCCCACTCCCCCCCCCCCACTCCCTCCCCCCCCCCCCCCCCCCACTCCCCCCCCCCCCTCCCACCCCCCCCTCCCCCCCCCCCCCTCCCTCTCCCCCCTCCCCCCCCCTCTCCCTCCTTCCCTCCCTCCCCTCCTTCCCTCCACACACCAAGTGGGGTTTTCTGGAGGCTCACGTGGGGTTTTTCTCGCGGAGCGCCTGTCCCCCTCCCCACTCCCCCCCCCCCCACTCGCTCCTCCCCCCCCCCCCCCCACCCCTTCCCCCCCCCCTCCCCCCCCCCCCTCCCACGCCCCCCTCCCCCCCCCTTCGTCCTTGCCTTCCCCCCCCCCCCCCCCCCCTTCTTCCTTGCCTTCCCCCCCCCCCCCCCCCCTCCCCCTCCCCCCGCTCCCCCCCCCCCTCCCCCCTCCCCGTCAGCCTGAAACTTCACCTATGGACCTACCCCATCTTTTTATTGGGGGTTTTGTAGATGACAAGAAGGAACCCCGGACAGAAGCTCTCAACATATTAGAAGAGAGTCAAAAAATTTCCAGAGAATTTCCACAAGTAGTAGTGGACAAATTAAAGGGAGCCAGTACACAGAATAGTCTACCCTCCAACTTAGAGCCCGTGGAACCCACTCTACCAAAGGTAGAGATGGAAATGTTTTTAGTTGTACTTGTGGATGGAGAGGAATTTTTGTTCCTGCATGATATTGAGAAGGCATTCGGTCTACGGCTTGACGGATGCCTTAGTATTTTCTGCTCAACCTCGGATGTTCCCATGGACAATGCTTCTCACATTATCTAAAGGCAACAATTCCACTTGGTGATTCCGTTGTGGACACCATTGCATTTGACAGTGTGAAGAGATTTTGAGCGATGCCAACCAAGATGCCACTGAAGAAGATCTAGCCACAGCAAGGGGAAGAATTTTGGAGAAGAAGATTCCAACATCCCCTGTTGTGGAGCAAAGTGGCATGACCAACTCATCGATTCCACTAGATGCAATCAGAAGAGAAGAAGATGAAGATAGGCTTCAAGATGTAAGTCTCTAATGACATTTATGGTTGTCTCATATTCATACAAGATGTATCTATTTAATTTTAAGATTGTCTATGTGCAGGAAACAATTGAAGTGGATAAGTTTGCAGCAAGGAGTGGTGGTGGCCATGTTGCCCATGGCCATGGCTCTTCCTTGGCACATTACATTGGAAAATTGCCAAAGGAAGATTTTGTCATAATCCAGAAGGACTTTTGCCCTCATGGACACTTCATGACTTGATGTCTCAAAGCCTTGAGCAAAGTTTTGTGCCTATCTACAATAATGCAAGGGACGAATTGTATATTTCTAGATAGGTAGTCCCTTGACCTTACTACTCTAGGAGTTAACTTTGGAGGAAAACTATTAGGTCAAATAGGAATAGCTTTAGGTCTTGGATTGGCCGACCCTCAATTAATACCCAAATCAATTTTGACTTACCAATTTCCACTTTCTTTGCAAAGAAGAGAGAATGTAGTGGAGAGGCTCAAGGCTAAGAGCTAATTGTAAAAACTTTATAATACCAATTATTGTTATTCCAATTTCCATGTGCATTGTCTTTATGTTTTTGACAATCTCTTAATTTTTGTACACTTTAGTCAATCTTTTTCCAATCAATCTTATGATTTTTATTGCCAACAATGCATGGGATGGCCTCGGAATGCCAAAAAAAGGCCTGCCACAGAAATGCCGGGATGGGCCTTGCAAAAGTTTTGCAAGGCCCATCCCCGCATTTCTGTGGTAGGGCTTTTTTTGGCATTCCTAGGACATCCCATGCACTAGGTTTCCTATATTGGAAGTATATGTCCGTCAATTATAACCTACACTTGGGGAATTGTGGAAGACTCTTCTTATGTGCAACAATTAGAGAAAGCTTAGACTCCCCTAGGTGCATAAAAGCATGCAGCAATAAATAAGTGCATGTATGTTCATCAACATGGTTTAGCTATTGGTCAGAGGTTAAGCATGGAGTGCACTCTATTTTAGGCCAATCATATGGAAAAGAATGATTAAACTATGCAAATCACGTCAACGAGGTATTGGAAAAAGACACCTAGATACATTGGAGAAATAGACTTCATAACATGTACATGCAAATCACGTCAAAGAGGTATTGGAAAAAGACACCTAGATACATTGGAGAAATAGACTTCATAACATGTACACTAAGAGATAAACACTTGGGAGAGCAAATAAAAGAAGAGAAAGATTATATTCATCATTTGGGATTTACAAAATATTCATCATATGGGATATACAAAAAGTTCTCCAAACAAGGGAGTACAAATTTTTGTTAAGCGTTATTCCCTCTAATTCTTCTAGCTAGGTGCAAAGCTTTAGGTTGTATTGTCACTCTCTTTGCATGGATGGCACAAGGGTTAGAGTCCTCCAACATTGATATAAGATACACCTCTGAAACTTCTTGAAGGGCTTCAATGTCTATCCCTTGGAAACATAGTCCAGCGCAATAGCGTTGGATCTCTTCCTTCACAACTCTTGCAAATAACCTTCATGGAATAAGAAGCTCCACAAACTTTTGATAGTGTCGAATCTCTGAAAAGGCTCTAGTTTGCTTTTTGCACCTTTGTGGTGCTCTTGCATTTGGGGGGATGTTGGGTTGTGGTCGTTGTGGTCTACGACATGGTTGACAGCTCTTCTTTCTTCTTGGAGTATGCCTAGATGGTCTTGCCTCATCACTTACTTCCTCTGCATGACCTTGCTCTTTTTCTTCATCAGTTGGTCTTTGTCCTTGTCCTGGAGGGAGTGTCTTGCATCCTTGTGTTACTCGATGGTTCATGGGCATATCATCATTGTTCCATGGTGGCTCATTTATACTTTCTTAATCTGAGGAACTTTCTAATTTGATGTCTCCATCATAACTTGCCTCTTTCCTCGTTTTTTGGGCCTTGCCTTGAGTGGTGTCCTAACTAGGGGCTCATCATTAGATATGGGAGGGGAATAATTTATTTCTTGTGTTACATCTCTCTTGTGAAGCTTCATCCCCCCCCCCCCCCCCCCCCCGATTGAATGCTACCAAAGTGTGTCCTTGCACCCGAGTTTCATCTAGAAGAGTTGCTTTTGGTTCGACGCTTCTTGTGGGGTGTCATCCATGTTGGGCGTTGAGTACCTTGCACATGGCTAGGGTAGACGACATGATCCTTTCTAGGAGTTTGCTTTGTGCATGCCATTCTCTTAGGTTGTAAAGTGGTAAAATGAGGAACGACATCTCTATTTATAGCCTTTCACTTAAGTATTGTCTTGTTCACATTTAAATGGATAAAAACTAGTTTTTTAGATATTAGACGTATATTCACAAAAACATTTATTTGAAGTTAAAGGAGTTATAAAAACCTTAAAAAGAATAATGAATTTTAAGAGTTTGGACATTATTTCCAAGCAGAACCTTCACGGAGTCATCCTGCATGCCATTGGGCTTGATGTAGGGGTCCTAATGATGACATACACTTATCTCTTGCAATATCATGTTGTAGCTTTCGTGTAATATTTGCTATTCGTGACTCACATGCTCGTTCCATTACATATTTTCTAGCGAATGACGCACGAAAAAGCCAATTGAACATTTCTTCTAAATAGTTTGATTGGAGTAGATCACCCCCATGATGAATGTTTTTAAAGTAAACACCTCTAGCTCTGTAATGTGACTTCTCCATTCCTTGTGTACTAAAAATTTCTAGTGACCCATATCGATTCATGAAATATGCTCCATGTGAAAAAAGAATATGCTATGTGTTGGATTTAGACCTCTGCGGAAGCACGCGAACAGCACAAGGAAGAAGAAGAAGCTTGGAGCACAAACACACAATACTGAATGTATTACTAGAGAATGTACAAAGATAAGTAGCCCATTAGGGCAATAGGCATATATACAAGCCGGGGGGAAAAACCTCCTAAAGAGGGAAAAAAGTGCCCCGATGGTCCTAGTGTGTTCACACACATCACTACCTAAATATATCAACAAATCCTCCCTGGGAGTGATGCGGTGAACAAGGAGCTAGCACTCATGTATAAGGAAGTGCCAAGCTATGTGGAAATCACTCCACAAAAGGAAGTAAGCCCAAAGCTTTGCGGAAAGCTTCAAACTTCTCCCTAGGCAGAGCCTTCGTGAAAAGGTCTGCAATGTTCTCCTGCGTGGGCACATATGCCAAGCTCATCTCCCCAGCAGAGAACCTCTCCCTGACATAGTGATAATGCACCTCAATGTGCTTAGTGGGAGCATGGAACACAGGGTTCCTCGCAATTGCTAATGCGCTCTGACTGTCAGTGAAGATGGTGGTGGCAGAAGACTGGCCAACACCCAAATCATCCATAAGGCGTCTGAGCCACACACACTCGATAGTCGCTGTGAAAGATGCCCTATACTCAGCCTCACAACTGGAAGTGGCCACAATAGGCTGCTTCTTGCTCAACCAAGATATACATGAGCTACCAAGCATGAAGCAAAAACCACTAGTGGACACACGAGTGTCATAGCAACTCGCCCAATCTAAGTCAGAAAAAGCATGCAAATCTCGCAGTAGTGATCCCCCCTTGGGATAAAACAACCCAAGTAGCCGAGTACCACTCAAGTAGCGAAAGATGCGCTTAATCGACTTCCAATGCGTGACTCGTGGGCAATGCATAAACCTGCTCATCTCTGAGACAACAAACTGAATATCTGGCCGAGTAATGCATAAGTAAATAAAGCATCCAATAGCCTGCTGATAGGGAACAACATCAAATGCATCTCCAGCATCATGAAGACTCAATCATAAACCTATCTCCATAGGAGTGGCAATAGGCTTACAGTCTTCAAGGCCAAAATGCTGCAATAATGTGTCAATATATTTCGTTTGACACAAATCCATTCCACCATCAACTTGCATAAATGTAATGCCCAAATAGTGATGCAAATACCCCAAATTAGACATCTCAAATGAGGCATGCAAATCAGCCTTAAAAATAGCATTATGCTTCTCAATAGGACCAGTGAGCAGCATCTCGTCAACATTGAGAACAATGATCATAAGCACATCATTAGAATGCTTAACATATAAGGTGCTTTCAATTGGACTGTTCTCAAAACCATGTGCAATCAGATAGGCATGTATCTTCTCATACCAAGCACGTGGTTCTTGCTTTAAAACATATAATGTCTTCTTTAACCTGCACACCTGGTTTTCATGCCCTTTCTGCACAAAGCCATGGGGCTGAAAAACATACACTTCTTCATGCAAGTCACCATTCAGAAATGTTTTTTTAATGTCCAACTGATGTACATTCTAACCATGATGGGCTGGAAGTGCACAAATACTCCGAACAGTAGTCATACGGCATGTAGGTGCAAAGGTCTCATCAAAATCAATGCCTCTTTCCTGCGCATAACCCTTTGCAACAAGCCTAGCCTTATACCTGTCAACTGTACCATTAGGTTTACGCTTCAGCTTGTATACCCACTTAGTGCCAATGGCCTTCTTGCCAGGAGGCAAGTCACATAAAGACCATGTACCATTCTTCATTATAGCATCATATTCAAATTGCATAGCAGCCATCCAATTTTCTGAATTTTGTGCTTCATCAAAAGAAACAGGCTCATTCTCATCACAGAGACTAGATGCAGCCATAGCATAGCAATCTGATGCAAAGGAGGCACTATGAGAGCCTGAACGAATACGATATGACAAAGGTGCATCTAATTTGTTGTTACGTAAAGTCTGCACAAGCCATTTTGGCATAGTTTTTGACTGCTCAGTATCAGCTCTCTCATCAACAAGTGCATCATGTAAATCTGCATCCGAAATGGAATGATCTGCATCATCATATGAAACCTGCAAAGGCTGAGAAGTTGCCTCATTAGGACCAACACTAGGCTGTCCGCCTGTAAAAAGAGGCATCAAAGTATCATACATGTCTTTGGAGCTAACAGATGTCTCCTTAGTACATGAAAGCAATGGCTGAATAGCATCTTCCACAAAGACAACATCAAGGCTAATCAGAATGCATTTAGTCTGTGGATGATACAAACGATAGCCTTTACTTTCAGAAGTGTACCCAACAAAAATACATTTTACTACCTTATCATCCAATTTTCTACGATGTTGTTCAGGCACTAGTGCATATGCCAAACAACCAAAACCACGCAGATGAGCAACAGATGACTTTTGGTCATGCCAAGCCTCATATGGAGTGATAGATTGCAGCGCTTTAGTGAAACACCTGTTCAGTACATATGCTGCACACATGAGAGAGACCTGTTCTTTCGTTTAGCAACTCCATTCTATTGAGGTGTATACGGCACTATATACTGGTGTTTTATCCCATGTTCAGTCAGAAATGCATTAAGATCAGAAGACATATATTCCCCTCCTCAATCAAAACGGAGGGTGCCCATTTTACATGTTGACAGATTTTTAGCCAAAACCAAAAACTGTTTGAAGCACATGAACACTTCAGACTTTGCTTTAAGTGGATATACCCATGCACGCGTGGAAAAATCATCAATGGAAGTCACGAAGTAAAGGTAATTTCCAAAAGAGAGTGTCTACATAGGACCACAGACATCACTATATACAAGCTGCAATTTCTGCGTAGCCCGAACTGAACCATCTTTTGGAAAGGAGGAAGGCTGCATTTTGCCCAAAATACAGCCTTCACATACATGTTTTCGAGGTGTCTCAAGCTTGGGCAAAGAAGACACCATATCAAATTTCTGTCGGCGTAGCAAACTAGCAAAATTCAGATGACCAAAGCGTGCATGCCAAATCTTTGCATGTGAGATAATCTGAAATCATGAACTTCACATGCCGACTCATTCACAGATCTTTCATAGTCTATGAGCTTATACAGCCCACGACATAAAATGCCAGAAGCAATAATAACATCACCATTTGACAGATCATGAGCTATACATCTGTCATGAACAAATTTCACAACCAAGCCAATCTTGGCTAATGCAGAAACTGATAACATTTTCTTCTTGATCCCTGGCAAAAATAAAGCATCGGACAAGGTGAAAGAACTACCATCAGCAGTAGTCAAAATGATCTTACCAACTCCCATAACAGGATAAGAGGAGTTGTTGCCGCATGTGACAGTATTCCCTGTAGGGGAAGGCTCGAGTGAAGAGAAGAAACTGCACTGCGAGATAATATGTTTGATCGCCCCACTGTCAAAGTACCAAACATGTGAGTCCACTGCAGACATGCACTGCTCATGAGAAGATGGGTCAAAACTGCAAACAGTAGTAAACACCCATTCTTCTTCCTACACAAGATTAGCAGACTCTGTTTTTGGTGTAGAGGCTTCTGCAACAACCATTCTAGCCTCCCTTTTCTTTGCCTCTTTTGCAGCTAGTTTTGGACAGTTCCTTATGATATGATCATTCCCTTTATAGTACTTGAAAAACAATTTCTGTTTTTCTGATTTCTTCTCATCTTTATCCTGGTTCTTCGAATGTGCAGCATTTACAGATTTCTGCTTACTAGTAGAAGAGCTCCATTTTCCTTTGCCCTTCTGATTAGCTAGGAAAGCTTGATCTGCAACACGCATAATGGACCTGTCCTACCTCGAGTGATCTTCCTGTAATAGAACAAAGACTAACTCCTCAAATGATAAGGCATTCGGATTGCCTTTCATCATCAATCCAGGAGTATAAGCAAAACTTTGATATGAATTAGGAAGACCATTCAAAACGGTCTGCAGAAGTGAGCTATCTGGTATAACCTGATCAGCAGAAATCAACTGTTCCTTCAAGTCTTTGATCTTTGTTAGGAAACTGTCCATAGAATCACCTTCATTCATGTGCTCACTCTCCAACTATTTTCGGAGGTAAGCAACACGAGCCTCATTCCTAGCTTTGTACAATGTGGTGAGTGTATCCCAAGCATGCCTAGGTGTTCTGCAAGAGTGAATATGAGGAATAATAGCACGTTTGACAGACAAAGCTATCAATGCATGTGCCTGGGTATCTCTACCATCCCAACAAATCTGCTCTGCAGTAGGTGCACTAGAAACAGAAGCACGAACAGGAATCTGCACAACATCATCTTCGACACCATCTTCATCAGCTCCAGCACCTATATTTGTGGTACCTGTTATTACAAGTGTAACAGGATGTCTTTCAACACCCTGCACAATGTTCCACAATCCTTTTGTAACCAATACATGTCACATCATATAAGCCAACAATGGGTAGTTGGTATCATTCAACTTATCCTCAACAGCCAACATACGGAATACATCACTGCTTTCAGCCATGGCCGGTGACTAAAATACCTTGATGCAGAAAATTGATTGTATCTCAAAAAGTTGAACAGAACTACCCAGACGAGTTCTGTTAAACCTGTAGCAGACTTCGAGACGCTTATACTGGCAAACAAAAACTGGTATATACCTTTGGCACAAAAAGATGAAATAGCCTACACAAGCACTGCGAATTTTGACGGAGGAGTGTGCTCACCAAATTTCGTGTGAATCTGAGACTGCAAACGGAGGAGTGTCGACGGCACCCTAGATGAAGCGACGACCTGCTCTGATACCAATTGTTGGAGTTAGACGTCTATGGAAGCACGCGAACAACACAACGAAGAAGAAGAAGCTTGGAGCACAAACACACAATACTAAATGTATTACTAGAGAATGTACAAAGATAAGTAGCCCATTAGGGCAATAGGCGTATATACAAGCCGGGGGAAAAAAACCTCCTAAAGAGGGAAAAAAGTGCCCCGACGGTCCTAGAGTGTTCACACACATCACTACCTAAATATATCAACACTATGATCTGCCCAATAAGATATACACATAGTGTTTAAGAAAAAATAAAAAAATGTAGGCAAAACTTACTATGTCATGTGTAATGTTTCTTTCTCCCCAAGATAAGATGAATGAGTGTGTAAACTCCTTCAAAGTCACTTGGAATAATTCTCGTTGTGAAGCATTAGTGGAAACCAAACACATCAAATGTAACAATTGATCGAACAATGACCAAACCTTCTTTCGCTTGTTAATGAGATCAACCTGACTATCATTGTCTGTTGTAATTGAACAGAGGTCCTTCCAAATCTCCCATTTCCCATCATCTTGACTATTTATATCTCTTTTAAAGAAACGTCTTGCCTTCTTCCCAGTCATTGAAACTTGTTGTAAAATCTCTTGAGGCTCTCCATACTTCTTAACAAGTAAAGATACATGGCCACCATGACAACCTATAGAATTCAAAAGATCTTCTATTTTTTGGATTGCTATTGTAGACCTCTTAAGTGGTTTCATTGCAAATGCATATTCAACATGGAGCTTCAAAAGCCTATCAAAGATCCTCATGAATGCATGCAAAGTACAAAAGTGAACATTGAATAATGAAGATGGAATAATGGGATTCCAATCATTGCTTATTTTATCACGAGTCGATTCCTGTAACATTGGACACCTCAAAAGTGATATCTCCCATTCCCTATGATTTGATGAGTCTGTTTCATCAATTTCTTCAGAGTCATCAACTCTCATCAATGCCCTTGCAGGTTTAGACTGTCTCTTAGATCCTTTATAACCTTGTCTACAATATGGGCAAGGATAGAGAGAAGATGCTCCTTGTTTACACCATAGCATGCATTTTATACTCTTAAGGTCTCCACCTAGATGCCATTCTACCTCAAAATCATCTATATTATCTGCACAAAGCTTTTGCCCATGTATCTAAGAGGAGATTACTTCCGTAATCCATGGAGCCCTACTAAAACTCCACGAAATAACATTGTTTGTTTATTTGGGAACTTCTATAGCACCTAACCACCAGATATCTCTCTCTGATTGCACACTATAAGTCAATGGTCCCTCCCTCCTAAAGTTTTATCACTCATTGCATAGTCCATAACTTCATTCATTATCGTCAAACTCAACCTTTCTAGTCGCCGACCCTTTATGATTTGACACTCATCAAGCTTTAGTATGAACTTTAACTTAACATTATAGTCTGCCAAAAAGAGAAAACATTATCTTAATATGACACTTGAATGCAATAAAACTTCAACACCAAATAAAATGTAGTAGGGGTACCTTTGATTGCTTTGAACTATAAAAGTGAACCATTGCTTGTTGAAGCTCCTGAAGATCCACAAATATATTGTTGAATATAGTGTAAGTAAATCCTTGTGTAGATAGGATTTTTGATTGCTTCTTGGGAATATTTTGATGATAAACAGAGGCAGGCATAGTGTCTTCTATGAATAAATATTGTCCAATAGTACGAGTCAGATCCTCATTTGAAGCTTTTTTATTGATAGACACTCTATATGGGCATGGAAATATACTTTGAGAAATACCTTGTGCTTGTAAGGCTTGCCTCAGAAGGGTGTACATTGCAGTACACCCATTTTTACGAATGCCCGCTTCATCACATATTGCCTGCACATCTTGAACTGTGATAAGGCTTTTTAACTTCTTTGAAAACTCAGCTTCAACAACAACTCTAATACAATTTCCTATGGGTGATTCTAAAGTAGAATTGATTTCTTTCGTGTTTATACAACTATTCATGAGCTTCAATTGGTCTTGTGTTGTTGATGAAGTAGTTATGTCTTGAATAAACGACCTACACAATGAAAGATTCCATTACAAATCTTTCTTAAGACATATCAAAGATAAACTAACACTCACCTTGTTGCATATATACTTCGTTTGCGTGCTCCACCCCCTTTTGAAAGAGCATCGAAGGATGACAATGCTCTTTTCCTATGTCACATACCAAGTGGAGTCCCTTTCAACTGCTAGAGATTGGCAGTTAACTTTGAAATTGTGCTTTGTTTTGCTTCAATATCTTGTTCCAAATCTGCAAGTTGTTTTTTTTAAGATATGATTGTGCTTTCTAAAGTGACTACCCTCATATGATGGAGTTGATATTGTTGGAACCAATACTTAGCAGTAGCATGTGAATGTGTAGATAATCGCTTGCAGTAACCTAATAGTCGAGCTTCACCCGCACCAATGAAGTGAAGTAAAGTTAAGAGGTTATGGAATGTTGGATGGTAAGAAGATATTGGATCAAGAGGATATAGTGAACCATGAGTCCAAAGATCAATACTTTTTTCTTCAGCTGCACGATGTTCATTTTGAGAATTGGCATCATTGTTGCATCTTGTATTTGGAGCAAAGTCTCTAGGCACAGGAACATGGATACTTGTTGATGCAGGAGCATGAGGATATTCTACTATGAAGTTTGTGATACATGTCAACACCATCTTTGCTAATGACCAGCAATATAAAAAACAAAGATGAAAAACTGGTTGGAAGGGACTCTAAAGCATATTTTTTGCTCAAAAAATGAGTTTTCTTGTATGTGTATGGGTTAAAGTGTATTTTTCCACTATGTATGGCTGAAAATGATGAAATTAATAAAAATTCATTTTTTAGGGGAAGCATGTGGCACTTACTTTTGAAGGGAGTTTGAAAATTATTTTTTTTCTAAAAGAAACTTCAAAAAATGGGCCCAAAAAAGTGACTTCTCATATATACATTAAAAAGTAGACCCTTTTGAGTTAATATACACTGAAAATGAGACTTAAAAAAAAAACTCATTTTTTTATTCAAATACATGCACGAGTTTGATGATCTGGAAAGTAGATCCTCTTTCTCTCTCTCTAGAAGAAGAAAGAGAGGCGCCTACTAAAGCCTAAAAAAAAGCCTTCTCTAGCCTACTAAAAAGTGCCCTATTAAATGCACTTTGTCCCCTTAAACAAGAATAGAATTAAGCTTAATCCCTAAAAATAAGGGATCCTTACAAGGCCCATGCAGGGTTCATTTTTTCCCCTAATGGATTTTTTTTTTCGATAGTAGGGGATTAGGGGTTGTTGATATATTTAGGTAGTGATGTGTGAACACTATAGGACTTCTGGGGCACTTTTTTCCCTCTTTAGGAGGCTTTTTTCCCCGACTTGTATATATGCCTATTGCCCTAATGGGCTACTTATCTTTGTGCATTCTCTAGTAATACATTCAGTATTGTGTGTTATGCTCCTAGCTTCTTCTCCTTCTTTCTCGTATTTGCGTGCTTCCGCAGACGTCTAACTCCAACAATTGGTATTAGAGCAGGTCGTCACTTCATCTAGGGTGCCGTCGACACTCCTCCGCTTGGAGTCTCAGAATCACATGAATTTTTGTGGGCATACTTAGCGTGTTTTCGAGATCCAAACTACTTCGCTTTGTGGTGCCGAAATCACGATCTCAGCTCGTTTCGGCCTTTGAATGCACTATTGGAGTCCTTGTGTAGGCTATTCTGCCTTTTTGTGCCAAAGGTATATACCAATTTGTGTGTGCCAGTATAAGTGTCTCGAAGTCTGCTAATGGTCTACTCGAATTCATTTGGGCAGTTCTGTTCAAGTTTTTGAGATACATTCAATTTTTTGCATCAAGGTATTTTAGTCACCGGCCATGGCTGAAAGTAGTGATGTATTCCGTATGTTGGCTATTGAGGATAAGTTGGATGGTACCAACTACCCATTATGGGATTATATGATGTGACATGTGTTGGTTGCAAAAGGACTATGGAACATTGTATTGGGTGTGAAAAAACATTGTTACAACTGTAGGTACTGAAGCTGATGCAGAAGGTGTCAAAGATGATGATATTCTGCATATTCTTGTTTGTGCTGCGGTTTTTGTTGCACCTACTGCAAAGAAAAATTGTTGGGATAGCATAGATGCCTAGGCACATGCATTGATAGCTTTGTTTGTGAAACGTGCCATTATTCCTCACATTCGCTCTTGGAGAATAGCTAAGGATGCTTGGGATACACTTACCACATTGTACCAAGCTAGGAATGAGGCTTGTGTTGCTTATCTCCGAAAACAGTTGGAGAGTGAGCACATAAATGAAGATGATTCTATGGACATTTTCCTAACAAAGATCAAATATTTGAAGGAAGAGTTGATTTCTATTGATGAGATTATACCAGATAGCTTACTTATGTAGACCGTTCTGAATGGTCTTCCTGAATCATATTAGAGTTTTGCTTCAACTCTTCGGCTGATGATTAAAGGCAATCCGAATGCCTTATCATTTGAGGAGTTAGTCTTTGTTCTGTTGCACGAAGATTAGTGTAGGCAGAACAGGTCCATTATGCGAGTTGCAGATCAAGCTTTCCTGGCTAGTCAGAAGGACAAAGGAAAAGGGAGCTCTTCAACTAGTAAGCAGAAATGTGCTAATTTTGCATATTCGAAGAAGGAAGATAAAGATGAGATGAAATCAGAAAAGCCGAAATTGTTTTGTAAGTATTGTAAAGGGAATGATCATATCATAAAGAACTTTCCAAAATTGGTTGCTAAAGAGGCAAAGAAGAAAGAGGCTGGAATGATTGTTGCAGAGACCTCTACACCAAAAACAGAGTTTGCTAATCTTGTGTAGGAAGAAGAATGGGCATTTACTACTGTTTGTAGTTTTGACCCATCTTCTCATGAGCCATGCATTTCTACAGTAGACTCAGATGTTTGGTATTTTGATAGTGGGGTGACCAAACATATTACCTCGCAGCGCAGTTTCTTCTCTTCACTCGAGCCTGCCCCTACAGGGAATATTGTTACATGCGCCAACAACTCCTCTTATCCAGTTATGGGAGTCCGTAAGATCATTTTGACTACTGCTGATGGTAGTTCTTTCACTTTTTCATATGCTTCATTTGTGCTAGAGATCAAGAAGAACCTCTTATCAGTTTCTGCATAAGCCAAGATTGGCTTGGTTGTGAAATTTGTTGATGAAAGGTGTACAATTCATGATATGTCAAATGGCGATGTGATTATTGCTTCTAGCATTTTATGTTGTGGGCTATATAAGCTCATAGACTATGAAAGATCTATAAATGATTTGGCATGTACAGTAAATGATTCTCAGGCTATGTCAGATGCAAAGCTTTAGTATGCATGCTTTGGTCATCTGCATTTTGCTAGTTTGCTACGCCTCATGGTGTCCTCTTTGCCCAAACTTGAGGGACCTAGAAAACATGTTTATGAAGGCTATATTTTAGGCAAAATGCAGCGTTTGTCCTTTCCAAAAGATGGTTCAGTTTGGGCTACTCAGAAATTGCAGCTTGTACATAGTGATATCTCTGGTCCTATGCAATTACCTTCCTTTGGGAATTATCTTTACTTTGTGACTTCCATCGATGATTTTTCCAGGCATGCATAGGTATATCCATTGAAGGAAAAGTCGAAAGTGTTCATGTGCTTCAAACAGGTTTTGGTTTTCGTTGCAAATCTGTCAGCATGTAAAATGGGCACCCTCCGTTTCGATCGAGGGGGGGGATATATGTCTTCTGATTTTAATGCATGTCTGGCTGAACGTGGGATAAAACACCTGTCTATAGTGCCGTATACACCTCAACAGAATGGATTTGCTGAACGAAAGAACAAGATACTCATGGAGATGATGAGGTGTATGGTCAAGAGTCAGGCTTTACCACATAGTTTCTGGCTTGAGGCTGTCATGTGTGCAACATATGGACTGAACAGGTTTCCCACTAAAGCACTGTAGTCTATCACTCCATATGAGGCTTGGCATGACCGCAAGCCATCTGTTGCTCATCTATGTGTTTTTGGTTGTTTGGCATATGCATTAGTGCCTGAACAACATCGGAGAAAATTGGATGATAAATCAGTAAAATGTATTTTTGTTGGGTACAGTTTTGAAAGTAAAGGCTATCGCCTCTATCATCCACAGACTAAAGGCACTCTAGTTAGCCACGATGTTGTTTTGTGGAGGATGCTATTCAGCCATTGCTTTCATGTACTAAGGAGACATCTGTTAGCTCGAAAGACATGTATGATACTTTGCTACCTCTTTTTATATGTGGACAGTCTAGTGATGGTCCTAATGAGGCAAGTTCTCAGCCTTTGCAGGTTTCATGTGATAATGCAGATCATTCCATTTCTGATGTAGATTTACATGATGCACTTATTGATGAGAGAGCTGATATTGAGCAGGGAAGAACTATGCCAAAATGGTTGGTGTAGACCTTGCGTGACAGCAAATTAGATGCACCTCTATCATATCGTACTCGATCAGGCTCTCATAGTGCCTCTTTTGCATCCAATTGCTATGTTATGGCTGTATCTAGTCTCTGTGATGAGACTAAGTCGCTTTTGTTTGATGAAGCACAAAATTCAGAAAATTGGATGGCTGCTATGCAATCTGAATATGATGTAATAATCAAGAATGGTACTTGGTCTTTATGTGACTTGCCTCCGGGCAACAAGGCCATTGGCACTAAGTGGGTATACAAGCTGAAGCGTAAGCCTGATGGTACAATTGATAGGTATAAGGCTAGGCTTGTTGCAAAGGGTTATGCACAGGAAAGAGGCATTGATTTTGATGAGACCTTTGCACCTACATGCCATATGACTACTGTTCGGAGCATTTGTGCACTTGCAGCCCATCATGGTTGGAATGTACATCAGTTATATTAAAACTTCAGTTCTGAATGGTGACTTGCATGAAGAAGTGTATGTTTCTTAGCCACGTGGCTTTGTGCAGAAAGGGCATGAGAACTAGGTGTGCAGGTTAAAGAAGACATTATATGGTTTAAAACAAGCACCACGTGCTTGGTATGAAAAGATACATGCCTATCTAATTGCACATAGTTTTCATAACAGTCCAACTAAAAGCACCTTATATGTTAAGGATGCTAATGATGTACTTCTGATCATTGTGGTTTATGTTGATGACATGCTTCTCACTTTTCCTCATGAGAGGCATATTGCTGATTTTAAGGCTGATTTGCATGCCTCATTTGAGATATCTGATTTGGGGAATTTGCATCATTATTTGGGCATTTAGTTTATGCACGTTGATGGTGGAATGTATTTGTGTCAAACGAAATATATTGACACATTATTGCAGACGTTTTGGCCTTGAAGAGTATAAGCCTTTTGCCACTCCTATGGAGACAGGTTTACAATTGATTCTTCATGATGTTGAAGATGCATTTGATGTTGTTCTCTATCACCACGATGTTGGATGCTTGATTTACTTATGCATTACTCGGCCAGATATTCAGATTTTTGTCTCACAAATGAGCACGTTTATGCATTGCCCAGGAGTCAAGCATTAAAAGGCGGTTAAGCGTATCTTTCACTACTTGAGAAGTACTTGACTACTTGGGTTGTTGTATCCCAAGGGGGATCACTATCGCCAGATTTGCATGCTTTTTTTGACTCTGATTGGGCTGGTTGCTATGACACTCGTGTGTCCAATAGTGGCTTTTGCTTCATGCTTGGTAGCTCATGCATATCTTGGTTGAGAAAGAAGCACCCTACTATGGCCACTTCTAGTTGTGAGGCACTAAGCACATTGAGGTGCATTATCATTATGTCAGGAGAGGTTCTCTGCTAGGGAGATCAGCTTGGCATATGTGCCCACGCACGAGAACATTGCTGACCTTTTGATGAAGGCTCTACCTAGGGAGAAGTTTGAAGCTTTCGGCAAAGCCTTGGGGTTACTTCCTTTTTTGGAGTGATTTCCACATAGCTTGGCATTTCCTTATACAAGAGTTCGAGCTACTTGTTCACCGCATCACTCCCAGGGGGGCCTTATTGATATATTTAGGTAGTGATGTGTGTGAACACTTGAGGACTGCCGGGATACCTTTTTCGCTCTTTAGGAGTTTTTTTTCTCCTGGATTGTATATATGCCTATTTCCCTAATGGACTACGTATCTTTGTATATTCTCTAGTAATACATTCAGTATTGTATGTTGCGCTCTAAGCTTCTTCTTCTTCCTTGTGTTGTTCACATGCTTCAACAAATGTCTAACTCCAACAAGGGTTACTGACATTCTTGCCATTTAATCACTCTTTCTCATATACATGGTGTGGCTTATGCTGGCTGCTTTCCTCGTGTTTTTTGGAGTAATTTGAGCAACAGTATAGATGTGAATGAAACAAGATCATTCTCATCATAGAGACTAGATGCAGACATAACATAGCAATCTGATGCAAAAGAGGCACTATGAGAGCCTGATTGAGTAGGATATGATAGGGGTGCATCTAATTTTCTATCATGCAAAGTCTGCATCAACCATTTTAGCATAGTTTTTTCCTCCTCAATGTCAGCTCTCTCATCAACAAGTGCATTATGTAAATCTGCATCAGAAATGGGATGATCTGCATAATCACATGAAACCTACAAAGGCTAAGAATTTACCTCATTAGGACCAACACTAGATTGTTCACATGTAAAAAGAGGTAGCAAAGTATCATACATGTCTTTGGAGCTAACAGATGTCTATGTAGTACATGAAAGCAATGGCTGAATAGCATCTTCCACAAAAACAACATCACGGCTAACTAGAATGTGTTTAGTGTGTGGATGATACACACGATAGCCTTTACTTTCAGAACTGTACCCAAGAAAAATACATTTTACTACTTTATCATCCAATTTTTTGCGATTTTGTGGAGGCACTAATGCATATGCCAAACAACGAAAAACATGCAGATGAGCAACGGATGGCTTGCAATCATGCGAAGCCTCATATAAAGTGATAGACTGTAGTGCTTTAGTGGGACACTTGTTAAGTACGTATGCTGCACACATGATAGCCTCAAGCCAAAAACTATGTGGTAAAGCTTGACTCTTGACCATACACCTTGCCATCTCCATGAGTGATGTGTTCTTCCATTCAGCAACTCCGTTCTATTGACGTGTATACGACATTGTACACAGGTGTTTTACCCCATGTTCAGCCAAAAATGCATTAAAATCAGAAGACATATATTCCCCCCCTCGATTAGAACGGAGGGTGCCAATTTTACATGCTGATAAATTTTCAGCTAAAACCAAAAATTGTTTGAAGCACATGAAGACTTTCAACTTTACCTTCAATGGATATACCCATGCATGCCCGGAAAAATCATCAATGAAGGTCACGAAGTAAAGGTAATTTCCAAAAGAAGGTGTCTAGATAGGACCACATACATCACTATGTACAAGCTGCAATTTCCGAGTAGCCCGAACTAAACCATCTTTTGGAAAGGAAGAATGCTGCATTTTGCGCAAAATACAGCCTTCACAAACATGTTTTCCAAGTGCCTCAAGTTTGGGCAAAGAAGACATCATTTCAGATTTCTGCTGCATAGAAAACTAGCAAAATTTAGATGACCAAAGCGTGCATGCCAAAGCTTTGCATCAGACATAGCGTGAGAATCATGTACTGCACATGCCAGATCATTGCAAATCTTTCATAGTCTATGAGCTTATACAACCCACGACATGAAATGCTAGAAGCAATAATCATGTTGCCATTTGATAGATCATGAACTGTAAACTTGTCATTAACAAATTTCATGACAAAGCCATATAAAGTATACACATAAACAAATGATAGCATGACTTTCATTGGATTCTAGTTCTGTTTCATGAATCATATATTTAAATAGAAGAATGAAAGTTATCTCTCTCGCTTGTGTCACCTAATTATCATCGTCTGCAATCTTTCTTGGAATTCAAGAAGAAACCGAAACCCTGCAAATTGCAAGATTCTTTTAGGTGAGACTAAATTGTTTCACGTTCTATCTACAGAAAGTGTACTCGCAAACCTACGTTTCCCTCTCTAGAAGAGTCTCAATTGGCATCTCCACATCTACTACCTTCGAGGAGATGACATAGAACTTGAACCATCACTTTTCATGCACAAATATAGATGCATTAGTTGCGGTCCTCATGGTGACATTGGCTGGTGTAGTAGAAAAGTGAATTTCATAATAGAAAAAATTGGACATTCATTCTTGGGAAGACTTGTGATCAAGACTTATGAGCGGTTTTCCTTGAAAACTGACATCAATTTCCTGTGCTAAAGAGGTCATCATGCAACACCAAGGCTTTCTGAGTGAGCAACTTGATAATTACAATGGGCACCATGAAATCGGGATCCAAGAGTTGGCCAAGGACATGTTTGAATGTTAGAAAAAGAATGAAGGCTGCATCCTTAAAGTGATAAATGAGCTAAACAGAAGGTGGTAGTTCTAATGGAACCCTCATTAATGGAAATATAGGTTCTAATGCATTTGGCCCTTTCCTATAGAAATTAAGCACTCATACATGGGATGGCTCATTGTCCACAATGGTCTGTGGATTGGCAAGAAACCTAGATATATAAAAATGAGTGATTGGAAATGTGCATTTTATGAGACTGTGCAATACTTGGCCATCCATTCTTGGATTACCCTAATGCTGAGAGATTCTAGTTCCCTATCTATGAGTATTGTGTCGGCTATAGAGGAAAAAAGTTAGACTCTCTGTTTGTTTGAGAGATATTATACCAATCTATATTTCATCTTAGATGATTGTATGACCTATAAGGTCTGTGCCGTGATACTTTGTATCACAGTAGGTATGGCGAATTGCTCCCCTCAGCTCCACAAGTGATGTGTGTACTCTTGCGCTGTGTATAAGTTGTACAATGCTTTCCATTTATTGTACTTTCGATATTCTCAGAAAAACAAACTAGAGAGTATTCTTGCACTGAGGACAACAAAAGCGTGGCAGATACAACTTTTGCTTTTTTTCTCCCAACAATAGAACAGTTTATCCTTCTACCCGTTTTTTTGGACGAAACAGAAGAAAATGATTATATTATTGAAAACGTTTACAAGCCGTATCTTGCAATACAAAATAAGGTGCTAATATTCCCATCTAGAAGGAGGGAAGGAAGATAAAATAGAATATCTATTCGTGTGGTCTGTAGAAGGATCTCTTATGGCCGGTATAGAGTCGAATTTGTTTCTCTTTCCTCCAGTTTATCCGGATACTATTTCCTGCTTCCTAACTTGTTGTTTAGGTATGGATTGTTTTCTGTGTTTAAGTAAAATAATGTTGTCTTCATTGCATTTCTGTGTTTAGAGGCAGATCTATCTCTACTTTCTTATTCGCCTGCATATCTTCTCTGTGTCGCACATTTTTCCATTTAAATGCACCCATAACCTCCTCTTCAGGGGCACAGAACGTTCGAATAGAGCGTTGGAACTTTGGAATGGGCTAAAGAGGCATACACGTTCGAGTGTGTAAAACATAGGTGGTTATTGATCGTATAGGGAGTATTATTGGTTTCTTTTTCTTCCCGTTTTTCCACATACTAGTATTTCTTGCTTTCGAGCTGGCTGTTTGGGTGTGCATTGATCTTTCCATTAAAAGTTTTTAAGTCATTGTCCTGCTGCATGGATGGTCACGATTTGATTAGTTAATTAACTTAAGTGCAAATAGGTCAAACCTCTTTGAACGAAGAGCCAAACGCATCTCTGCTTTTTCTTTCACCTTCACATCTTTGCAGTTTCTCACACTTTGTCATTTCATTTTGATAAGGATGTTCTTTCAAGTATTTCAAGTAAAATAATCGAGCTAGACTGAAAAGAAATAAAGTTAATTTCATTTGAAAGCATTTATTTACCGACCACGTTTTGATTTTTCATAGGACACAAGTTAATGTTAATGTTTCCATAGAAGTAGGGAAGTATGTGGGCATAGATGTAACTTCAGGCTTCTCTACATAGGACTCAAGTCACACAGATGCAAGTAAGAACAAGACACAAATCACTATGTCTTTTTCTTTCAAAAGGAAGTTCTGCCTTGGCCTAATCTCCCTAACTTTAATGAAAGAAAAAACAACAAAATAGAGGTGAATGGGACTAATGCCCATGAGATCCCCCGGATCCCAGAGAGCAGGGGTTGCAAGTCTAGACAGTGTTGCAAAGGAGATTAACAACTCTTTCGTCCCCCTCATGTGGGGCCCACTTGTGTTTCAGCTTGTTGTTCTCGATAAGAAAAACTTTATGATGTCTAAAAGGTGGGGACCTCTTACAAATGGAGATTCTTTTGCTTAGGACGAATAACTTTTCGATCGACCACTCTTTAGGAGGGTGTCTGAATTTGCTCGCACACGGCTGTGGTCGAGATTCATGAGGAGGTGAAACGAACAAGCGACAGATAAGTGAGATGAATGATCTCAATTTGCTTATGCTCGGTGATCTCTATCCACAAACAGACTCAATGAAGACAAGTAATCATTAATTGACTCATGAATGATTAATTAGACTCGAAAATAGATGCTTGTTTGGGATGCTCAAGAAGCATAAATGTGTGTGTATAGATCTGTATATGCGTGGATGTATGTTCATGAATGTGTATTCAAAATATACATGTCAATGGGTGTATAGCCATTTTAAAGCATATAAATGAGAACCATGTGTGTGCATATGCTTGTGAATATTGAATGTGAATAAGGATATGTGCCTGAATGTGTGATTATGCGTGTACCGAGATATGTGTATAAGTGTATATAACAGCGCGATCCACAAACAAATTCTAGGATAAATGTATTCCTTCCCTTTAACGGGTATGGAGAATGCACGTGAAAATTTGGTGGAATGTTCGAGCATTAAAAAGCAGATTTGCGTGCACATGTGAATATGTTTGGTGGTATGTTTTTCTTTAGTGAAAGGATTACTTATGTAATAATATATATATATAGAATAAATGAGAAGACGTGATTTTAAATTCTGATACATATAGCATACAGGCTACGTGTGTTTTCGAGACTTTTTTTTCGGTAGGAAAAAGAGGAAACGGGGGCACCGCTGCGCTGATCTGGGGCGTCGGAGGTCGGAGAAGGAAAAAGGCTGTCTGTGGAACACCAGCGGCTTTGGGACGCTCTCGGTTCGAAGGGCAGGAGGGCAATCTTATGGGGATTTTGTCATGTGGCTAGACTGGGCAGTAAAAGCACAAAGAGGATGTGTGGTGACCCATTCGCAAGAGATAGGGGATGGCTTTTAGTCGATCTACTGGGCGTGTCTGTTTGGATGATTACTTCCGGACCTTTGTCTAATGTTTAATATGGCAATAAACGGGACCACTTATACTGAAACAGAGTGATGCGAGGGAAAAAGAAGGAATGCTTTGCCTCTTGTTGGTTTACTTGTTGTGATTTTGTTTAATATGGCAATAAACGGGACCACTTATACTGAAACAGAGTGATGCGAGGGAAAAAGAAGGAATGCTTTGCCTCTTGTTGGTTTACTTGTTGTGATTTGATTTGATCTGATGTTGCGCAAGCAAGGAACATAATAGTGAGAAAAACGAGAATTTATTTCCTGAGACGGGAGAGCTGGAGCCTGGTCATTGTCAGAGCTGCTTATACTTGGTAGATTGGGGAAAACGAAACTTCAAAAGGGAAAGAATCCAGAGCTCGAACAGGAGGAAGAACTGGTAGAGCCCGATTCACATAGGAATATAAGGTCAAGGGGGCCCGAGCTATCTTCCAGCAGTGAAACCTTCAACATAGAAGGATAGCAACCATAGCTGCAAAGATCGGGAAAAAGAAAAAAAAATAAAGGGCGCGTCATTTAATATAGGAGGTTACTAGAGGGAAGAAGCTTCCTAATTCTCTGCTTGGACTTCGTAAGAGGAGTTTGAGGAAGGAAAAGGGAGGAATGTACTGAACAAAAGTAACTCTTTAGATAAAGGAGATCAAGGGACACACTAAGAACATGAGTCAATTCATGCGCAAGCTTTCAATATGCATCAAAGAAGTTTTCAAAGGTTTCAATGTCTGGGCAATGAAGTTCTTCATTCATCTGGAATAATAGAGACAAGTTGTGCAGCAAAAGCGGACAAAGATATGCAAGGACGCCACTCACATGTTTATGTTGCAGTGAGGATTGGGTGATGATGAAGTCGAAAAGGCGTCGATGACAGGAATAAAGGGGTGATGACTACGATTCTCAAGAGCACTGAAGGCAAGAGCATCAAAGGGATAGTTCTATGCACTAACACAAAGAGACATATGAAGGTTGAATGGAGCTTATGAGGGGTTGATCCGCATCCCACACTCTTGGATGTAAGAGGAATGAAGATAAAACCTGTGAGTTTGTGCTGAACGTTTTGACACTATGAAGTCTGTACGAGCTTAAATCTTCAATTCTAAATCTTCTCTCTTCTAGTCTACTAACTTCCTCTATCTCTGTATGCTTCAAATTCTCTTGCCAAGTAGGTGTATGTTTCTTATCACAGTGTGAATATTTCTTACAGTCGTCTCCCAAGTTGACGCCTTTGGGATGATGAGCATGTCTTAATACTTGCTTGCAGTTTTCATAGAATTCATCACCTGCTCCAATGAGGATGTAAACTTTCTGTGCTTGTTGTTCATCGTTCTACATTTCCTGAAAAGAATGGTTATTTTAATGTTATGGTGTTACACGATAAAAGCTATTATCTACGTTCCGATTATGAATCTGTGTTGGTATTGTAATTCCATGTATCTCGTTGTCCTTTTGTTGTTGAGTTCGTTAATTTTCAACTCATCTTACAAATAACTCTAGCAATCTATGATTAATACAAAAATTCAAGGAAGAGAAGTGACCACGGAGATGCTCTCACATGGAGAAAGGAAGAAAGGTTTCCAGCGCTGTTATTTGAATTGAAAATAAAGGTTTTCATCATTAACTTAGGTATGGTTTACTCCATAGGTCTGTTGTGAATAACTTGACACGAATGCATTGAGGTTTTTTATTTTTTTTTAATTATTGCAGTTTTCTTAATGTAAATCTCTGGAGAGCAATCTTTGTCAATGGAAGTGGATGGAAGTAAGCATTAGTGAAGTTTGCATCGATTAGTTTGAACAAGTGGGTTTACACGCAACTACGAGATTTAACAAAAATAAATAAATAAATAAATAAATAAAACAAAGAGGAAAGCAGCTAAAGGTAACAGATTGAATATTCTTCAGCCCATCAACTCGAGGACGAGGTTTAAGGCTAGCATAAAGAAAATGATCTATGTATCTCTCTTAAGTTGTCAACTTTGAACTTCATGTTTCGCTTTCGACTCAAATAATTGATACGAATGGAGACATTATATAACCTAAAGGAATGGAAACACAATACTAAGAACGAAGGAGAATAGGATTATAGTGTTTCCGACTAAAGCGTTCCATTGAGTTTCTATGTCCAAAGAACAAGAAAGTTGTGAGCCTTTATGATAAAACCATGTGTGCATACACGAGTCTATTTGAGCTATCAAATGCGAATTATAATCTATCTTATCTTGCAAGATTATGATACTTAACCTTGCATTCTACCTAGGTTGCTTATGCTTTCTACCTCTTTTCTACGAATCAAGTTGACATACCCAGTGAACCCAACGTGAAAGGAGGGGGTGAGTGAATTTTATAGCCAAGGATCTAAGACCTAGCAAAACCAAAAATGGAAGACCTCCTAACTAAACTCCTATGCTTTCAGGAAGAGGATAGGCGTCAAAAAGCCATCGTTTCGCTTCATGACCATTTAATCAAGCGATGCGGGTTTTTCAATGGCAAAAACATATCCAAGTTCTACATAGAATATGAACTTGAAGAAAAGTACTTAGGTGTCAGTTTGACTCTGATGAGGGATGTGGAGTTATGCGAAAACTTTGCCTATGTGTGTGAATACAATTTGCATGATCAACTCATGGAAATAAACCACATGACATGGTTGCAATATAAATCGATGCTCCTCAAACAATTCATGCTGGAGGACATAGACAAAGTGACTCGTAAGTCCTTCCTGAGGTGGGTTCATATACCCAAAGACCAGCCGATTCTAGAGATCAAAAGAGAGCTTGAGTGAGAATATGATGATCTTTTTAAGCACGATAAAAGGTGCTTAAGACATGAAAAAGTATCATTGTTTCTTCAAGCAATAGATGCTCAAGCCAGAGTAGAGTTAATTCCACTTTTACAAGATATAGACTCTGACTCAGGGCTCACAGAGGATTGTACACTCGTCCATGAAGCTGTGAGTAGATATGTGAAGAAACAACAAACAATAGAAAAATTTTTAAACGATTGGAAAGCTGACATTTATGCAAATGAAGAAGATGCACAAATTCCGTGCATTTTAGAAACTAAAAATAATTTTCCAATCTATAGAATAATAGAAAACAAAGTTGGACATAAAGAAGATATGCATGGGATACACGTACATGCTTATGAAGAGGATCGCTATAAAGAACCTATAAGCGTAAATGATGCAATCCCTGAGGATTCAAGGTATGAAGAGCCTGTAGATACTTTGATTACATCTTCAAATACTGTATATGCACAAATCCAAAAGATGGGAGGAGCAAAGGATAATGCGAAAGCTAAACAAAACAAAATCAATCCATTATCAAACATACAACAAAATAAAAATAAACAAAACACTCCAAGAAAACAACATGAGGCTTCCTATAATCTGATAGACTCCTCACTTCTAAGGAATGATAAGATTAAGCATATAATGCATAAAGAAATGCATAAACAACAAGAAAATTAAGTAGACCAAAAATCTTGTACCACTAATAAGATTACATGTGATGTATAAGAGCTGGGATTATATGAGTAAGATTAGAGGACAAACTAGAACTTTCCACAACAAGACCTAGGAAAGTAAAAGGAAGACCTAAACTAAGAATCTACATATACTAGTGTTTATGAGCACTTGGTGAGTGAGATACTTTAACTTCTGCTCTTGATATCTCGTCTGACGTGATCTTCAAACAGATTATGTCTTGAGAAAAGAATTCTTATACCAGCCAGCTAGATATGTGTAAGTGTATATGCTGTTGGGTGTTGCGATGAGCTAGTAGGCGAGTGGGACTACCCTGGTCGGGCGATCAGGGCCACGAGCTGACACTAGTTGTATCGTATGGTCTGACCTACATGTTGTTACCTGCTCATACGTGTTAATAGGTGGTTGGATTCACTCTCGTCGGGTGGTCAGAGCCACGAGCTGACATTGATTTCGTATGAGGCTGACATTGTGCATCGTGTGCTATGTCGGATCGGTAGATGGGTGGGCTAAACCTGGACCGATGGTCACGTCCACGAGTCACATCCGATTTCGGCATAGGCCGATATGTGTGGATAAATAAATAAAAGAAAAAACAAAAATATAAAGGCTGAGTTGGGACAAATAAATAAAATACAGAAAAATAGAATAAAAATAAGAGATAAATAAGAAAAGGTCTGATGGGGGTTTTGATGATGGAAGATCAATAGGGCAGGTAGATGGGAGTTTCATAAATCGAGTTAGTGAGGATTGGTATATGCAAATACTTTGGATAGGCTACTAGATCTGACTGGGTCGAGTTAACGAGAGAGCTAAGAAGCTTTCGATTTACTCATGTGATTTCTAGTCTAAGTGCATAGTGTATTCAGATATGTTGTATGGGATGCTTTTGTCTACCCTCTCTTGATTTGTGCCGAGTTTAATGCATATTCACGTTTCATGCATCTAATTAAATTTTTCTTTAAGTTATGTTTTTCTTGCAATGACTACTTGATGCTCGTTTGTGTTTATTGGTATATATGCAGATTGGCACATCTGGAGGATGCACTGGTTTAGAGGGGGTGGATGTGGTCGAGATTCATGAGGAGGTGAAATGAACAAGCGGCAGATAAGTGAGATGAATGATCTCAATTTGCTTATGCTCGGCAATCTCTATCCACAAAGGGATTCTCTACTACATAATGATGTGTGAAACCTTTTGGTAATATTCCTTCTCAATGAAGGCAAGTAATCATTAATTGACACATGAATGACTAATTAGACTCAAAAATAGATGCTTGTTTGGGATGCTCAGGAAGCATAAATGTGTGTGTATAGATGTGTATATGCGTGGATATATGGTCATGAATGTGTATTAAAAATTTACATGTCAATGGGTGTGTAGCCATTTCAAAGCATATAAATGAGAACCATGTGTGTGCATATGCTTGTGAATATTGAATGTGAATAAGGATATGTGCCTGAATGTGTGATTATGCGTGTACCGAGGTATGTGTATAAGTGTATATAAAACACGATCCACAAACAAATTCTAGGATAAATGTGTTCCTTCCCTTTAACGGGTATGGAGAATGCACGTGAAGGTTTGGTGGAATGTTTGAGCATTAAAAAGCAGATTTGCTTCCACATGTGAATATGTTTGATCGGAGGTCAGAGGAGGAAAAAGGCTCTCTGTGGAATGCCAGCGGCTTTGGGACGCTCTCGGTTCGAAGGGCAGGAGGGCAATCTCATGGGGATTTTGTCATGTGGCTAGACTGGGCAGTAAAAGCACAAAGACGATGTGTGGTGACCCATTCACAGGAGATAAGGGATGGCTTTTAGTCGATCTGCTGGGCCTGTCTGTTTGGATGATTACTTCCGGACCTTTTTCTAACGTTTAACGTGGCAATACATGGGACCTCTTATACTGAAACAGAGTGATGCGAGGGAAAAAGAAGGAATGCTTTGCCTCCTGTTGGTTTACTTGTTGTGATTTGATTTGATCTGATGTTGCGCAAGCAAGGAACATAAAAGGGAGAAAAACGAGAATTTAGTTCTTGAGGCGGGAGAGCTGGAGCCTGGTCATTGTCAGAGCTGCTTATACTTGGTAGATTGGGAAAAACGAAACTTCAAAAGGGAAAGAATCCAGAGCTCGAACAGGAGGAAGAACTGGTAGAGCCCGATTCACATAGGAATACAAGGTCAAGGGGGACCGAGCTATCTTGCAGCAGTGAAACCTTCAACATGGAAGGATAGCAACCATATCTGCAAAGGAGGGGAAAAAGAAAAAAATAAAGGGCGCGTCATTTAATATAGGAGGTTACTGGATGGAGGAAGCTTCCTAATTCTCTGCTTAGACTTAGTAAGAGGAGTTTGAGGAAGAAAACGGGAGGAATGTACTGAACGAAAGTAACTCTTTAGATAAAGGAGATCAAGGGACACACTAAGAACATGAGTCAATTCATGCGCAAGCTTTCGATATGCATCAAGGGAGTTTTCGAAGGTTTCAATGTCTGGGCAATGAAGTTCTTCATTCATCTCGAATAATAGAGACAGGTTGTGCAGCAAAAGCGCACAAAGATATGCAAGGAAGCCACTCACCAATTTATGTTGCAGTGAGGATTGGGTGTTGATGAAGTGGAAAAGGCGTCGAGGACAGGAATAAAGGGGTGCTGACTACGATTCTCAAGAGCACTGAAGGCAAGAGCATCAAAGGGATAGTTCTATGCGCTAACACAAAGAGACATATGAAGGTTGAATGGAGCTTATGAGGTGTTGATCCGCATCCCACACTCTTGGATGTGGCAGGAATGAAGATAAAACCTGTGAGTTTGTGCTGAACTTTTTGACACTATGAAGTCTGTACGAGCTTAAAACTTCGATTCTAAATCTTCTCTCTTATAGTCTACTAACTTCCTGTATTCTCTGCATGCTTCAAATTTTCTTGCCAAGTAGTTGTATGTTTCTTATCACAGTGTGAATATTTATTACATTCATCTCCCAACTTGACGCCTTTGGGATGATGAGCATGTCTTAATACTTGCTTGCAGTTTCATAGAATTCATCACCTGCTCCAATGAGGATGTAAACTTTGTGCACTGGTTGTTCATCGTTCTACATTTCCTGAAAAAAATGGTTATTTTAATGTTATGGTGTTACTTCACAGAAGCTATTATCTACGTTCTGATTATGAATCTGTGTTGCTATTGTAATTCCATGTATCTCGTTGTCCTTTTGTTGTTGAGTTCGTTAATTTTCAACTCATCTTACAAATAACTCTAGCAATCTATGATTAATACAAAAATTCAAGAAAGAGAAGTGACCACCCAGATGCTCTCACATGGAGAAAAGAAAGAAGGTTTCCAGCGCTGTTATTTGAATTGAAAATAAAGGTTTTCATCATTAATTTAGGTATGGTTTACTCCATAGGTTTGTTGTGAATAACTTGACACGAATGCATTGAGATTTTTTATTACTTTTAATTATTGCACTTTTCTTAATGTAAATCTCTGGAGAGCAATCTTTGCCAATGGGAGTGGATGGAAGTAAGCATTAGTGAAGTTTGCATTGATTAGTTTGAACAAAAGTGGGTTTACACGCAACTACGAGATTTAACAAAAATATAGAAAATAAATAAATAAATAAAACAAAGAGTAAAGCAGCTAAAGGTGACAGATTGAATATTCTTCAGCCCATCAACTCGAAGACCAGGTTTAAGGCTAGCATAAAGAAAATGATCTCTGTATCTCTCTTAAGTTGTCAACTTTGAACTTCATGTTTCGCTTTCGACTCAAATAAATTGATACGAATGGAGACATTATATAACCTAAAGGAATGGAAGCACAGTACTAAGAACGAAGGAGAATAGGATTATAGTGTTTCCGACTAAAGCGTTCCATTGAGTTTCTATGTCCAAAGAACAAGAAACTTGTGAGCCTTTATGATAAAACCATGTGTGCAAACACGAGTCTGTTTGAGCTATCAAATGCGAATTATACTCTATCTTATCTTGCAAGATTATGATACTCAACCTTGCATTCTACCTAGCTTGCTTATGGTTTCTCCCTCCTTTCCAGGAATCAAGTCGACACTGCTCCCTCCAAATCTTCCAGAGGCTTTCCTCTCTTATAGCATTCCAAAGTGCCGCAGAGGACCAGATTGCTTCTGCAAGGAGGGTGTGTTTCGATGTGATTTGTGTTTGCAATCTCAAAATATTTCCAATGATCCGCCAAAGCGGAAGAGACTAGGGCAGGCAAAGAAACCTTGATGTGACCGAGGTCCTCGATGCTACGATGGCATCGCTTGCACCAAGGCAGAGCCCTGCAAACCTTGTTAGCCTTTAGCTTGGTCCAGATTCCACGGTTGAGAATTTGCCACATGAGGATGGATTTCTTGATCTCAATGAGGGGATACCATATAGACATTAACTTCTGATCCCATCATAGCGTGGTCCAAGTTGGGCACCATTTCTTGTTCAGCGTGGTATGGTAGTCCAATTTCTCCTTAATACTAGGAATTTTTTATAGTTTATTTCCATTGTACCACAAAACACCCTCATGGCACGATGGATCCCACCCAATGAGGAGTCTGGTTTTTGAGCGTTCCCAAGCAAGGCATCTGCTTCCGAGGAGAGTCGATTCTTCATAGGTCACCCTTTTTTTAGGGTTTATATCCTCAAAACTAATTCATTGACTAGTTTCCTATTTCGAGAGGTGTTTGCATTGTCTAAAACCCTTATTCTAGAGCTTCTTCGCATTCTGAAGGATGCAAGAGGCCATCCCCAGGATGTCTGCGATGGGAAATTAGATAGTCATTTTTCCGGATGCTAGCTGCCCATTTCGAGTCTTCTTTGACTCAGATAAGATGTTTAAACTTGTTCCAACTCTTCCAGAGGGAGCAGACAAGGTTCGAGCCTCTAGGGGAAAGAGGATTTGAGGAGAACAAAAGGGTAAAGAGTTATAATTCCTTCCAACTCGGGAGTCGTACCAGCATAGTCATGCTCATTTTTTTTGAAAAGAAGCTTGGCCTAGGAGGTCTCACAGTTGCACCAAGCCTTGATGATCCATTTTGCCGCCAGCTTGTCAGCCATGCCTTTGATATCCATAATGCCTAGACCACCACACTCTTTTTGGCTAATGCAGGTAGACCACTTAATTTTGGGAACACTTCTTCTGTTGTCGTCTTCGGTCCAAAGAAATTTCTGCATATTTTGTTCAATTTGCTAAGTTCTTGATCTTTTGAACTCCACCAGGAGAGGAAGTAGATGGTCGAGGCAAAGAGGAATGTATTAATTATCATAGCACAACCCACGAGGTTGATTTGCATGCCCTTCGAATAAGCTAATTTATGTTCTAGTTTGGACAGGACCTAGGTCCAAAGTTGCTCCATAGAGAGACCAAAGTCCATCCGGATACCTAGAAGGCGAAAGACGTGACCCAGGAGAGGAAGTAGATGGTCGAGGCAAAGAGGAATGTATTAATTATCATAGCACAACCCACGAGTTTGATTTGCATGCCCTTCGAATAAGCTAATTTGTGTTCTAGTTTGGACAGGACCCAAGTCAAAAGTTTCTCCGTAGAGACACCAAAGCCCATCCGGATACCTTGGAAACCATGGTCAACTCGTGGTTGGGATAGATGTCAAAAGATGGCTCTTAAAGCGGATTTGGAGTGGTTAATACGAGAGCCAGATGCCTCACAGAAAGTATCAAGGCACCCCCAAAAGGCCTTGATGCTTGTGAGGTCATTGTGCACAAATGCATTCATGTCATCTGAAAATAGGCTCATGATTATTTTCCCATGGTTGAAAGGTAGAGAGAGACCTTTAATATGGCCCATTTCCATATGATGTTGCACAATACGGTTGAGTCCTTCCATGGCAATAACGAAGAGTAGAGGGGCCAGAGGGCATCCTTGCCTAATAGAACATTCCAGTCTTTTAGTCTATGACAATTGTTCATTGATATTTATTTGCATCTTTGTGTTCCCTAGTAGCAAAGCGATCATCTTCGTGAATTTCTGACTATCGGCAACGACTTTAAGTGATTGGAGAAAAAACACCCATTCGAGCCTATCCTAGGCTTTGTCGAAGTCGATTTTAAGGAAAAAAATGTCTTGCTTGGACTCTTCAGCAAAGTCGAGACTTTCCAAGATATCAATGATGGCTTCCAGAATTGATCTACCCTTGATGAATCCTTTTCGATCCTCACGGAGCCACCACTTTTGATGACATGAGATCCTGTTGGCAATTACTTTTGCAAGAATCTTATACCTTGTTTGAAGCATCGTGATCGAACGCCAATTTTCAATCCTATTTTTTTCACCTTGCTTATGTATAAGCTTGATGAACCCATTTTTTAGGCATTTCGAGAGGGCACCATGTCTTGTATCATGCACAAAGGGACGCCAAGTACGTTGAATCATCGTACCTCAGAAATAAACTTATACCACTATCTGTATGCTTTTTCAAAGAAGGTTTGACGATTTGTATCTCCTTCCTTAATTGTGATAATGAAGGTCTGTATGCTCCTTCAAAGAAGGTTTGGAATACACAAATAGAAGTTCATGGAGTTTCTAGTAGCATTTCTCGGGTAGTGCCTTCTGTATCGAGTCTTAGACGATAAACGTTTTCACGGCCTCTAGAAGCTTTGCAATGAACGGCTTTTCTTAAATCAACAACTCCAAGAACGATTCACAACTATGAATCTCCAAATATCCGAAAGGTAGATCGTCGTTTATATGAGTAACCTACTCTAAAAGCATTGATAAGATTAGTTATTTTGTTCATCTCAACTATTGAGATGACCGTCATTAGGTTTTTAGTGCCAATCAGCGATTACTTAATCCAGAATGGTTAGGAATAGATCCAAATATGCATCGTATTGATATTGAATACCTTCATATTCAATCAAATAAAGGATTTACCTCATATCAAAGGCCTTTGCTTGCCCCGTGACCACAACCAGATCACCATGAGACTTTTTGCCGATGATATGAACATGTTTGTCCACAACAATACTACTAGCCTGAAGACGTTTTGGAGGTGCCTAAATACTTTCTGTGAAGCCTCTAGATCCAAAACCAACCACTCAAAAATCACTTTCAGAGCTATTGTTGAGATCCAGCCCGAACTTCTTTTTGATTGTGGCTCTCAAAACATTCCTCGTGGCCAAATTTTCCATCTTCTTGGGATTCCCTTGGGCTTTGGTATCACATTGGAGCAGCACTGGAATTGGGTCTTGGCCAGAATCGAAACCAAGTTAAACTATTGGAGAGGTATGCGAATCAATCTTGTTGGTCGGCAATGGTTATCAACACATTCCTCATTTCGTCGCCCATTTACTTTCTCTCTTGTTAGAGACCGAAAGAGCAAGAGCTATCCAAACTCGAAAGTATTTGTAGAAACTTCCTTTGGACGAGCGACCATAACAGGAGGGGGGTGCTTAAAATCAAGTGGTCCATCTGCACTAGCCAAATGGATAGTGGGGGCCTTGGCATTCTAGACAATCGGCGCATGGATAACAAACTTGTGGCAAAATGGAAGATTAAGGCATAGTGCAATGGGGAGGCCTCATGGGCCAAGTTGATCTTCCAAAACAAGAATTCGTTGAATTTCGTGGGGTTCTCGAATTGGAAGAATCTTGAAATTTTAACACTTTTGTTTTGTCCAATCCCAATTTTCCCGAAAGGCTCAAATCTTGTGTGCTTCCTATGGAAGAGTTGAAATAAAGTCAAAATCTTCATAAAAATGAGTGAAGATTGGAACTGGGCAGCTCGTTTAAGACAAAATGACTCTATGTGTTTTGGATCCAAGGCATCCGGAACGTGGAATCTTGGAAGATTTGAAACCCCAAGAGGCTATTGAAAAAAGGCTTCACAAAATGGAAACATCTCTAGAAACAAGAGACCAACTAGTGGATCAACTTTGAGGATATTGCCCCTAGCATCAACATTACCTATGAAGAATGGAATACATTACAAAGTCGATGTCTTGCCTCAGACTGCTCTAAAGTTCTTGTTCTCATTGGGCATGACCCACCCTACCCACTTAGTCTTAGATGGCCGCTTGGTCTCAGATGGCAATTGCCTAAGAAAAACCCCGAACATCAAAGAAATCATTTATTATTAGGTCAACCTCAACAAGAAGTGGTACTTTTCGTGGATGCATCTTCGGTGGGATATGAAGTTCATGTCCATTTGGCACCCTCTCATAGAAATCAAAAAGTTTATCCTCTTATGGCAAATTCTTCATCGAGGAATTTGGATCAACCTAAGGGCTAGCAAAATTTATGGGATGCCTCCCTAGAGTAAGCGTTGCTACCGGTCCATTTAAGATGTTTGCTGCCAGCTTCTTTACTTGTCCCAACTCCAATAGGCTTTGGCAGATTGTCTGAAGGAAAACTAGACTTCAGAAACAGATCAGTTGGAAACAAGCTCTACTGGGAGAAGCGATTAGCTGCATTGTGACTCCCTAGAATGCCATGAGAGGGGAGGTCCTATGGAAGATATGGTGGGAAACATGTGCTTATAACTTTGGCAACTCCCCCAAAGAGTGGTTGATTGAGAAATCTTGTTCCTCCTCTACAAAAGGATCAGTAACTATAAGAAATCCCCCCCCTCCCCCTTAGGCATCATCAAGTGCTCCATCTGATCAACAACAAGCTTAAACCCAAGTGGGCCTCACATGAGGGTGATGAGAGGGTGATTAACCTTCTTTGTAATGCCATCTAAACTCAGTAAAATCTATCCCTTATCTATGGGATTTGAGGGGTCTCTTGGACACTAGTCCACTTCACTTGTACATTTTTTTTTAAATAATACAAGTATGGGAGAGTAGGCTAAACTCTGTAATGCCATCTAAACTCTGTAAAATCTACCCCTGCTCTTTGGGATTCGGGGGGTCCCTAAAAGAACTTGGAGAAGCTTGTAGAAGGTAGAAAAGTGCGTTTCGAAGCGACAAAGTTTGGTCAAGCCAACCGGCACAAGACCAGCCCTTGAGCTTATGGAGACTCAACTAGACCTTATAGGCATGCTATAAGCGCAAAGAAACACACTATGTACTTTGGAGCATCAAGGAGAAGGAGTCGATACAAAATAGATAGGTTCGCGGGTCAACTATCTCAAAAAACTTACTATCTATGGAAGAGATAATGAACTTCAAATGCCCATAGCGACCACGATGATTATAATTAGAAACAATCCTTTTATGGGAGTGATACACATAGGGTTGATGGAATTCACAAAAGTATAAGGAATAAGGAAAATATGCTATAGGAATGAATGCGACATTCACCCATGGTACTTCCTATTTTTCAACAATACGTAGAGATTGACCCCGAGACAGAAAAACTCAGATTTCTCTCAATCTACTAAACTAAATGCTATGAAACTTTATAGGCATACACTAGACATTCATGCCTTTCAATGAGTCATTGTCCACTCAGTTGGGATCTCTAGAGAGAGAGCAGCAGCCTCTGCAAGATTACTGTTGGCGAAGAAGATGATGCAGAAAATTGAAGGAGCAAGACAATGATGGTCACAAGTGTATGTATATTGCTTCTATGTAATGTACAAGTGATTTCAAGTCTTTATATAGCCTCTAGAAGTGTTCCACAACTTTTACAAGTTGGATTTGAATTCAAATGAAGGTGGGAATGGTTGTTGCAGGGAATCAATTCACTTTCCTATAATTTAGGAAAAGTGAGGATCTAGTTTGATCTACTTTTAGGTGATTGATTGCTTGATTGAATGCAACTTCAACCACCACAAATTCGTGGGATTTGGGCTCTATATTTCTATCTTTACATGTGTAAATCTCAAGGCTTTTACAAAGGTAAATAAACCATCAAAAATTTCTTAAAAAATACAATAAATGAGCATAAAAAAAAAGAACTCTCCAATGGATATTCTTTCAACGCGATAGACTTTGATGTAGATCAAATCCACCTCAAGTATAGTGTAAGCTTGATGTTCCAACAACTCCCCCTCAAGCTACAGTATGCTTGAGTCTTCATTCTCTGATAGGTTGAATACGTGACATAGCTTTGAATCTACAAAGCTTTATTCCATCAAGTGCCTTCGTCATCATATGTGCTACTTGCTTTTTAGTAGGAACAAAAGAAATGTCAATCTTCTTTGCCATGAGATTCTCCCTTATGAAGTGGTAATGGACTTCTATGTGCTTGGTTCTCTCATGGAAAATAGGATTTGCCACTAGATGCATGGAACTTACATTATCTCCAAATATGTGAGGTTTGGAACTCACAAGTCCCAAATCTGTATACAATGCTTTTAAGCATATTGCTTCTTGAGTTGCTATGGTCAAGCCTCTGTACTATGCTTCAGTTGAAGATAAAGGAACTATTGGTTGCTTCTTGGAACTCCATGACACTAGCTTTGAACCTGTAAATGCTGAGTAACTAGATGTACTTTTTCTATCATCCTTAGCTCCTGCCCAATCTGCATCTGAGTAGATTTTGATATGCAAATCTGAAGAGTAAGGATAGAATATACCTTCGTTGATTGTACCTTTGATATACTTAAGTACTCTCTTAGCCGCATCCATGTGTGGTCTTCTCGGTGAGTGCATGAACTGACTAAGCACTCCCACACTATATGAGATGTCTGCCCTTGTATGAGTAGCATATATCAAGCTACCTACCAAGCTTTGATACTCTTTAATGTCTTCAATTTTCTCACCTTCATAAACACTTAGTTCATGATTCATCTCCAAAGGTGTACCTGCAGGTTTAGTGTTCTCCATTTTGAACTTGAGAAGAAGATCCTGAATGTATCTTCTCTGAGTCAAATACATTCCTTCATCTGTATATATCACCTGCATACCTAGGAAATATGTGAGCTCACCTAGGTCACTGATTTTGAACTCCTCTTGCATGTGTCTCTTGATCCTTTGAATGCCATTTAGATAATCACCTGTCACAATAATATCATCTACATATACACATAGATAGATAACCTCATTGTGATCCCTTTTGATGAATAGAGAAGGATGTGAGCTGCTAGCTTTGAACCCTTGATCTTGAAGATATGTAACCAATGTGTAACTCCAAGCTCTAGGAGCTTGTTTCAATCCATACAATGCTTTCTTAAGTTTGCAAACATAAGATGGATGATTAGGGTTTTCAAAACCTGGTGGTGATGACATATATACCTCATCACTTATCCAACCATTTAAGAATGTATTTTTCACATCAAGTTGGAGAAGTCTCGAATTCCTTGCAGCAACTACACTTATCAATGTCCTAATTGTAGTCATCTTTGCAACTATTGAGAATGTTTCCTCATAGTCTATACCATGAGTTTGTGAGCATCCTTTGGCAACTAATCTTGCCTTGTACCTGCAAACTGATCCATCTGAATTTCTTTTAACTTTATATACCCATCTGCAACCAATTACCTTTTGATTCAGCGACATTGGAACCAATTCCCAAGTGTCCATCTCCTTCAATGCATCTATCTCTTCGTTCATGGCCTTTTCCCGATTAGGGTTTCCCTTTGTCTCCTCATAGGTTGAGGGTTCCTCTCAAATAGAGTTTTTTGCCAAGTAGATTGAATGCTTTGTAACGAATGTGGAATCATATCCATACCTTTCTGGTTGTTTCTTCTCTCTTGCTGATATTCTAGGTGCTTGTTTGGGGCATTCTCCAACCTCTTGCATCTTTGCTTTGCCTCTTGACTTCCATAGCTTGTAATCCTTTTCTCTTTCATGTTGGTCATTGTCTGTATCACTTCTTGGATCCTGGACCTGTATATCATGCTTGCTTCCTAATTGATGAGAGTCAGAATCAAGATCATATTATAGTGTGACCTTTTGTTTGTCTTCATCATACCAAGACCTGTGTTCTTCGAAAACAACATCTCTACTTGTAGTGAATTGCTTGGTTGAAGGATTGAAGAACCTGTAACCCATCTGAGTTGAATCATATCCAATAAACACTGCCTTTGTTGCCCTTTCATCTAGCTTACCTCTTATTTGTGATGGTACATGAATATAAGCTAAACAACCAAAAACCTTGCAATGTCCAAGACTAAGTTTTCTTCCATGCCATGCTTCATAAGAAGTCATACCTTGAAGTGATTTGGATGGTAGTCGATTGACAAGGTACACAAGAGTTGAAATAGCTTCTGCCCATAGATAATGTGGCAACTTCTTCTCTTAAAGCATTGTTCGGGCTGATCCAATCAATGTCTTGTTTCTCCTCGCTGCAATTCCATTTAGTTGAGGAGAGTACCTAGTAGTTACTTCTCTTTTGATACCTTTGTCCTACAAGAACTCATCAAACTCTTTGGAGAAGTATTCTCCCCCTCCATCAGATTTGAGCTTCTTTAGTGACCTACCTGTATGATTCTTCACATGTGCAAGATACTTTTTGAAGCAATCAAATACTTCATTCTTACTCTTGATAAAGTTTAGAATAGTCCATCTACTATGGTCATCAATAAATGAGACATAATACCTTGATCCTACCAATGAAGGTTCTTGACTTGGTCCCCATACATCTGTATGTACTAAGTCCAATACGTTGTTGTGGATGTAGCCTTTGTGGTTGAATGGTTGTCTTTGTGCCTCTCAATCTGACATGCATCATACATGTTGATCATGTGTTGCTTTGATATGTTCGACAGTCCTAGAACACTTTGATTCCTGCATATATCCTTCAAGGTTCTTTCATTCACATGAGCAAGTCTCTTATGCCACACTTCAAGCTCACTTAGGGTTTGAGACCCAAAGTTGAATAGAGCTATGTTCTTGGTTTCTCCTACTTCAAAAGTAAAGAGCCTACCATGCTTCTCACCTCGGGCTATCTTCTTGAAGCCTTGACATCGATCTTCCACAAAAGCTCCATGTTGGGTGAACCTAACTTGCAAGCCTTTTTCAACTATTTGGCCTACACTTATTAGGTTTTTAGTGATAGTGGGTACAAAGAGAACCATACTAAGAATAAATGTCTTGCCATTAGAAGCTTTGACATTACCAATCTTCTCCACATTGTGCTTTGTGTCATCCCCAGGTTGCACTTCATCTCTATGCTTTGGACTTTCCAAATCAGATAGAAGAGCAATGTTGCCTACAACATGATTCGAACATCCTGAATCTATGTAGAGCAAATGTTCATCTTCTTTACCTTCTTTGTGGCTTAGAGTCATTAGAAGCAATGAGTATTCATGTGGCTGATCTTCTGAATAATTTTTGTAGTCCCTTCTATTATAGCCTCTATTGTTATTGTTGAAGTTGTGTCCACCTCTACCTCTATTATTGCCATATCCACCTCTTCCACTTTCTTTTTGGGTCTTCCCATTGAACGAGCAATTCGAAGTGGTGTGGTTGGTCTTCTCGCATATGGCACATGGTTGAACATTCCAACCTTTGGCTTTGTCTTGCTTTGGTCCTTTCTTCTTCCCTTTCCACTTGCTCTTGCTTGCGAATTTGTCTTGAGAATTCTCTTCTTCATCTTCTTCCTTCTTCTTGCCTTTCTGCTTCTTATCCTTCTTATCTGCATATAGAGCACTAGTTGAATCACCATGATAAGAGTTACCTTCCTTTATGCTATTGTTGGCTTCTTGATTGAAGAGTTGTCCAAGAAAGATGTTGAAGTCTGGAGTTTGCACATCCATGATGAGATCATAAGCCGTCATGAAGGATTGCCATTGCTTATCTCTTCGAATGCTGTTGAGAATTTGCCTCATGATGACCTCTTATTCAATCAGCTCTCCAATGGATGCTAATTGATCCACAACCTCCTTGACCTTGGTAACAAACTTTGTGATCGTTTTTTTAGGTGTCTTCTTCATTTGGTTGAACTCGTTCCAAAGATGATTCTTTCTTGCTTTGGTACTAGCAGAAAAGAAAGTCGCGAGGGCATCCCAAGTCTCTTGAGATGTCTTGCATCCTCTAATATGTGGTAATAGAAAATCAGAGAAAGATTTTAGTATGTACGACCTTGCTTGAGCATCCCTTGCGCACCAAAGTGTGAGCTTATCTGTCTCCTCTTGTGTAGGTCCTCCTTTGGATCTTGGAATAGGCATAACTTCATCACCTCCTACAATTCCATAAAGATTTCTACCTTGCAAATAGGCCTCCATCCTTATTTTCCAAGCCGCGTAGTTGTGTCGATCAAGCTTCTCGATCATTGAGGGAAAGCCGTCACCCATCTTGATCTAGCTTTGATACCACTGAAAGAACTTGGAGAAGCTTGTAGAAGGTAGAAAAGTGCGTTTCGAAGCGATGAAGTTTGGTCAAGCCAACCGGCACAAAACCAACCCTTGATCTTATAGAGACTTAGATAGACCTTATACGCATGCTATAAGTGCAAAGAAACACACTATGTACTTTGGAGCTCATCATTAGATACGGGAGGGGAATAATTTATTTCTTCTGTTACATCTCTCTCTTGTGAAGCTTCATCCCCCCACGATTGAATGCTACCAGAGTGTGTCCTTGCACCGGAGTTTGGTCTAGAAGAGTTGCTTGTGGTTCGACGCTTCTTATGGGGTGTCATCCATGTTGGGCGCTGAGTACCTTGCACATGGCTAGGGTAGACGACATGATCCTTTCTAGGAGTTTTCTTTGTGCATGCCATTCTCTTAGGTTGTAAAGTGGTAAAATGAGGATCGACATCTCTATTTATAGCCTTTCACTTAAGAATTGTCTTGTTCACACTTAAATGTATAAAACCTAGTTTTTAGATATTAAAAGTATATTCACAAGAACACTAAAATTTTATTTTAAGTGAAAGGAGTTATAAAAACCTTAAAAAGAATAATGCATTTTAAGAGTTTGGAAATTATTTCCAAGCAGAACCTTCACGGAGTCTTTCTGCACGCCATTGGGCATGATGTAGGGGTCCTAATTATGACATACACTTCTCTCTTGCAATATCATGTTGTAGCTTTCGTGTAATCTTTGCTATTCGCGACTCACATGCTCGTTCCATTACATATTTTCTAGCGAATCTCGCACGAAAAAGCCAATTAAACATTTCTTCTAAATAGTTTGATTGGAGTAGATAACCCCCATGATGAATGTTTTTGAAGTAAACACCTCTAGCTCTGTAATGTGACTTCTCCATTCCTTGTGTACTAAAAATTTCCAGTGACCCATATCGTTCATGAAATATGCTCCATGTGCAAAAAGAATATGCCATGTCTGGTCAATAAGATATACACATAGTGTTTAAGACCAAATAAAAAAATGTAGGCAAAACTTACTATGTAATGTGTAATGTTTCTTTCTCCCCAAGATAAGATGAATGAGTGTGTAAACTCGTTCAAATTCACTTGGAATAATTCTCGTTGTGAAGCATTAGTGGAAACCAAACACATCAAATGTAAAAATTGATCAAAAAATGACCAAACCTTCTTTCGCTTGTTAATGAGATCAACCTGACTATCATTGTCTGTTGTAATTGAACAGAGGTCCTTCCAAATCTCCCATTTCCCATCATCTTGACTATTTACATCTCTTTTAAAGAAACGTCTTGCCTTCTTCCCAACCATTGAAACTTGTTGTAAAATCTCTTGAGGCTCACCATACTTCTTAACAACTAAAGATACATGGCCACCATGACAACGTATAGAATTCAAAAGATCTTCTATTTTTTGGATTGCTATTGTAGACTTCTTGAGTGGTTTCATTGCAAATGCATATTCAACATGGAGCTTCAAAATCCTATCAAAGATCCTCATGAATGCATGCAAAGTACAAAAGTGAACATTGACTAATGAAAATGGAATAATAGGGTTCCAATCATTGCTTATTTTATCGCGAGTCGATTCCTGTAACATTGGACACCTCAAAAGTGATATCTCCCATTCCCTATGATTTGATGAGTCTGTTTCATTAATTTCTTCAGAGTCATCAACTCTCATCAATGCCCTTGCAGGTTTAGACTGTCTCTTAGATCCTTTGTAACCTTGTCTACAATATGGGCAAGGATAGAGAGAAGATGCTCCTTGTTTACAACCTAACATGCATTTTATACTCTTAAGGTCTCCACCCAGATGCCATTCTACCTCAAAATCATCTATATCATCTACAAAAAGCTTTTGCCCATGTATCTGAGAAGAGATTTCTTCCGTAATCCATGGAGCCCTACAAAAAATCCATGAAATAACATTGTTTGTTTATTTGGGAACTTCTATAGCACCTAACGACCAGATATCTCTCTCTGATTGCACACTGTAAGTCAATGGCCCCCCCTCCTAAAGTTTTATCACTCATTGCATGGTCCATAACTTCATTCATTATCGTCAAACTCAACCTTTCTAGTCGCGGACCCTTTATGATTTGACACTCATCAAGCTTTAGTATGAACTTTAACTTAACATTATAGTTTGTCAAAAAGAGAAAACAATATTATCTTAATATGACACTTGAATGCAATAAAACTTCAACACCAAATAAAATGTAGTAGGGGTACCTTTGATTGTTTTGAACTATAAAAGCGAACCATTGCTTGTTGAAGCTTCTGAAGATCCACAAATATATTCTTGAATTTAGTGTAATTAAATCCTTGTGTAGATAGGATTTTTGATTGCTTCTTGGGAATATTTGGATGATAAAAAAAGGCACGCATAGTGTCTTCTATGAATAAACATTGTTCAACAGTACGAGTCACATCCTCATTTGAAGATTTTTTATTGATAGACGCTTTCTATGGGCATGGAAATATACTTTGAGAAATACCTTGTGCTTGTAAGGCTTGCCTCAGAAGGGTGTACATTGCAGTACACCCATTTTTACTAATACCCGCTTCATCACATATTGCTTGCACATCTTGCATTGTGATAAGGTTTTTTAACTTCTTTGAAAACTCAACTTCAACAACAACTCTAATACAATTTCCTATGGGTGAGTCTAAAGTAGAAGTGATTTCTTTCGTGTTTATACAACTATTCATCGGCTTCAATTGGTCTTGTGTTGTTGATGAAGTAGTTATGTCTTGAATAAACGACCTACACAATGAAAGATTTCATTAAAAATCTTCATTAAAACATATAAAAGATAAACTAACACTCACCTTGTTGCAGATATACTTCGTTTGCTTGCTCCGCCGCCTTTTGAAAGAGCGTCAAAGGATGACAATGCTCTTTTCCTATGTCGCATACCAAGTGGAGTCTCTTTCAGCTGCTAGAGATTCGCAGTTAACTTTGAAATTGTGCTTTGTTTTGCTTCAATATCTTGTTCCAAATCTGCAAGTTGTTTTTGTAAAGATATGATTGTGTTTTCTAAAGTGACTACCCTCATATGATGGAGTTGATATTGTTGGAACCAATACTTAGCAGTAGCATGTGAATGTGTAGATAATCACTTGCAGTAACCTAATAGTCCAGCTTCACCCGCACCAATCGCACCAATGAAGTGAAGTAAAGTTAAGAGGTTATGGAATGTTGGATGGTAAGAAGATATTGGATCAAGAGGATATAATGAACCATGAGTCCAAAGATTAATACTTTTTTCTTCAGCTTCACGATGTTCATTTTGAGAATTGGCATCATTGTTGCATCGTGTATTTGGAGCTAACTCTCTAGGCACACGAGCATGGATACTTGTTGATGCAGGAGCATGAGGATGTTCTACTATGAAGTTTGTGATACATGTCAACACCATCTTTGCTAATGACCAACAATATCAAAAACAAAGATGAAAAACTGGTTGGAAGGGACTCTAAAGCATATTTTTTGCTCAAAAAATGTGTTTTCTTGTATGTGTATGGGTTAAAGTGTATTTTTCCACTATGTATGGCTGAAAATGATAAAATTTGAAAAAAGTCATTTTTTGGGGGAAGCATGTGGCACTTACGTTTGAAGGGAGTTTAAAAATTATACTTTTTCTAAAAGAAACTTCAAAAAATGGGCCCAAAAAAGTGACTTCTGACATATACATGAAAAAATAGGCCCAAAAAAGTGACTTCTGACATATACATGAAAAAATAGGCCCTTTTGAGTTAATATACACTGAAAATGAGACTTAAAAAAAAACTCATTTTTTTATTCAAATATATGCACGAGTTTGATCATGTGGAAAGTAGATCCTCTTTCTCTCTCTCTAGAAGAAATAAGAGAGAGGCCTACTAAAGCCTAAGAAAAAGCCTTCTCTAGCCTACTAAAAAGTGCCCTATTAAATGCACTTTGTCCCCCTAAACAAGAATAGAATTAAGCTTAATCCCTAAAAATTAGGGATCCTTACGAGGCCCATGCAGGGTTCACTTTTTCTCCTAATGTACTTTTTATTTCGATAGTAGGGGATCAGGGGTTGTTGATATATTTAGGTAGTGATGTGTGAACACTCTAGGACTTCCGGGGTACTTTTTTCCCTCTTTAGGAGGTTTTTTTTTCTCGACTTGTATATATGCCTATTGCCCTAATGGGCTACTTATCTTTGTACATTCTCTAGTATTACATTCACTATTGTGTGTTATGCTCCAAGCTTCTTCTCCTTCCTTCTAGTGTTCGCGTGCTTCCGCATATGTCTAACTCCAACAATTGGTATCAGAGCAGGTCGTCGCTTCATCTAGGGTGCCGTCGACACTCCTCTGCTTGCAGTCTCAGAATCGCATGAATTTTAGTGGGCATACTTAGTGTGTTGTCGAGATCCAAATTGCTTCGCTTTGTGGTGCCGAAATCGCGATCTGAGCTTGTTTCGGCCTTTGAACACACTATTGCAGTCCTTGTGTAGGCTATTCTGCCTTTTTGTGCCAAAGGTATTTACCAATTTTTGTTCGCCAGTATAAGTGTCTTGAAGTCTGCTATAAGGTCATTTAGTCACCGGCCATGGCTGAAAGTATGATGTATTCTATATGTTGGCTGTTGAGGATAAGTTGGATGGTACCAACTACCTATTATGGGCTTATATGATGTGACATGTGTTGGCTGCAAAAGGACTATGGAACATTGTATAGGGTGTGGAAAAATGTCCTATCACACCTGCAACTGTTACAACTGTAGGTACTGAAGTTGATGCAAAAGGTGTCGAAGATGATGATATTCTGCATATTCTTGTTCATGCTGCGGTTTTTGCTGCACCTACTACAAAGAAAATTTGTTGGGATAGCAGAGATGCCCAGGCACATGCATTGATAGCTTTGTTTGTCAAACGTGCCATTATCCCTCACATTCGCTCTTGCAGAACAGCTAAGGATGCTTGGGATACACTTACCACATTGTACCAAGCTAGGAATGAGGCTTTTATTCCTTATCTCCGAAAACAGTTGGAGAGTGAGCACATGAATGAAGATGATTCTATGGACAGTTTCCTAACAAAGATCAAATATTTGAAGGAACAGTTGATTTCTACTGATGAGATTATACCAGATAGCTCACTTATGTAGACCGTTCTGAATGGTCTTCCTGATTCATATTAGAGTTTTTCTTTAGCTCTTCGAATGATGATGAAAGGCAATCCGAATGCCTTATCATTTGAGGAGTTAGTCTCTGTTCTGTTGCAGGAAGATTAGTGTAGGCAGAACAGGTCCATTATGCGAGTTGCAGATCAAGCTTTCTTGGCTAGTTAGAAGGGCAAAGAAAAATGGAGCTCTTCAACTACTAAGCAGAAATCTGCTAATTTTGCATATTCGAAGAAGGAAGATAAAGATGAGAAGAAATCAGAAAAGCAGAAATTGTTTTATAGGTACTATAAAGGGAATGATCATATCATAAAGAACTTTCCAAAAATGGCTGCTAAAGAGGCAAAGAAGAAAGAGACTCGAATGGTTGTTGTAGAGGCCTCTACACCAAAAACAGAGTCTGCTAATCTTGTGTAGGAAGAAGAATGGGCATTTACTACTGTTTGCAGTTTTGACCCATCTTCTCATGAGCCATGCATGTCTACAGTAGACTCAGATGTTTGGTATTTTGACAGTGGGATGACCAAACATATTACCTCGCAGTGCAGTTTCTTCTCTTCACTCAAGCCTGCCCCTATAGGGAATACTGTTACATGCGCCAACAAGTCCTCTTATCCAATTATGGGAGTTGGTAAGATCATTTTGACTACTGCTGATGGTAGTTCTTTCACTTTGTCAGATGCTTCATTTGTGCCAGGGATCAAGAAGAACCTCTTATCAGTTTCTGCATAAGCCAAGATTGGCTTGGTTGTGAAATTTGTTCATGAAAGGTGTACAATTCATGATATTTCAAATGGCAATGTGATTATTGTTTCTGGCATTTTATGTTGTGGGTTGTATAAGCTCATAGACTATGAAAGATCTGTAAATGATTTGGCATGTGCAGTAAATGATTCTCAGGCTATGTCAGATGCAAAGCCTTGGCATGCACGCTTTGGTCATCCGAATTTTGCTAGTTTGCAACGCCTCTAGAAATCTGAAATGGTGTATATACACCTCAATAGAATGGATTTTCTGAACGAAAGAACAAGACACTCATGGAGATGGTGAGGTGTATAGACAAGAGTCAGGCTTTACCACATAGTTTGTGTCTTGAGGCTGTCATGTGTGCAGCATATGTACTGAACAGGTGTCCCACTAAAGCAGTGTATTCTATCACTCCATATGAGGCTTGGCATGACCGCAAGCCATGTGTTGCTCATCTCTGTGTTTTTGGTTGTTTGGCATATGCATTAGTGCCTGAACAACATCGGAGAAAATTGGATGATAAAGCAGTAAAATGTATTTTTGTTGGGTACAGTTCTAAAAGTAAAGTCTATCGCCTGTATCATCCACAGACTAAACACACTTTTAGCCAGGATGTTGTTTTGTGGAGGATGTTATTCAGCCATTGCTTTCATGTACTAAGGAGACATCTGTTAGCTCCAAAGACATGTATGATACTTTGCTGCCTCTTTTTACAGGAGGACAATCTAGTGCTGGTCCTAATGAGGCAAGTTCTCAACCTTTGCACGTTTCCTGTGATGATGCAGATCATTCCATTCGGATGTAGATTTACATGATGCACTTATTGATGAGAGAGCTGATATTGAGCAGGGAAGAATTATGTCAAAATGGTTTGATTAGACCTTGCGTGACAGCAAATTAGATGCACCTCTATCATATCGTAATCGATCAGGCTCTCATAGTGTCTCTTTTGCATCCGATTGCTATGCTATGGCTGCATCTAGTCTCTGTGATGAGACTAAGCCTCTTTTGTTTGATGAAGCACAAAATTCAGAAAATTGGATGGCTGCTATGCAATCTGAATATGATGTAATAATCAAGAATGGTACTTGGTCTTTATGTGACTTGCCTCTTGGCAACAAGGCCATTGGCACTAAGTGGGTATACAAGCTGAAGCGTAAACCTGATGGTACAGTTGATAGGTATAAGGCTAGGCTTGTTGCAAAGGGTTATGCACATGAAAGAGGCATTGATTTTGATGATACCTTTGCACCTACATGCCGTATGACTACTCTTCGGAGCATCTGTGCACTTGCAGCCCATCATAGTTGGAATGTACATCAGTTATATTAAAACTTCATTCCTAAATGGGACTTGCATGAAGAAGTGTATGTTTTTTCGCCGCGTGGCTTTGTGTAGAAAGGGCATGAGAACCAGGTGTGCATGTTAAAGAAGAAATTATATGGTTTAAAACAAGCACCACGTGCTTGGTATGAAAAGATACATGCCTATCTAATTGCACATAGTTTTCAGAACAGTCCAACTAAAAGCACCTTATATGTTAAGCATGCTAATTATGTACTTCTGATCATTGTGGTTTATGTTGATGACATGCTTCTCACTTGTCCTCATGAGAGGTATATTGCTGATTTTAAAGCTGATTTTCATGCCTCATTTGAGATGTCTGATTTGGGGAATTTGCATCATTATTTGGGCATTCAGTTTATGCACGTTGATGGTGGAATGTCTTTGTGTCAAACGAAATATATTGACACATTATTGCAGCCTTTTTGGCCTTGAAGAGTGTAAGCCTATTGCCACTCCCATGGAGACAGGTTTACGATTGATTCTTCATTATGTTGAAGACGCATTTGATGTTGTTCTCTATGAGTAGGTTGTTGGATGCTTGATTTACTTATGCATTACTCGACCAGATATTTAGTTTTCTATCTCACAAATGAGCACGTTTATGCATTGCCCAGGAGTCAAACATTGGCAGGCGGTTAAGCGTATCTTTCACTACTTGAGTAGTACTCAACTACTTGGGTTGTTTTATCCCAAGGGGGGATCACTATCACCAGATTTGCATGCTCTTTCTGACTTTGATTGGGTTGGTTGTTATGACACTCGTGTGTCCACTAGTGGCTTTTGCTTCATGCTTGGTAGCTCATGTATATCTTGGTTGAGAAAGAAGCAGCCTACTATGGCCACTTCCAATTGTGAGGCACTAAGCACATTGACGTGTATTATCATTATGTCAGGGAGAGTTTCTCTGCTGGGGAGATCAGCTTGGGATATGTGTCCACGCAGGAGAACATTGCAGACCTTTTCACGAAAGCTCTACCTAGGGAGAAGTTTGAAGCTTTCCGCAAAGCCTTGGGGTTACTTCCTTTTGTGGAGTGATTTCCACATAGCTTGGCATTTCCTTATACAAGAGTTCGAGCTAGTTGTTCACCGCATCACTCCCAGGTGGGATTTGTTCATATATTTAGGTAGTGATGTGTGTGAACACTCGAGGACCGCCGGGGTACTTTTTTCGCTCTTTAGGAGGTTTTTTTCCCCCGGATTGTATATATGCCTATTCCCCTCATGGGCTACGTATCTTTATACATTCTCTAGTAATACATTCAGTATTGTGTGTTGTGCTTCAAGCTTCTTCTCCTTCCTTGTGTTGTTCACATGCTTCCGCAAATGTCTAACTCCAACAAGGGTTACTGACATTCTTGCCAGTTAATCACTCTTTCTCATATACATGGTGTGGCTTATGCTGGCTGCTTTCCTCGTGTTTTTTTGGAGTAATTTGAGTAATAGTATAGATGTAAATGAAACAGGATCATTCTCATCATAGAGTCTAGATGCAGACATAACATAGCAATCTGATGCAAAAGAGGCACTATGAGAGCCTGACGGAGTAGGATATGATAGAGGTGCATCTAATTTTCTATCATGCAAAGTCTGCACCAACCATTTTAGCATAGTTTCTTCCTCCTCAATGTCAGCTCTCTCATCAACAAGTGCATTATGTAAATCTGCATCAGAAATGGGATGATCTGCATCATCACATGAAACCTACAAAGGCTAAGAATTTACCTCATTAGGACCAGCACTAGATTGTCCACATGTAAAAAGAGGTAGAAAAGTATCATACATGTCTTTGGAGCTAACAGATGTCTACTTAGTACATGAAAGCAATGGCTGAATAGCATCTTCCACAAAAACAACATCACAGCTACCTAGAATGTGTTTAGTGTGTGGATGATACACACGATAGCCTTTACTTTCAGAACTATACCCAAGAAATATACATTTTACTACTTCATCATCCAATTTTCTACGATGTTGTGGAAGCACTAATGCATATGCCAAACAACGAAAAACATGCAGATGAGAAACAGGTGGCTTGCAATCATGTGAAGCCTCATATGGAGTGATAGACTGCAGTGCTTTAGTGGGACACTTGTTAAGTACGTATGCTGCACACATGATAGCCTTAAGCCAAAAACTATGTGGTAAAGCTTGACTCTTGACCATACACCTTGCCATCTCCATGAGTGATGTGTTCTTCCATTTAGAAACTCCATTCTATTGAGGTGTATATGACATTGTACACAGGTGTGTTACCCCATGTTTAGCCAAAAATGCATTAAAACCAGAAGACATATATTCCCCCCTCGATTAGAACGGAGGGTGCCAATTTTACATGGTAACAAATTTTCAGCTAAAACCAAAAACTGTTTGAAGCACATGAACACTTCGAACTTTACCTTCAATGGATATACCCATGCATGCGTGGAAAAATCATCAATGAAGGTCACGAAGTAAAGGTAATTTCCAAAAGAAGATGTCTGCATAGGACCACATACATCACCATGTAGAAGCTGCAATTTCCAAGTAGCCCGAACTAAACCATCTTCTGGAAAGGAAGAACACTGCATTTTGCCCAAAATACAGCCTTCACAAACATGTTTTCCAAGTGCCTCAAGTTTGGGCAAAGAAGACACCATTTCAGATTTCTGCATGCGTAGCAAACTAGCAAAATTTAGATGACCAAAGCATGCATGCCAAAGCTTTGCATCAGACATAGCGTGAGAATCATGTATTGGACATGCCTAATCATTGCAAATCTTTCATAGTCTATGAGCTTATACAACCCACGACATAAAATGCTAGAAGCAATAATCACGTCGCCATTTGATAGATCATGAACTGTAAACCTGTCATTAACAACTTTCACGACAAAGCCATATAAAGCATACACATAAACAAATGGAAGCATGACTTCCATTGGATTATAGTTCTGTATAATGAATCATATATTTAAATAGAAGAATGAAATTTATCTCTCTCGCTTGTGTCACCTAATTATCATCGTGTGCAATCTTTCTTGGAATGCAAGAAGAAACCGAAACCCTGCAAATTGCAAGATTCTTTTAGGTAACACTAACTTGTTTCACATTCTATCTACAGAAAGTGTACTCGCAAACCTACGTTTCCCTCTCTAGAAGAGTCTCAATTGGCATCATTGCACTCTCGCCTCTATATCATCACATAGTGAGGCTCTCCTTCAAGAAATCTGCACATCTACTACCTTCGAGGAGATGACGTAGAACTTGAACCATCACTTTTGATGCACAAATATAGATGCATTAGTTGCGGTCCTCATGGTTACATTGGATGGTGTAGTAGAAAAGTGACTTTGATAATAGAAAAAATTGGACATTCATTCTTGGGAAGACTTGTGATCAAGACTTATCCTTGAAAACTGACATCAATTTCCTGTGCTAAAGAGGTCATCATGCAACACCAAGGCTTTCTGACTGACCAACTTCATAATTACAATGGGCACCATGAAATCGGGATCCAAGAGTTGGCCAAGGACATGTTTGAATGTTAGAAAAAGAATGAAGGCTGCATCCTTAAATGATAAATGAGCTAAACAAAAGGTGGTAGGTCTAATGGAACCCTCATTAATGGAAATATAGGTTCTAATGCATTTGGCCCTTTCCTATAGAAATTAAGCACTCATACATGGGATGGCTCATTGTCCACAATGGTCTGTGGATTGGCAAGAAACCTAGATATATAAAAATGAGTGATTGGAAATGTGCATTTTATGAGACTGTGCAATACTTGGCCATCCATTCTTGGATTACCCTAATGCTGAGAGATTCTAGTTCCCTATCTATGAGTATTGTGTCGGCTATAGAGGAAAAAAGTTAGACTCTCTGTTTGTTTGAGAGATTTTATACCAATCTATATTTCATCTTAGATGATTGTATGACCTATAAGGTCTGTGCCGTGATACTTTGTATCACAGTAGGTATGGCGAATTGCTCCCCTCAGCTCCACAAGTGATGTGTGTACTCTTGCCCTGTGTATAAGTTGTACAATGCTTTCCATTTATTGTACTTTTCGATATTCTCAGAAAAACAAATTAGAGAGTATTCTTGCACTGAGGACAACAAAAGCGTGGGAGATACAATTTTTGCTTTTTTTCTCCCAACAATAGAACAGGTTATCCTTCTACCCGTTTTTTTGGACAAAACAGAAGAAAATGATTATATTATTGAACACGTTTACAAGCCGTATCTTGGAATACAAAGTAAGGTGCTAATTTTCCCATCTAGAACGAGGGAAGGAAGATAAAATAGAATATCTATTCGTGTGGTCTGTGGAAGGATCTCTTATGGCCGGTATAGAGTAGAATTTGTTTCTCTTTCCTCCAGTTTATCCGGATACTATTTCCTGCTTCCTAACTTGTTGTTTAGGTATGCATTGTTTTCTGTGTTTAAGTAAAATTATGTTGTCTTCATTGCATTTTTGTGTTTAGAGGCAGATCTATCTCTACTTTCTTATTCGCCTGCACATCTTCTCTGTGTCGCACATTTTTCCATTTAAATGCACCCATAACCTCCTCTTCAGGGGCACAGAACGTTCGAATAGAGCGTTGGAACTTTGGAATGGGCTAAAGAGGTAGTTATTGATCGGTATAGGGAGTATTATTGGTTTCTTTTTCTTCCCGTTTTTCCACATACAAGTATTTCTTGCTTTCGAGCTGGCTGTTTGGGTGTGCATTGATCTTTCCATTAAAAGTTTTCAAGTCATTGTCTTGCTGCATGATGGTCACGATTTGATTAGTTAGTTAACTTAAGTGCAAATAGGTCAAACCGCTTTGAACGAAGAGCCAAACGCATCTCTGCTTTTTCTTTCGCCTTCACATCTTTGCAGTTTCTCACACTTTGTCATTTCATTTTGATAAGGATGTTCTTTCAAGTATTTCAAGTAAAATAATCGAGCTAAACTGAAAAGAAATAAAGTTAATTTCATTTGAAAGCATTTATTTACCGACCACGTTTTGAGTTTTCATAGGACACAAGTTAATGTTAATGTTGACATAGAAGTAGGGCAGTATGTGGGCATAGAGGTAACTTCAGGCTTCTCTACATAGGACTCAAGTCACACAGATGCAAGTAAGAACAAGACACAAATCACTATGTCTTTTTCTTCAAAAGGAAGATCGGCCTTGGCCTAATCTCCCTAACTTTAAAGAAAGAAAAAACAACAAAATAGAGGTGAATGGGACAAATGCCCATGGGATCCCCCGAATCCCACAAAGCAAGGGTTGCAAGTCTAGAGAGTGTTGCAAAGGAGATTAACAATTCTTTCGTCCCCCTCATGTGGGGCCCACTTGTGTTTCAGCTTGTTGTTCTCGATATGAAAAACTTTATGATGTCTAAAAGGTGGGGACCTCTTACAAATGGAGATTCTTTTCCTTAGGACGAATAACTTCTCGATCGACCACTCTTTAGGAGGGTGTTTGAAATTGCTGGCACACCGCTGTGGTCGAGATTCGTGAGGAGGTGAAATGAACAAGCGGCAGATAAGTGAGATGAATGATCTCAATTTGCTTATGCTCGCTGATCTCTATCCACAAAGGGATTCTTTACTACATAATGATGTGTGAAACATTTTGGTAATATTCATTCTCAATGAAGGCAAGTAATCATTAATTGACTCATGAATGACTAATTGGACTAAAAAATAGATGCTTGTTTTGGGATGCTCAGGAAGCATAAATGTGTGTGTATAGATCTGTATATGCGTGGATGTATGGTCATGAATGTGTATTGAAAATATACATGTCAATGGGTGTATAGCCATTTCAAAGCATATAAATGAGAACCATGTGTGTGCATATGCTTGTGAATATTGAATGTGAATAAGGATATGTGCTTGAATGTGTGATTATGTGTGTACCGATGTATGTGTATAAGTGTATATAACAGCGCGATCCACAAACAAATTCTAGGATAAATGTATTCCTTCCCTTTAACGGATATGGAGAATGCACGTGAAAGTTTGGTGGAATGTTTAAGCATTAAAAAGCAGATTTGCGTATACATGTGAATATGTTTGATGGTATGTTTTTCTTTAGTGAAAGGGTTACATATGTGATAATATATATATAGAATAAATGAGAAGACGTGATTTTAAATTCTGACACATATAGCATACAGGCTACGTGTGTTTTCGAGAGTTTTTTTTGGTAGGAAAAAGAGGAAACGGGGGCACCGCTGCGCTGATCTGGGGCGTCGGAGGTCGGAGGAGGAAAAAGGCTATTTGTGGAACGCCAGCGGCTTTGGGACGCTCTCCGTTCGAAGGGCAGGAGGGCAATCTCATGGGATTTTGTCATGTGGCTAGACTGGGCAGTAAAAGCACAAAGAGGATGTGTGGTGACCCATTCGCAAGAGATAGGGGATGGCTTTTAGTCGATCTACTGGGCGTGTCTATTTGGATGATTACTTCCGGACCTTTGTCTAATGTTTAATATGGAAATACACGGGACCTCTTATACTGAAACAGAGTGATGCGAGGGAAAAAGAAGGAATGCTTTGCCTCTTGTTGGTTTACTTGTTGTGATTTGATTTGATCTGATGTTGCGCAAGCAAGGAACATAAAAGTGAGAAAAACGAGAATTTGCTTCCTGAGGCGGGAGAGCTGGAGCCTGGTCATTGTCAGAGCTGCTTATACTTTTATTTTTTTTTTGACAGAACAGGAAAAATAAAATTAGTGCAAGAAAAGAAAAGTTACATCAAGGGGCTTAACCCCAGGGGAGAATCAAGTACTAAGGGCTTCCAGAAACTGAATCAAGGATAGCCTGGCTGGAGAATACATTTCAAGCAGAGAGGCCTTCCATCTGCTAGGTCTATTCACTCTCATAATGTGGTGTTGGTCAAAATTACAATTGGAGGCATCACAGAGGCTGGTTTTACAAAGTTGAAGCAATTTCAAGACACCATTATTGCAGGTGAAAAGAAGATCCTTAGGCTTGTGGGAGAACATTTTCTCATTCCTATTTTTCCAAATGTACCACAGAGTATGGGCTCTAATCATCTGCCAAAGGGCTATATCCATTCTTTTACTTTCTCCAAGCAAAATCTCATTGACTCCTAGCTGAGGAAGACCCTCAGCAGAACAATACAAATTTAGGTAATACCAGAACTTTTGAGCATTTTTACAGTGGACAAAAAGATGACTAATGTCCTCAAACTGTCCACAAAAGGGACAATTTCCTGCACTAATTTTAGCCTTCCTGGCTCTGCTTCCAGTCCACACACCCTGGTGGATAATCAGCCACAGCAGGTGAGCTTGTCTTGAGGTGTTAGCAAAAGCCCAGACAGTCCTGAATCTGTACTTCCATTGGGATCTACACCATTGAACCTTCCACTTGTCATTTAACTTGTTAGTGACCCAAGTGTCATTGTGACCAGATAATTTGAAATTTTTGAAGATATCTCCTGCAACTTAAGCAACTCCAATATTTTTATGATAACTGTAATCCTCCAATTTATCTATCAGACAAGTCCTTTTCTTCAACAATTCCTGTTTACAGGCAGCAGACAAGGTATCATTTCCTTGGATAAAATTAATATCACAAACTTGCCTGCCATCCCAAAGCGAGTTCCAGGAATCAAAGCCCGCTTTCTTGCACTTATTCATCCTAATAGTTAGTTCTAGAGGACAAGAACCAAAAAACCAGCCAATCCAGATAGAATTTTGTAAGACAAAAGAAGAATTTTTGTAATAATATAAAGGCAGATGGTAGGTACTTTTAATAACATTCCAGGCTTTCCAGAAAGAACAAAGAAGTTTACTCCCCTTGGGAATGACTTCGAGAGGAGAGGTGATGACATCCCACCATTTAAGGTTGGTCCAGCTTTTGTACCCTGCAACAAAAAACTCAGCAACATTCCTTTTAATGAGAGCAGACCAGAAATCAGTAGAGTTAGTGGCCCTAAGAATCCACTTGCCAGCCATTTGAGTGGCCATCTTAGTTGGACACACAATACCCAACCCTCCCTCATCTTTTTTAAGACAACAGGTGCTCCACGCAACTTTGGCTGTTTTACTATTTTGCAGAGACCCTCTCCATAAGAATCTTCTGGACAAGCCAATGACTGGGCTAGCTGTCTTTTGTTGGGCATCCAACAGGCAAAGAAATAAGTAAGAACAGACAGGACATAATGTTTTAAAACAAAAGCTCTTTGAGAAAGAGTTTGCTGAAAGTTCATCCAGTGAAACACTTTAGCTCTAAACTTGTCAAACATCCAGTTCCACCTCTGCTTAGGAGAAACCCCAAATCCCATAGGGATGCCCAGAAGTCTAAAAATAGAGCCTTCCATAATGAGGTCACATTTATTAGCCTTTATACATTCAGGAATCACTTTATTAGAGGAATAGAAACCGGTTTTCATATGGTTGACAATAGACCCACTAGCAGTACAGAACAATTGAAGGCAATTCAAGAAATTTTCAACAGACACACTATCAGCCAAAGTGATCATATTGGTGTCATCTGCAAACATCTGAAGACCAAGAGGGGAAGGACAACCTGGAATGTTCAGCTCTTTAATGTCATCTTTCCCCATGCAATCTCTTATCAGCCATCCCAGAGAATCACTAGTAATAGCAAACAAGAGAGGGGCAAGGGGACAACCCTGTCTAACAGATCTAGCCAGATGAAAGGGTTCAGATAGACTACCATTCATAGCAATTCTGGAATTAGCGTTCCCAAAAAGCGTACTAGTATACTTGATAAATCTTCTACCAGCTCCAATGTCATAGAGAGACTGAAGAATAAAGTCCCATTCCATACGGTCATAAGCTTTGTCAAAATCCACTTTGAAAAAGAAAGTATCAATCTTCCTATCTTGAGCATAAGCCATCCCTTCCCAAATAGAGATTATAGCATCCAAAATGTATCTGCCTTTGATGAAACCTTTCTGCTCAGGCAAAATGATCTTATCCATAATGTTACTCAATCTCCTGGCTAAGGAAGAAGCGAAGATTTTATACAAGGTAGTCAGACAAGAGATAGGTCTCCAATTGTTCAAGTCATCCTTCTCACCTTTCTTATGGACTAGCTTGATAATACCAGAGTTGATAAAGGTGGAAAGAGAACCCCTTTTAGTGGCCTCTTGCCACACCAAGAGAATTAAGGGCACAATGAAATCAGAAAGCTCTTGAAAAAACTCATTAGGAATACCATCAGGACCAGGCGACTTGCCAGGCTTCAATTTACTAATGGATTCTCTAACCTCACCAGCAGAAAGGGGCACGTCCAGGATAGAAGCCAGATCCAGAGGAATCATTTTCTTCCTTTTCAAAGCAATAGTAGCCCTGGCTCTCTGGATGTCCTCCCCTCTCTTGGGAGGCCTAGAGAATACATTGGTAAAGAACCCTACAGCCTCTTGCAGATTATCCTTCATGGCAGAAGCAACCCCACCATCTCTTTTCTTGAGGGGTGGGACAAAATCCCTAGCTTTTTTTTTTTCTCAAAAGATCAAACATAAATTTATTAGGTCTGTCAACCTTTCCTGCCCAAAATTCTCTAGTTGCAGCAAGTGCACCTCTAGCACAGATATAGTCTCCCCATCTTAACCTTTCCTGGAGCTTATTAAGGTTAGACCTTTTAGTAGGCTCATCAGAATTACTTTTTTCAATTTGGTCTATCTCTCTTATAATCATCATTCTCCTTTGTCTTCTAACTTCCTTAGCCCGGAGTTTAGAACAGTAGAAAAGATTTTGAATATCTTTAATAGCTCTTGCCCAAGCAATCAAGGGAGAACAATCAGAAGTAAAATGCTTGATGAAAATATCCTTGGTTCCCTCTTTAACACTTTTGATTTTCAGAAGGGAGGCATCCAAGTGAACCCACCCAGCTTTATAGACCGGGGAATTTTTATCAAATTGGACAAGAAGAGGGAGGTGTTCAGAAACCTGCAAAGAGGAATCAGTAAAGCACTTATGCTGCCAAAACTCGTGGTACTTATTGACGTTAATATAGCATCTGCCGAGCCTAGCAGACAAAGGTCTAGAGCTGCTATTATTCCTCCAGGTATGGCCAGTATTCTCAGAGCAATCGAGCAGGTTAAGACAGTTCATCATGTTGAACCACTCATTCTTTTCAGAACCATGTAAAGTGTTGTCAGGATTACCTTTTCTGTCCTTTTCCAATAAAACCATGTTGAAATCCCCAACAAGAATGGAATCTTCAGTTAGCTTACTAAGCTCTTTCCAGCAAGAAATTCTGTCACCATGATTGTTAGAAGCATAAACACTAACAATGGTAAAATTAATTGGATCCTTACACTTCAAAGCCACCCATTGGTGAGTACAACTAAACTTAACTTCTTCAACACAATGAGCAAGGTTAGCAGCAATACCAATGGCAGCACCACCCTTCTTGTTGATATGATCGGTATAATACCAATAGTGGTTACTGGAAACAATTTGAAGATTAGCCCGCAGATCAAATCCACCAACCTTCAACTCTTGAAGACAAATAATGTCAGGAAGCAAATTAATATCTTTAATCCACCTGTTAACTATTTTACCTCTTACAGGGTCGGTGATCCCCTTGATGTTTAGAGAAAGCAGTTTGAGAGAATTCATACCTTAACCATATGGAGGGGAGACCAAATTACTTTCTAATATTCTTAAGAGGCTTAATGACCGATCCAGAGACCCTAACCGCTTCTTTCCTTTTGGATTTGGCCTGTTTAGGAGAAGCTCTAATATCATCAGTCCCCATTTCGACATCTTCTGTATCTCTAGTTTTCTTTTGAAGAAGGAGAAATTGTTCATAATCCTGTTGAGTTAACTGTCGAGAAAAATCATCCTGAAAAGCATGCCCTGAAATTTTTCCTTCAGCATTGGTGGGGTTATTAAGAACATTTGTATCCTGATTACCTTTCCTATTTCTCCTGTTACTCATATATGTCCATTCTCCCTCATTCATTAGAGTAGAGGAGGAGTGATGACCTTCACCTTCTTCCTGGGTACCTGTATCCGGCAAGCCAACTTCTTCTTCTTCAACCTGAAAGGGGTTAGATACATCCTCTAAAAGAACATCATATCTGTTACTCCATTTATTAAAAACTTTTTTCTTTGCTTTGACATTATGCCTTTTGCTAGTGCTAGTCTCCTGCTGTTTAGACTTACCTTTTTGCTCATCCTTTTCTTCCACACTCTCCTTCTTAATATCAAGAAGAGGACATTCTTTTATTAGATGGCCTTGTTTAAAACAATTAAAACAAGCATTGGGGAGATTCCTATACCTTACCTTCTGTTCATGTAGCATGCAACCTTCAGAGTCCTTGAGCACTATAGAGGTTTTGACTTCTCTAGAAATGTCAACCTCAACAAGAATTTGGGGATCCCATTTAGGGTTTAGCCCATTCCTGGATTTTTGCCCTAACACCTTTCCTGTCATTGTCCCTAAATGTTGCACCCAGGGGTAGAATTCAACTAGGAGGTCAGGGAACTCCACCCACACTAGCACCTTGGTGGGTTTTGGCCCCTTGGGATTAAAGCGTGGGTACCATCTGAACATGGATAAGGGAATATTCCGGATTAACCATTGCCCTTCTGACATGATCTGCAGAACACTACTTGAGTCTTCAAAAAAAAAAAGAAAGAAGTTGTTTGGCAGATATTGAACGTGTTTCAGTCTAATTCCCCTATTAGTCCAACTATTTTTTATCCATCCTTTAAGAACTTCTTGGGGCGGTCTAGGTCCATGACAGAGACCAATAACAACTCTTTCATACAAAACATTGTGCCAATTGTTAAGAGAGTTCTTGTCTATTACAAGAGTGTTATCCTCTTCTTCATTATGGGCGAAATCAATGTTAATCATATTAATCCCATCTTCCAGACCCTCGTTCATCTTCTTTTTACCTTTTAGGTCAGCAGAACCAGAAGCACTACTTATGAAAGCAATATTATCAATAGTGTCAAAATCATCTAGCTTCCTTTGTTTGAGGGCTGATGCGTAAGACCCATCTTGTTTACATAGGTCACTCTTACTTTGAACACACACATTCTGGACTTGTTTATCACTACACATACCCTCCACAGTCTGCAGAACATCAATCTTCTTACTTGAGGAGATGGACCCAGCATCTTTAGCATGCATGTCGCCTGGGGGGCCAATAACACCAGCAGAGTTCCTGTTGCTTAACGGGGAGATGAAACTCCAAGTTTCATCACGCTTTTCTACCATCGACTGCTCGAATCTATCAAAGGAGTTAGGGCTCTTACCTGATAGACCTTCTCGCTTGTTTCCTTGGAATAATCCATTTTGTAATGCCTCATGCAACGCCATGCAGGACCGGAACAGGGAACAAATAGCACACAGAAAATCCTCACCACTCAGAGACCACTCGGAGAGCTATTCCCCACAGCAAAGGAGCCACCGAGAACAGGACGGCCCCTAGAGGGGCAAGCGCCGACAACAGGGGCTAAGATCTTGCCATCGCTAGGAGCACGAAGCTAGGTCTCTTTAGAGTTTTCGAGCTGCTTATACTTGGTAGATTGGGGAAAACGAAACTTCAAAAGGGAAAGAATCCAGAGCTCGAACAGGAGGAAGAACTGGTGGAGCCCGATTCACATAGGAATATAAGGTCAAGGGGGCCCGAGCTATCTTGCAGCAGTGAAACCTTCAACATGGAAGGATAGCAACCATAGCTACAAGGGACGGGAAAAAGAAAAAAATTAAATGGCGCGTCATTTAATATAGGAGGTTACTGGAGGGAAGAAGCTTCCTAATTCTCTGCTTGGACTTCGTAAGAGGAGTTTGAGGAAGAAAACGGGAGGAATGTACTGAATAAAAGTAACTCTTTAAATAAAGGAGATCAAGGGACACACGAAGTCAGAAGAAGAAGGAAAAGAAGCCCTAGGGCTGCTTCTAAGCGAAACAACATGTCAGTTAGCCCCTCCAGCAAATTGTATTGCAATCTGGAAAAGGAGATCAATGAAATTGACTACCCAAGTGGGAACCAACTTGAGGTGGACACCAACGACAAAGCCCTAGAGATCCCTGATACTAAAGAAACCTCGCAGGAGGGTTACACTACAAGCAAAGAAGATGGCTTTACTACTAGTAACGAAGATAACATGGATAGTGAAAGCTCCATCATCGGATGGATTATTCCAGAAACGGAGTCGAAAACGGTGTCTAGTTCTTCCTGGCAGGAGGCATCCTGCAAAGGTAAACAACCTATGGAGTTACCGTGGAAAATCCCCCACAAGAACCTATTGCTAACTCGGGATCCGATCCGAGCGAAAAAAAAAGATGAATCCAAGAAAAGAAAGGACAAAGCTCCCTCCCGCAAAGAGGGCTCACTACGACAATGATCATCATCTCGTTAAATGCTAGAGGGTTAACCGACCCCTCAAGAGCGATCATCATTGGTTAATGGCTTCACGACATTAGCCAAAACCCAGATTTTATATGTATTCAAGAGATTAAAATTGACGGAGAAGACCTCCAGAAACGGCTTAGACATGTCTCCTCGACCCATGTTTGGATTTCAACGGCGCACCAGCAGGGGTCCGGTGGAACGATAATCTGTATTAATCAATTCTGGTTTGAAAAGCTTGAGAACTCCATTCAAGATGAATGCCATCGATGGATTGTTGTTTCTTTCGGAGCTCCCTTTTGTTTTACTTTAGTTTCTTTGTATGCCCCTAATGGGGAGTTAAAGAGACTTAACACTTGGGCCTCCTTGGACTCGCTCCCCCACAACGTGCTTATTTGTGGTGACTTCAACATGGTGGAGGACCCTATGGACAGATGGATGGGCAAGGGTAGGGTCATCGATAGTCGGGAGAAAGAAACGTGGGACAAAACCAAACTACACTTGGATTTGGTCAAATTCAAAGACTCGAATGGCTTTTCTTGGTCAAATCTCCAAGCAGGCGAGGACCTGAGGAAAGCTAGACTTGATAGATGCTACATTTCTCATAGTTTTACTCATCAGTGGGGCCACCCTTCCCTCTCGCAACGCACCGACCTCACCATCTTTGATCACTACCCGATCGTCATCACTTTCCAACCCCCCACCAAGTTCCGTAAGGCTCCTTGGTTCCACGCCAGTGTGCCCTCCTTCTCTCTCCCCTCCGTCCATCAAGAAATTTCTGATGTGTGGAAGGAGGCATTCGCCTCTGGCTTGTCCCCAGCCAAGTGCTGGAGAAGTGCGGTCGATAAGTCACGATAGATCATGATTAGATCCAGGAAGATGCTTGAGACTGTGCGGCGGGCTCGTAGAGAAGCTCTATATCATAGACTCTGGCCGCTCGAGGAGGAAGTGAACAAAGGAAAATCTCAAGCCCAGAAAGGACTTTGAAAAATCAAAGCGTTGCTGAGATACGAGGAAGAGATACAAAGGAAAAATTTGCAAATTTTCTTCAAGGAGTGGTGGGCTGGCAAAGCCGACAAACCCACCAAAGAGATGTGCCGTATCCTCAAAAGGAAACACAACAGAGAATCGATCCCCTTATTGCTAGACGCAAATGGCAATGTATGCAATACGGAAGAAGATAATTTTGGGATCATTGAAGGGCACTTCACGAGACTCCTCGGGACCTCGAACCCCCTCTCCCACCATAGAAGGGACAGTATGGCAGCCATATCTAGGGTTTCCCCCCACAGGATACCACTCAACCTTCGCTCCCTGCTTCATGCCTCTATCTCTGAAGCCAAAATCATTGAGGTCATTGATGCTCTCCCTTCAGGTAAAAGCCCGGGACCCGACGGGCTCACTAATGAGTTCTTTAAATCCTTCAAGTTGGTGGTTGCTACCCCTCTTCGTTTGGTTTGGCAAGAGGCACTCAAGTTTGGCGCGCTTCCTTCTTGTCTCAACAATAGCATTATCAAGTTAATACACAAAAAAGGGGAGAAGAACAGAATAGAGAACTGGCTTCCTATTACAATGCTCCAAACAGGGTACAAGATCATTGCCAAAGTCATTGCCAATAGAATCTCTTGCCACCTGAGAGCGTGGTTAAGCGAGGACCAAAAAGGTTTCATCAAAGGCAGGTCAATTTTGGAAACCATTATAGATATCTGGGAAGGTCTTGAATTTACAAATGAGTCTAAACAAGATGTGGTCTTCCTCAAGATCGACTTTGATAAAGCCTACGACAGGCTAGAATGGGACTATATTCTACAGTCGCTCCAAGATCTTGGATGTAGTCAGAAATTCACCAAGATGATCGCGACCCTTCTCGGAAATGCATCGACCCAAATTAACATTAATGGAAAACTTTCAAAGGTGATCAAACTTAGAAGATCTATCAGACAAGGGTGCCCATTGGCTCCCCTTCTCTTTGCCATTGCCACGGAAGGGCTTACCAGGCTGGTGGAGCATCAGGTGGAAGTTGGTAACATTAAAGGCCTTCGTTTGCCGCATGACCATAGTCAGATCACCATGAGACTTTTTGCCGATGATATGAACGCGTTTGTTCACAATGATAGTACCAGCCTGGAGACGTTCTGGAAGTGTCTTGCTACTTTTTGTGAAGCCTCTGGATCCAAAATCAACCAATCTAATACCGCCTTTAGAGCTATTGGTGGGTCACAGCCGGACCTTCTCATTGATCATGGCTGTCAAATCATTCCGCAAGGCCAAATTTTTCGGCTTCTTGGGATTCCCTTGGGGTTTGGCGTCTCTATGGAACAACGGTGGAACTAGGTGCTTGCCAAACTCGAAAACAAGCTTAACTATTGGAGAGTTATGCAAATCAATCTTGCTCGTTGTGCTATGGTTATCAACACGTTCGTCTTATCATCTACCATTTATTTCCTTTCTTGTTGGAGACCGAAAGAGCAAGATCTGTCCAAACTGGATAGTATTTGTAGAAACTTTCTTTGGATGGGCGACCACAATAGGAGGGGGGTGCCTAAAATCAAATGGTCCATCTGCACGAGCCATAGAGATAGTGGGGGACTTGGTATCTTGGACATTGGGTGCATGGCTAACAAACTGTTGGCCATTTGGATGATTAAGGCTTGGTGCAATGGGGAGGCCTCGTGGGCTAAGTTGATCTTTAGAAATAAGAATGAGTTGGCGCTCATGGGTTTCCCAAATTGGAAGAATCTTGACATCTTGACCTTGCTGTTTTCCCCGATCCCCGTTATCCCGAAAGGCTCTAATCTTGTGTGCTCCCTATGGAAGAGTTGGAATAAAGTCAAAAGCTTCACAAGAATAAGTGAAGACTGAAAGTGGGCTGCTGGTATCAGACAAAACGACTCTATCTGGTTTCCAATCTTGGCATCCGGAGTGTGGAATCTTGGAACATCCAAAATGCCAAGAAGTTATGGAACAAAGGCTTCAAAAAATGGAAACATCTCTGGAAACAAGACACCAACCGTTGGATCAACTTCGAGGATATTGACCCTTGCATCAACATTTCGCATGAAGAATGAAACACTTTGCAAAGCAGATGTCTCGCCTAGGACCGACACAAAGTTCGCCTTCTCATGGGACACGACATGTCGAGCTCGCTTGGTCTCAAATGGCACAATGGGAATAGCCTATCAAAAATCCTGAACATCAAAGAAACGATCGACTATCAGGTTAACCTCAACAAGAAGTGGTGCCTGTCATGGACGCGGCTTCGGTGGGACATGACGTTCATGGCTATCTGGCACCCCCTCATAGAAATCAAAAAGTCTGTCCTCTTATGGCAAATTCTTCATCATGGAATCTGGACCAACCTTAAGGCTAGAAAATTTTGTGGGATCCCTCCCTGGTGCAAACGCTGCTACCAATCTATCGAAGATGTTTCACACATCTTCTTTACCTGCCCCAACTCCAACAGACTCTGGTAGATGGTTGGAAAGAGAATTAGACTTCAAAAACGTCTCAGTTGGCAGCAAGCCCTGCTAGGAGAAGCGATCGACTGCTCAGCGACTCTCTGGAACACCATCAGAGGGGAGGTCCTATGGAAAACTTGACGGGAAAGATGTGCTTTCAACTTCGGTGACTCCCCCAAAGAGTGGTCAATTGAGAAATCGTTGTTCCCCCTTGGCAAAAGGATTGTCAACTATAAGAAATCCCCCCCCCCCTTCAGGCATCATCAAGTACTCCTTTTGATCAATAACAAGCTTAAACCCAAGTGGGCCCCACATGAGGGTGATGAGAGCGTGATTAACCTTCTTTGTAATGTCATCTAAGCTCTGTAAAAGCTTCCCCTGCTTTGTGAAATTTGGGGGGTCCCGTGGGCACTAGTCCCCTTCTGTTGTACTTTTCTTTATTTAATTCAAGTCCACGAGAGTAGGCTAATGCCGAACTTCCTTTATATTAAAAAAAAGAACATGAGTCAATTCATGCGCAAGCTTTCAATATGCATCAAACAAGTTTTCGAAGGTTTCAATGTCTAGGCAATGAAGTTCTTCATTCATCTGGAATAATAGAGACAAGTTGTGCAGCAAAAGCGCACAAAGATATGCAAGGAAGCCACTCACATGTTTATGTTGCACTGAGGATTGGGTGTTGATGAAGTCGAAAAGGCGTCGATGACAGGAATAAAGGGGTGCTGACTACGATTCTTAAGAGCACTGAAGGCAAGAGCATCAAAGGGATAGTTCTATGCACTAACACAAAGAGACATATGAAGGTTGAATGGAGCTTATGAGGGGTTGATCCGCATCCCACACTCTTGGATGTAGCAGGAATGAAGATAAAACCTGTGAGTTTGTGCTGAACTTCTTGACACTATGAAGTCTGTACGAGCTTAAAACTTCGATTCTAAATCTTCTCTCTCTTCTAGTCTACTAACTTCCTCTATTCTCCGTATGCTTCAAATTTTCTTGCCAAGTAGGTGTATGTTTCTTATCACAGTGTGAATGTTTATTACAGTCGTCTCCCAACTTGATGCCTTTGGGATGATGAGCACGTCTTAATACTTGCTTGCAGTTTTCATAGAATTCATCACCTGCTCCAATGAGGATGTAAACTTTCTGTGCTTGTTGTTCATCGTTCTACATTTCCTGAAAAGAATGGTTATTTTAATGTTATGAAGTTACACGACAGAAGCTATTATCTACGTTCCGATTATGAATCTGTGTTGGTATTGTAATTCCATGTATCTCGTTGTCCTTTTGTTGTTGAGTTCGTTAATTTTCAACTCATCTTACAAATAACTCTAGCAATATGATTAAGACAAAAATTCAAGAAAGAGAAGTGACCAGGGAGATTCTCTCACATGGAGAAAAGAAGAAAGGTTTCCAGCGTTGTTATTTGAATTGAAAATAAAGATTTTCATCATTAACTTAGGTATGGTTTACTCCATAGGTCTGTTGTGAATAACTTGACACGAATGCATTGAGGTTTTTTATTTTTCTTAATTATTGCAGTTTTCTTAATGTAAATCTCTGGAGAGCAATCTTTGTCAATGGAAGTGGATGAAAGTAAGCATTAGTGAAGTTTGCATCGATTAGTTTGAACAAAAGTGGGTTTACACGCAACTACGAGATTTAACAAAAATAAATAAAAAATAAATAAATAGATAAAACAAAGAGTAAAGCACCTAAAGGTAACAGATTGAATATTCTTCAGCCCATCAAGTCGAAGACCAGGTTTAAGGCTACCATAAAGAAAATGATCTATGTATCTCTCTTAAGTTGTCAACTTTGAACTTCATGTTTCGCTTTCGACTCAAATAAATTGATACGAATGGAGACATTATATAACCTAAAGGAATGGAAGCTTAATACTAAGAACGAAGGAGAATAGGATTATAGTGTTTCCGACTAAAGCGTTCCATTGAGTTTCTATGTTCAAAGAACAAGAAAGTTGTGAGCCTTTATGATAAAACCATGTGTGCAAACACGAGTGTGTTTGAGCTATCAAATGCGAATTATACTCTATCTTATCTTGCAAGATTATGATACTTAAGCTTGCATTCTACCTAGCTTGCTTATGCTTTCTCCCTCTTTTCCACGAATCAAGTCGACATACCTTGTGAACCCGACGTGAAAGGAGGGGTGACTGAATTTTATAGCCAAGGACCTAAGACCTAGCAAAACCAAAAATGGAAGATCTCCTAACTAAACTCCTATGCTTTCAGGAAGAGGATGGGCGTCAAAAAGCCATCCTATCGCTTCATGACCATTTAATCAAGCGATGAGGGTTTTTCAATGGCAAAAACATATCCAAGTTCTATATAGAATATGAACTTGAAGAAAAGTACTTAGGTGTCAGTGTGACTCTGATGACCGATGTGGAGTTATACAAAAACTTTGTCTATGTGTGTGAATATAATTTTTGCATGATCGACTCATGGAAATAAACCACATGAGATGGTTGCAATATAAATCGATGCTCCTCAAACAGTTCATGCTGGAGGACATAGACAAAGTGACTCGTAAGTCCTTCTTGAGGTGGGTTCATATACCCAAAGACCAGCCGATTCTAGAGATCAAAAGAGAGTTTGAGTGGGAATATGATGATCTTTCTAAGCACGATAAAAGGTGATTAAGACATGAAAAAGTATCATTGTTTCTTCGAGCAATAGATGCTAAAGCCAGAGCAGATTCAATTCCACTTTTACAAGATATAGACTCTGACTCAGGGCTCACAGAGGATTGGACACTCGTCCATGAAGCTGTGAGGAGATATGTGAAGAAACAACAAACAATAGAAAAATTTTTAAACGATTGGCAAGCTGACATTTATGCAAATGAAGAAGATACACAAATTCCATGCATTTTAGAAACTAAAAATAATTTGTAAATCTATAGAATAATAGAAAACGGAGTTGGGCATAAAGAAGATATGCATGGAATACACGTACATGCTTATGAAGAGGATCGCTATAAAGAACCTATAAGCATAAATGATGCAATCCTTGAGGATTCAAGGTATGAAGAGCCTGTAGATACTTTGATTACATCTTCAAATACTGTATATGCAGAAATCCCAAAGATGAGAGGAGCAAAGGATAATGCGAAAGCCAAACAAAACAAAATCAATCCAATATCAAACATACAATAAAATAAAAATAAACAAAACACTCCAAGAAAACAACATGAGGCTTCCTATAATCTGATAGACTCCTCACTTCTAAGGAATGATAAGATTAAGCATATAATGCATAAAGAAATGCATAAACAACAAGAAAATTAAGTAGAACAAAATCTTGTACCACTAATAAGATTACATGTGATGTATAAGAGCTCGGATTATATGAGTAAGATTAGAGGACGAACTAAAACTTTCGGGAACAAGACCTAGGAAAGTGAAAGGAAGACCTAAACTAAGAATCTACATATACTACTGTTTATGAGCACTTGATGAGTGAGATACTTCAACTTCTGCTCCTGATATCTCGTCTCACCTGATCTTCAGACAGATTATGTCTTGAGAGAAGAATTCTTATACCAGCCAGCTATATATGTGTAAGTGTATGTGTTGTTGGGTGTTGCGATGAGCTAGTAGGCAGGTGGGACTACCCTCGTCAGGCGATCACGGCCACGAGCTGATGCTAGTTGTGTCGTATGGTCTGACCTACATGTTGTTACCTGCTCATACGCGTTAACAGGCGGTTGGAGTCACTCTGGTCGGGTGGTCAGAGCCACGAGCTCACGTTGATTTTGTATGAGGATGACATTGTGCATCGTGTGCTATGTCTGGTCGGTAGATGGGTAGGCTAAACCTGGACAGATGGTCACGTCCATGAGTCGCATCTGATTTCGACATAGGCCGATATGTGTGGATAAATAAATAAAAGTAAAAACAGAAATATAAAGGCTGAGCTGGGACAAAGAATTAAAATAAAGAAAAATAGAATAAAAATAAGAGAAAAATAAGAAAAGGTCTGATGGGTTTGGATGATGGGAGATCAATAGGGAAGGCAGATGGGAGTTTCATAAATCGAGTTAGTGAGGACTGGTATATGCAAATGCTTTGGATAGGCTACTAGATCTGACTGGGTCGAGTTAACGAGAGAGCTAAGAAGTTTTTTATTTACTCATGTGATTTATAGTCGAAGTGCATTAGTGTATTCAGATATGTTGGATGGGCTCCTTCTGTCTACCTTCTCTTGATTTTTTCCGAGTTTAATGCATATTCAGGTTTCATGCATCTAATTAAACTTTCCTTTAAGTTATGTTTTTCTTGCCATGACTACTTGATGCTCATTTGTGTTTATTGGTATATATGCACAGGTTCAGAGGGGGTGGATGTGGTCGAGATTCATGAGGAGGTGAAATGAACAAGCAGCAGATAAGTGAGATGAATGATCTCAATTTGCTTATGCTCGGCGATCTCTATCCACAAAGGGATTCTCTACTGCATAATGATGTGTAAAACATTTTGGTAATATTCATTCTCAATGAAGGCAAGTAATCATTAATTGACTCATGAATGACTAATTAGACTCGAAAATAGATGCTTGTTTGGGATGCTCAGGAAGCATAAATGTGTGTGTATAGATGTCTATATGCGTGGATATATGGTCATGAATGTGTATTAAAAATATACATGTCAATGGGTGTATAGCCATTTCAAAGCATATAAATGAGAACCATGTGTGTGCGTATGCTTGTGAATATTGAATGTGAATAAGGATATGTGCTGAACGTTTGATTATGCGTGTACCGAGGTATGTGTATAAGTGTATATAATGATACGATCCACAAACAAATTCTAGGATAAATGTGTTCCTTCCCTTTAACGGGTATGGAGAATGCACGTGAAGGTTTGGTGGAATCTTTGAGCATTAAAAAGCAGATTCGCCTGCACATGTGAATGTGTTTGATGGTATGTTTTTCTTTAGTGAAAGGGTTACATATGTAATAATATATATCTAGAATAACTGAGAAGATGTGATTTTAAATTCTGACACATATAGCATACAGGCTACATGTGTTTTCGAGAATTTTTTTTGGCAGGAAAAAGAGGAAACGGGGGCACCGCTGCGCTGATCTGGGGCATCGAAGGTCAGAGGAGGAGAAAGGCTCTCTGTGGAATGCCAGCGGCTTTGGGACGCTCTCGTTTCGAAGGGCAGGAGGGCAATCTCATGGGGATTTTGTCATGTGGCTAGACTGGGCGGTAAAAGCACAAAGAGGATGTGTGGGCAGTAAAAGCACAAAGAGGATGTGTGGTAACCCATTCGCACGAGATAGGGGATGGCTTTTAGTCGATCTGGGCATCGAAGGTCAGAGGAGGAGAAAGGCTCTCTGTGGAATGCCAGCGGCTTTGGGACGCTCTCGTTTCGAAGGGCAGGAGGGCAATCTCATGGGGATTTTGTCATGTGGCTAGACTGGGCAGTAAAAGCACAAAGAGGATGTGTGGTGACCCATTCGCAGGAGATAGGGGATGGCTTTTATTCGATATGCTGGGCCTGTCTGTTTGGATGATTACTTCCGGACCTTTTTCTAACGTTTAACGTGGCAATACATGGGACCTCTTATGCTGAAACAGAGTGATGCGAGGGAAAAAGAAGGAATGCTTTGCCTCCTGTTGGTTTACTTGTTGTGATTTGATTTGATCTGATGATGCGCAAGCAAGGAACATAAAAGGGAGAAAAACGAGAATTTATTTCCTGAGGCGGGAGAGCTGGAGCCTGGTCATTGTCAGAGCTGCTTATACTTGGTAGATTGGGGAAAACGAAACTTCAAAAGGGAAAGAATCCAGAGCTCGAACAGGAGGAAGAACTGGTAGAGCCCGATTCACATAGGAATATAAGGTCAAGGGGGCCCGAGCTATCTTGCAGCAGTGAAACCTTCAACATGGAAGGATAGCAACCATAGCTGCAAAGGAGGGGAAAAAGAAAAAAATAAAGGGCGCCTCATTTAATATAGGAGGTTATTGGAGGGAGGAAGCTTCCGAATTCTCTGCTTATACTTAGTAAGAGGAGTTTGAGGAAGAAAACGGGAGGAATGTACTAAACGAAAGTAACTCTTTAGATAAAGGAGATCAAGGGACACACTAAGAACATGAGTCAATTCATGCGCGAGCTTTCGATATGCATCAAGGGAGTTTTCGAAGGTTTCAATGTCTGGGCAATGAAGTTCTTCATTCATCTCGGATAATAGAGACAGGCTGTGCAGCAAAAGCGCACAAAGATATGCAAGGAAGCCACTCACATGTTTATGTTGCACTGAGGATTGGGTGTTGATGAAGTGGAAAAGGCATCGAGGACAAGAATAAAGGGGTGCTCACTACGATTCTCAAGAGCACTGAAGGCAAGAGCATCAAAGGGATAGTTCTATGCGCTAACACAAAGAGACATATGAAGGTTGAATGGAGCTTATGAGGTGTTGATCCGCATCCCACACTCTTGGATGTGGCAGGAATGAAGATAAAACCTGTGAGTTTGTGCTGAACTTTTTGACACTACGAAGTCTGTACGAGCTTAAAACGTCGATTCTAAATCTTCTCTCTCTTCTAGTCTACTAACTTCCTGTATTCTCTGCATGCTTCAAATTTTCTTGCCAAGTAGTTGTAGGTTTCTTATCACAGTGTGAATATTTATTACAGTCATCTCCCAACTTGACGCCTTTGGGATGATGAGCATGTCTTAATACTTGCTTGTAGTTTTCATAGAATTCATCACCTGCTCCAATGAGGATGTAAACTTTGTGCGCTGGTTGTTCATCGTTCTACATTTCCTGAAAAGAATGGTTATTTTAATGTTATGGTGTTACTTGACAGAAGCTATTATCTACGTTCTGATTATGAATCTGTGTTGCTATTGTAATTCCATGTATCTCGTTGTCCTTTTGTTGTTGAGTTCGTTAATATTCAACTCATCTTACAAATAACTCTAGCAATCTAGATTAATACAAAAATTCAAGAAAGAGAAGTGACCACAGAGATGCTCTCACATGGAGAAAAGAGGAAAGGTTTCCAGCGCTGTTATTTGAATTGAAAATAAAGGTTTTCATCATTAACTTAGGTATGGTTTACTCCATAGGTCTGTTGTGAATAACTTGATACGAATGCATTGAGGATTTTTATTATTTTTAATTATTGCACGTTTCTTAAATGTAAATCTCTGGAGAGCAATCTTTGTCAATGGAAGTGGATGGAAGTAAGCATTAGTGAAGTTTGCATTGATTAGATTGAACAAAAGTGGGTTTACACGCAACTACGAGATTTAACAAAAAGAAAGAAAATAAATAAACAAATAAAACAAAGAGTAAAGCAGCTAAAGGTAACAGATTGAATATTCTTCAGCCCATCAACTCGAAGACCAAGTTTAAGGCTAGCATAAAGAAAATGATCTCTGTATCTCTCTTAAGTTGTCAACTTTGAACTTCATGTTTCGCGTTCGACTCAAATAAATTGATACGAATGGAGACATTATATAACCTGAAGGAATGGAAGCACAATACTAAGAACCAAGGAGAATAGGATTATAGTGTTTTCGACTAAAGCGTTCCATTGAGTTTCTATGTCCAAAGAACAAGAAAGTTGTGAGCCTTTATGATAAAACCATGTGTGCAAACCCGAGTCTGTTTGAGCTATCAAATGCGAATTATACTCTATCTTATCTTGCAAGATTATGATACTCAACCTTGCATTCTACCTAGCTTGCTTATGGTTTCTCCCTCCTTTCCACGAATCAAGTCGACACCGCTCCCTCCAAATCCTCTAGAGGCTTTCCTCTCTTATAGCATTCCAGAGTGCTGTAGAGGACCCGATTGCTTCTCCAAGGAGGGTGTGCTTCCATGTGATTTGTGTTTGTAGTCTCAAAAGATTTCCAATGATCCGCCAAAGCGGAAGAGACTTGGGCACGCAAAGAATCCTTGATGTGGTCGAGGACCTCAATGCTACAATGGCATCGCTTGCACCAAGGCAGAGCCCTGCAAACCTTGTTAGCCCTTAGCTTGGTCCAGATTCAACGGTTGAGAATTTGCCACATGAGGACGGATTTCTTGATCTCAATGAGGGGATATCATATAGACATTAACTTCAGATCCCATCATAGCTTGGTCCAAGTCACGCACCATTTCTTGTTAAGCGTGGTATATTAGTCTGATTTCTTGTTAATACTAGGAATTTTCGATAGTTTATTGCCATTGTACCACACAACAACCTCATGGCACGATGGATCCCACCCAATGAGGAGTCTAGTTTTTGAGCGTTCCCAAGCAAGGCATCTGCTTCCGAGGAGAGTCGATTCTTCATAGGTCACTCTTTTTTCAGGGTATATACACTACAAGGAATACGGGCGTGTAGCGATGGTTAACGCGACAAAATTTCGTCGCTATAAAATTGCAACTCGCGTCGGAATTACCGTCGAGCGCGGACCGTCGATTATACGTTGCAAAAAACGACGGTATTTGCGACGCTTCCGTTTAATGTCGCTTAAACGACGCTTGTCAAAGGCGTCGCTTAAGCGACGCCGTTTTTGCGTCGCATAAGCGACGGTTTACATCGTCGTATAAGCGACGGTGCAGACCGTCGTATACGTGACGCTAAGCAAATGTCGCTTATACGATGACGTGTTGCATCGCTTATACGACGATCTGTTGACGGACAAAAATTAAAACGTTGGAGGCTCTGCAATCGGCATTTTCACGCATCCCATCGAAGAGCTCTCCAAGGTTCGCAATTGCGCTGCGCTTACGAGCTGAAGCAAGTATATGCAGAATTGTTGTTTTGCTTAAGCTCTCTGTTATTGTCTCCCTCTGTCTTTGTTTCTCTCTTTCTACATCTTTCTCTCTTTGAATTTTCTCTCTCTCTCTAGATCTCACTCTCTCTCTCTCTCTAGATCTCTCTCTCTCTCTATATCTCTCTCTCTCTCTCTCTCTCTCTCTCTCTCTCTCTCTCTCTCTCTCTCTCTTTTCTCTCTCGTTATTGCAGGTTATTCAAGAAGCTAACCAAGCAAAAACTATGGATCACAATTGTAAGTACAATTTCTATTATTTGTAGATCATTTGAATTGTGTTATTTTCATTACATACCATACTCACACTTATTGATATGCACTCATACACTTATACATGATGAAGAAGCACACACACATGCATATACCTACATATACACATATACATGCACATACACACACATACACATAGAGTTATACATATACACACACATACACAAGAACATGCACATATTGATACATACATATACACTTATACATGCACATGCATATACATACATATACGCACACATACACATGCACATATACACATATACATGCAAATACACACACATACACATAGAGTTATACATATACATGCATATACATATACACACATACACATGCACATGCACATACTCATACACACATACACACATATACACTTATACATGCACATGCACATACATACATATACACACACATACACATGCACATACATACATATACACACACATACATATACACTAAGGTACACACATATGAATGAATTATATAATTAAAGTATTAAAACACATGCTTAATATAAACAATAATAACAATCAATAGAACAAAACTCTTCATTACTTAATACCATACACACAATTCAAAACATGACTGAAATGAAAAATATATAGAAAAATATATATATATATATCAATGTAAAATACATATAATCCAATGTCATAATCAACTAAAATCCTAATCATCATCATCATGATCATCATCATCATGATCATCATCATCATCAGCAATACCATGATCATCCTGATCTTCCTCATCCTCATCCTCATGATCACCCTGTGACGATCGAGATCGTCCCTCCTGTGTCTGTCTCTCCGCCTCATCCATATTTGTCTCCCCATAATACTCCTGTATTATATATAACAAACATAAATCAATAAAATAATTAAAACATTCATAACAATAAAATAATTATATAAAATTTAAAAATACTCACAAAGGCATCAGGATGATCTTGTATATACTTGCTCAAACGCCGATATCCAAAATGTGTAGCATACTCGATCTCGTGTTTCGTAGGATATCGGCCATAATCCTTTCGCTGCAATGAAACAAACAAAAAACATTAGTTGCTTGCATTTTAACTAAAATTAAAAATAAACTCACAATAACACATATACTTACAAACGTAGCTACAAAACCATTATGGCCCATTTGGCCTAAGTGCGATGTGTGGCCCGACTCCACTCTCTTCTTTGCAGCAGCCTGTTTATTCAAGGAAAGAAATACATAAATTAAATCAAAAAATTACTACAATATCTAAAAATTATAAATATAAACTATTAATTTCTGTACCTTCTGCTCAGGAAATGACTCCTGAAGACGTAGCTGTCTACGAAAAAACTGCCACGACTCAGGTGGTATGTTAGCTCGCCTCTTATTTTTTTCGACCATACAATATCTCCTGTTAATTTAATCTCAAACAGAAAAAAAAGTCAGAATACATACACATATATACACACATATACACATACACATACACATACACATACCCACATACACATATACATGCAAACATATACGCATGCATATATGTATATATATACACATATACATACATATAACATAAACACACATATACATATCCACATATATACGTACACACACATGCATGCATATACACTCATTCATACAAAATACATGCATTTATCCCACAATAATATGTGTTGTGTATATGTGAATATGTGTGTATGTATAAATGTGTATATGTGAATATGTGTGTCTGTGTAAATATGTATATGTGAATTTTTTATTTATGTAGATAATCAAATTATTAATATCAAATACCATTATTTGTAGATTCTAATCAATCAGATGGAACTCCACCACCGTCTCCTCATCGTGCAACGACTTTATACTGTAAGTTTATGAAATATTTAATTTTAACTATATTTGATGGATACATAACTTATATATTTTTTTAATGTTTTTTAGCATGTGCAGATTCTGATCAATCAGAGGGTACTCCACCACCTCCTACCCATGCAACGACTTCACATGTGTCCTCCGATAGGAATTATGATGAATTTTACTATCAAGAGCATATTATATGTTGGTGTAACTCTTGTTATGGCACGTATCGAAGACCACGATTGGAATGTATTCAACATGAGGCAGAGTATGGTACTTTTGAGCATGCACCATCACCTAGTCAACGTGATAATGCTTGGGTATGTATTTTCTATATATATTAATGTCATTTTTTTATTTAAAAACCATGTATAAAATCAAATTATTATTGATATACAGCAATACTTGCTCGATGATGATGATGATGATGATTTTTCTCATAATGTTAATATACCTCGTACACGTCATGGACTTGTTGTTCATCAATTACAAGCAGAGGTTTCTAGAAATCCTCTACCTCCTGGTTTAGAGAATGAAACGGCTGGAGATTATCCATTGCCAGCTCGTGATCGTTCTTTAGTACAAACATATGATAGAAGAAGATATGGAGGATGGAATAGAGGACCACTTCCTTTAGATGGAGAGGTTTTCAACTTTTGGGGTAATCGCTATATGATTGCTCCATCCACTATTACTAATGCTGGTCGTGGTCTCTTTATTGTAGAGGATTTGTATGTGCCTCCGAACTCTAAAGTACTCTTATGTCATTCTATGGTCCTATATATGGATGGGGAGATTGGCATCGACTTTCACGTCATGTTCAAAGCATGAGTACTTATGGAATATGCTTGAACGCAGCATCTCTTACTAGTAGAAGGATTTTACATGCAGAAAATGAAAGATTATATATTGATGGAAGACCTTACACACATGGAAATATAGCAGGTTTAATAAATAGTAGTAGAGGGTTACATAATAGTTCAAGGACTAATTGCACATTTGAGGAGCGTGAAAATATTCATGAATCACCATACATGAGTAGAGATGTATCAAGATACATAGTTGTCAATGCTATTACTACATTACATGCTGGTGATGAACTATTAGTGAATTATGGATGGCGTAGACCTCCAAGAGCACCTTTTAGCTAGAGAGAATAAAAATTTTCTATCCATATTTAAAAAGTTATATACTTAATTTTATATTTGAAGTTTAATTTTTATTCATTTATGAAATACTAATGAGTTTTATTTATGTGTAGATTCCAACGTATGATGTTGATGATATTCGTCCACAACATTCACAATTACCAATAAGACCTCATTTATCAGAAGCTTCCATGAGGAGGCTACGCAAAACTAAGCATGTGCAATATGCAAAGTTGAAAGAACTATATTCAAAAGATGATAAAGTACAAGATTTGTGTGACAATGATGAAGATGATGGCATGGCAGATTTTATTGAGGATTGGTATCAAAATGACAGTGAGAGCATGGATATTTCTAAAAATGAGAAATATCTTCGAGAGGAATGTCTAAAGCATGTATATGAAGGAAGTCATTTGACACGACTAAATGCGAGCTTACTTATTTTCAACCTTCAAAATCGTTTTGGATGGAGTAATGTATCTGTTTTGACACTATTAAGGTATAAATTTCAATTTTCTATCTATTTATATATATATATATATATATATATATATATATATATATATATATATATATGCATAAATATATATACATATATAAATACATGTAGGTTTTTATTCTTACTTTAGATAAGGTTATAAGAACAAGAACTTAAATTGAATGGAAACTTTTTGTCCGCGCATCTTTTAAAACTATTAATGCATCTTTCCAAATATTCGCAATGGTGACATGGATGAGTCCCATGCACAGAGGTTACTCAAGAGACAGTAGTCCACTTTGTATCCTAAAGTTCAGATGCTCATCATTGGCATGCAAGAGGTTTACTGCATACCCGAGAAATCCTGCTCTATCTTGACTAACCTTTGTGCATGCGATTCATCCATGTCACCATTATATGAACATATGTGTGAATTGACAGGATACGATTGTTTTGCGTAAATATTTTGAAAGATGCATTAATAGTTTTAAAAGATGCGCGGACAAAAAGTATCTATTCAATTCAAGTTCTTGTTCTTACCTTATTCAAAGTAAGAATAAAAACCCACATGTATATATGTATGTATATTTATTTACCTTTTTTAATATATCTTTTTTTGATAAACTTACAGGTTATTATCTGAAAAGTTTTTACCAAGTCAAAATATTCTTCCTACCTCACATGATGAAATGAAGAAGATAATCAACAATCTTGGTATAGATTATCAATGTATACATGCATGTCCTAATGATTGTATTTTATATAGAGGTGAATATGCAGACTCTTTGACATGTCCCAAATGTCAATCTCCTCGATATAAGGGTGAAGAAGGTAAAATCCCGAATAAGGTATTGAGACATTTTCCATTGGCTCCACGGATTAGACATATGTTTCAAAGCCCCGAATTATCAAAGCTTTTGACTTGGGGACATGATCACAAAAGTACTGATGGAATAATCAGAATTCCTCATGATAGTGTTGCTTTTCAGCATATTGATTCTACATGGCCTGAATTTGCACAAAATCCACAGAATCTAAAGTTAGGAGTTGCATTAGATGGGGTTAATCCATTCTCCATGAAATCCAGTAAATGCTCAACATGGCCAGTGGTAGTCATAAACTACAATCTTCCGCCATATCTTAGCATTAAAAAGGAACATTTAATGCTTTCACTTTTAATCCCAGGCAAAAGACAAGTTAAAGATATGAATGTATATCTTGCTCCTCTCATTGACGATCTTCAAGAGTTATGGAGAGGTATTAATGTCATTGATATATCGAAAAGCATCAATGAAAGACATATTACGATTCGTGGTATTGTGGCTTGGACTATTCACGATTTTCCTGGATATGGCGTTTGTTCAGGTATTGATGTAATTTTTTTATTCAATATGCATGTAAATAAATATGATTTAATCTAATTATATTTTTATCCTTTTCCATGATGCAGGAATATCTACTAAGGGTTATAAAGCTTGTCCATATTGTGGTGATTGGTTGAGATCAATCTATAGTAAGAATCTCAACAAAAATATTTATCTTCGACATCGACGATTCTTGCCTGATGATCATCCATTAAGATCTAAAAGAGAAGCGATACATTTTAATGGAAAGCTTGAAACAGGCCAGTATCCAAAACCTATGACGCCTATGGATTGGTATAAAAAATGGACAGATGGACCTCTGATAGATCCAGAAGCAGAAATCTTCAGTGATGATTCAGATAATGAGTATGTGAACAGAGGTAAAGGGAAATTGGCACTCGCAGAGAAAATATCAATACGGTATTCTTTGGAGTATTGGAAAGAGTTAAAAGTATGTCATCTTCTTGATCCTATGCATATATTCAAAAATATTGGTTATTCACTATGGCACCATCTTCTTGGACTAAAAGATACCACAACATCAAGGAATGATTTGAAAGATCAAAAATCCAAACCAAAGTTATGGCCAGTTTTTGATAGACATCGAGAAGAAACGACTTATGCATCTGCTCCTTGGGTACTTACAACAAAAGAGATACAGACTATCAACAATAGAATTCAATTGATCAAGACTCCGACAGGATATGGAGCATCGTTTCAAAACATATTTACTATGGATGATAAGAGCTTATCTGGATTAAAGACCCATGACTGGCATAACTTTTTGAAAAATATTTTACCTTTGGTTATCGATGGATGTACAACGAAAGGAGTACGAGATGTGATCTATCGTCTTGGATCACTTATAACGTAATTATGATACTTTTATATTTAATATGTATGAATATTGGATATCTTTTATTTTTTAATTAACTTCTTTACAATTGTTTTTATGATTTGTATAGGTGGATTACATCCAAAGAGATCGATAAAAATTCGATCCCACAAAAAAAACGTGAATGCAAAGAGCTACTATGTTTGATGGAAAAAGAACTTCCTACTTCATTTTTTGATATTCAAGTTCATTTACTAGTCCATCTTGTAGATGAGATAGAGATTGCCGGTGTTGTCAACACTCGATGGATGTTTTGGGTCGAACGATTTATGGGAATACTAAAAGGTTATGTGCGACAAAGAGCAAAACCAGAAGGATCCATGGCAAAGGGTTGGATGCTTGAAGAGTGCATGTATTACGTTAGTGAGTACCTTGAAAGAGTTCATGAAGAAGCTCCACGGGCATGGACCAACGAGTCTTCTTCAAAAATTACAGATGAGGTATTATCAAGTAAGGGGGTTCCATTCTTATTTACATTTCAAGAAAAAAATGATGTTTCTACTTTTGTAGCATATAATAGCGAATGCATGCAAGCATTTGTTAACGAGGACGAGGAACTTCAAAGTCTCCAAAGTAAAAGGCGAAAAAACAAAAGATCTAGACGTAATCTGGATAATAATGAGATTACAGATATACCTTCTTTCACGGATTGGCTATATAGTCGTTTGCAACACGCCAACACAAATAATGAAGAAATCTCAGATGAGCAAAGAGAGTTAATGATAGGTTGTGAACAAAAGGTAATTTTATTAAAATATATATTTTATTTTTTTCATATACGTATGTTAATTTCTATTTACTAATTGAATTTATTTTGCAGGCTCGAATGTTCACTAATATGTGGGCTTTTGGACAACATATTAGAATCAAAGCCATTGATTCTTTACGTAAAACAGAGGATTCTAGTATTGTTGCTTGTTTCAAGCAACTATCACGTGCTAGCTCAAAAGACACGAACCTTATAGATAGCGAACTTGGTTACGTAGGAACTATTGTTGGTATCTACGAAATTTCATTTCGTACATTCAAACAGGTAGAAAAAAGTTTATATATATTTTTTAGAGTTAGTTATTTTTTTAAGCACCTAATAATGGGACGTTTTTGTTGTTATATATTTTGATAGGTCATTTTGAAGGTTGACTGGTATCGAGCGGAGTATAAAGGTAGTAATTCTACAATAAGAAAGGAATTATCTGGGTTTTGGGCAATTGATTCTTCCAAGGTAATGCGATCTACTAAAGAACCATATATTCTTCCTAGGCATATTGAACAAGCATTTTTTTATAAAAACCCATTTTTTATTAACTTGAATAACGATGAATCCTACTAGAGAGATGAAATCATGTTCTTCTAAGTTAGAACATGAAGCTCGGGGGTATGCCTAATTATTTTATATATAGCTTTATCTTCGAGGAGTAAATTTTTATCATGTATGTATGCATATGTGTGTGTATTCATGTGTATTATATGTATACATATATTAGTATGCATATATATGTATTTCATGTATATGTATGTGTTTGCATGTGTGTGATATATGTATACATGTATTCATGTACGTAATATATGCAAGTGTTTATAATTGTGTACATGTATATATGTATATGTGTCTATGTGTAAATATGTACATGTAAATATGTATGCATGTATATATATGTTTATGTGTGCATGTAGGCATGTACATGTATGTGTAAATATGTACATGTAAATATGTTAGTATGTATATATATATTTATGTGTGCATTTAGGCATGTATGTGTGAAGCATAATATATCTACTCCATTTTATATTTATGTATCCTATCTACATGATGTGTATATATCTTTACATATATTATGAATCATGATCCTCGTTGATTCGAGTAGCTATATATAGAGGCATAAGGTTGGGAGGAGAGACATCTCTCTAGTAGGACGTCGGAGGTGTACATATACTTCAAACATATGGCTAAAAGGTTGAATTAGAGTTTTTAATTAGGGATTTCAAAACCCTAATATCGAGATTAGTGCTCTCTGTCTCTCTCTCTCTCTCTCTCTCTCTCTCTCTCTCATATACATACATACCGTGCATTGTCACGACAATGCGCCATAAGTGTCCGCATCTCTTTTAAACACCATTTAAGAGACCACCCTGTCCCAAACTCCGTCTCAAGTGAACTGAGCACGTACTTTTTATCCCTCTCATCATGCTCACTACAAAAATAAAAAACATAATATAAATAAAACATAAGATATATATTTCAATTTATATGTAAAACTTTTACTTACTTCCACGGTAAGTGGATAAAGCGCAGGTAAGAGTCGCATAGTGCACGCATTCTCCTCTTGAACTCCAATCCATTTCCTATGTATACAATATTCCCCTCTGGCTCTATGTCGCACTCTAGTCCTAACGTGCCTATGCATGTCCTCATAGGCAACGTCTCTGCTCTGCTATCACGTGCTGGAGGTGGTATAGGTGTCCTAAAAATAGATAGATAGAAATAAATAAAAATATGTGCTATAATATCATTAAAAAAATTTATGAAAAAAAACATACCTATGAGCAGATAGCTCTCTTCCTGCATGTGGATCCGCAGAAGAGCCCTCGTCTGATCGCATAAGCATCTGGATCGTATAATCCAGCTCCTCATCGGACATCTCTGCGTAGTCCCGCATTATGGCCCCTAGAGTATCTGACGGAACTCTTGCTCTCATAAGACTTTTTATGAGAGTGAGTTTCGCCTTTCTCTCTCTACTGGGATCCATAATACCTAACATATAAAACAAAATGGTTAGAAATCAATATATATATACGTGTATGTGTGTGTATGCATGTGTATGTGTGTGCATGCATGTGTATGTGTGTGCATGCATGTGTATGTGTGTGTATGCATCATTATGTGTGTATGTGTGTAGGTATATGTGTGTGTTGTCTATGTGTATGTGTGTGTGTCTATGAGTGTGTATGTGTTTATGTATATGTATGTATCTATGTGTGTGTATGTATCTATGTGTGTATGTGTATGCATGTATGTATGCATATGTGTGTGTATGCATATGTATGTGTGTGTATGCATCATTATGTGTGTCTATGTATGCATTTGTACGTGTGTATGCATCATTGCATGTGCATGTGTCTATGTGTGTATGTGTGTGTATATGTGTGTGTGTCTATGTGTATGTGTGTGTGTTTATGAGTGTGTATGTGTTTATGTGTATGTATGTATCTATGTGTGTCTATGTGTCTAAGTGTGTATGTGTATGCATGTATGTATGCATATGTATGTGTATGCATATGTATGTGTGTGTATGCATTATTATGTGTGTCTATGTATGCATGTGTATGTGTGTATGCATCATTAGGTGTGTATGTATCTATGTGTGTATATGTGTGTGTATATGTGTTTGTATGTGTGTATGCATGTGTATGTGTATATGTGTATATGTGTGTGTATATGTGTGTATGCATGTGTGTATATGTGTGTATATGTTTGTATGCATGTGTGTGTATGCATATGTATGTGTGTGTATGCATTATTATGTGTGTCTATGTATGCATGTGTATGTGTGTATGCATCATTACGTGTGCATGTGTCTATGTGTGTATGTGTGTGTATATGTGTGTGTGTCTATGTGTATGTGTGTGTGTCTATGAGTGTGTATGTATTTATGTGTATGTATGTATCTATGTGTGTGTATGTGTATGCATGTATGTATGCATATGTGTGTGTATGCATAATTATGTGTGTATGTGTCTATGTGTGTATGTGTGTGTGTATACATTATGACAGTGTATGTAAGCATGTACGTATGTATGGATATAAGTATGTATGTATGCATATGCATATGCATTATGTATGCATATGCATATGCATTATGTATGCATATGCATATGCATTATGTATGCATATGCATTATGTATGCATATGCATTATGTATGCATATGCATTATGTATGCATATGCATATGCATTATGTATGCATATGCATATGCATTATGTATGCATATGCATTATGTATGCATATGCATATGCATTATGTATGCATATGCATATGCATTATGTATGCATATGCATATGCATCTGTATGCATATGCATGTAAGTATGTATGTATGCATATGTGTGTGTTTATGCATATGCATGTAAGTATGTATGTATGCATATGCATATGCAATATGTATGCATGTATGTATATGTGTGTGAATGTGTGTGAATGTGTGTGTGAATGTGTGTGTACATGTGTCTATATGTGTGTATGCATGTGTATGTGTGTGTATGCATCATTATGTGTGTATGTGTGTATACATGTGTCTGTATGTGTGTCTGTATGTGTGTATGCATGTGTATGTGTGTGTATGCATCATTATGTCTGTATGTGTGTGTATGTGTGTGTGTCTATGTGTATGTGTGTGTATCTATGAGTATGTATGTGTTCATGTGTGTGTATGTGTCTATGTGTGTATGTGTCTATGTGTGTATGTATCTGTGTGTGTGTATGTATCTATACATGTGCATTATGTATGCATGTAAGTATGTATGTACATTATATGCATATGCATATGCATTATGTATGCAAATGTATGCATGTATGTGTTTATGTGTGTATGTCTCTCTATGTGTGTGTATGCATATATGTGTGTGTATGTGTGTGTATATGTGTCTGTATGTGTGTATGCATGTGTATGTGTGTGTATGCATGTGTATGTGTGTATGTGTCTATGTGTGCATGTGTGTGTATATACTATATGTGTGTGTGTCTATGTGTATGTGTGTGTACCTATGAGTGTGTATGTGTTTATGTGTGTATGTGTCTATGTGTGTGTATGTGTTTATGTGTGTATGTGTATGCATGTATGTGTATGTGTGTGTATGTCTCTCTATGTGTGTGTGTATGCATATGTGTGTGTGTATATGTGTGTCTATGTGTGTATGCATGTGTATGTGTATGTGTGTATGTGTATGTGTGTATGCATATGCATTATGTATGCATATGCATTATGTATGCATATGCATATGCATTATGTATGCATATGCATATGCATGTGTATGCATATGCATGTAAGTATGTATGTATGCATATGTGTGTGTGTATGCATATGCATGTAAGTATGTATGTATGCATATGCATATGCAATATGTATGCATGTATGTATATGTGTGTGAATGTGTGTGAATATGTGTGTGAATGTGTGTGTACATGTGTCTGTATGTGTGTATGCATGTGTATGTGTGTGTATGCATCATTATGTGTGTATGTGTGTGTACATGTGTCTGTATGTGTGTATGCATGTGTATGTTTGTGTATGCATCATTATGTGTGTATGTGTGTGTATGTGTGTGTGTCTATGTGTATGTGTGTGTATCTATGAGTATGTATGTGTTCATGTGTGTGTATGTGTCTATGTGTGTATGTATCTGTGTGTGTGTATGTATCTATGCATGTGCATTATGTATGCATGTAAGTATGTTTGTACATTATATGCATATGCATATGCATTATGTATGCAAATGTATGCATGTATGTGTTTATGTGTGTATGTCTCTCTATGTGTGTGTATGCATATATGTGTGTGTATGTGTGTGTATGTGTGTGTATATGTGTCTGTATGTGTGTATGCATGTGTATGTGTGTGTATGCATGTGTATGTGTGTATGTGTCTATGTGTGCATGTGTGTGTATATACTATATGTGTCTGTGTCTATGTGTATGTGTGTGTACCTATGAGTGTGTATGTGTTTATGTGTGTATGTGTCTATGTGTGTGTATGTGTTTACGTGTGTATGTGTATGCATGTATGTGTATGTGTGTGTATGTCTCTCTATGTGTGTGTGGGTGCATATGTGTGTGTGTATATGTGTGTCTATGTGTGTATGCATGTGTATGTGTATGTGTGTATGCATATGCATTATGTATGCATATGCATATGCATTATGTATGCATATGCATATGCATTATGTATGCATATGTATATGCATTATGTATGCATATGCATATGCATGTGTATGCATATGCATGTAAGTATGTATGTATGCATATGTGTGTGTGTATGCATATGCATGTAAGTATGTATGTATGCATATGCATGTAAGTATGTATGTATGCATATGCATGTAAGTATGTATGTATGCATATGCATATGCAATATGTATGCATGTATGTATATGTGTGTGAATGTGTGTGAATGTGTGTGTACATATGTGTGTGTGTAAGTTTGTGTGTGCGCATTCCTAACCGGTCTCGCTTCTCTCTCTCCCTCTCGCGCGCGCGGTCTTTCTCTCTCTCTCTCTCTCTCTCTCTCTCTCTCTCTTGGTCTTACAGCTCTTCCTCGCGTTCAAGGCCCGGCACAAATGTGCCGGGAGAATTGAATTTTTTTTTTAACATTGCAGAGCGTCGCATATGCGACGCTCTGCAGTTTGCCAACGTCGTTAATAGCGTCGCTAACCAGCGATGCTACTAGCGACGGTTGTGGTTTAGCGTCGCATAAGCGACGCTATCGTCGCTTATGCGACGAGGCTCGGCCAAAAAAAGAAATCCTGAATTTTTACCGTCGCTTATGCGACGATTTTGTCGCATAAGCGACGGTTTTCGTCTTTTTCGTCGCATAATCCGATTCGGGGGCGTCGCTACGCCCCCCTTTTTCTTGTAGTGATATCCTCAAAACTAATTCATTGACTAGTTTCCTATTTCGAGAGGTGTTTCCATTGTCTAAAACCCTTATTCTCGAGCTTCTTTGCATTGTGAAGGATCCAAGAGGCCATCCCCGTGATGCTTGCGATGGGAAATCAGATAGAGTCATTTTGTCGAACGCTAGCTGCCCATTTCAAGTCTTCTTTGACTCAGATAAGATGTTTGAACTTGTTCCAACTCTTCCAGAGGGAGCAGACAAGGTTCGAGCCTCTAGGGGAAAGAGGATTTGAGGAGAACAAAAGGGTAAAGAGTTATAATTCCTTCCAACTCGAGAGTCGTACCAGCATAGTCGTGCTCATTTTTTTGAAAAGAAGCTTGGCCCAGGAGGTCTCACAGTTGCACCAAGCCTTGATGATCCATTTTGCCGCCAGCTTGTTAGCCATGCCTTTGATATCCATAATGCCTAGACCACCACACTCTTTTTGGCTGATGCAGGACTAGTGTTGTACCAAAACAGGACACTATAGTGTCCTTTTTTCTATTAAATAAAAAAAAATCACACATACAGGTTAAATAAAATTTTGAAAAAACCTTAAAGCCCCATAAAGATATATACCTAGATGCTCTATAGAAAATATATATTAAAAAAAAAACCTTTTTTGATAACTCAAAATATACAAATGATTGAATATGGTTGAGAAAAACTGTTTTTCTGTAAGCTTATATATGAGAAGAAAGAAATATCTCCATAAAAAGAATTTTCCTCTTATTGAAATCATTTTTCTAATGTTAATTTATTGTCATATAATCATTTAAGACATGTCTTGGGAACTAGAAAAATCATTTTTATAATACAAAAATTAGTACAATATAGGGTGCTCATTATATAGTTATACACTTCAGCAGCCTTCTATATGATATTGATTCATAAAAACACTAAAATGGCTTGTGTTTTATCTCAAAAACCATCATATAGTAGAATAAAGATATGCTACATGTCTTTGAACCAATAATTTTGTATGTATCTCACGTACCACTAGAAATCTCAATATTTCACTGAATGGCCATAATCCTCTCTATCGAGAATAAAAATGCATCCTAAAAAATTAGGTTTTATAAATGATATAAGGTATATATGATGAATCAAAATAATTCTATAAGCATTATAAACTATTTTATATAGAAAAAACTAACATGTTAACTTTAATCATGTAGCATATGTAATATTTCCTCATAAAATGACATTTTCTTAGCGTAGAAAAACAGTGGTATTGTTTAAATTGAAGAAACGACATAGAAATTTGACTCCTAAGGTTGTCAAAAAAATATTTCTAGTTCTAATAATATCAAATAGTATTTTGATAACAAAAAATGATGCATGTTCATACCATCACTTTGCAAAATAATTCATAGATGATAAGACTGTCATATCACAAATGACCTTCATTTTATGTTATAAACCTAGTAAAATTCATTACAAATCTCTAATTATTGATAGAAACATGTTAACATATATAAAATAAAAGATTTTATTGCATTTAGACCAATGAAAATAACAAGATCATGATTTTAATAAAAAAAAACCTCTAACTTACATCACTGTAATTTCTGCGCCAGTATTGAAATTAGCATCATAAAATTTGTGAAAAAATATTAATTTTTATATCCTCTAATAAAAACTATATTTTTCTAAAAATATTCAACCCTTATGCCAACATGTTGCATAGTTACATTTATAAATGGTTCCTTCTAGTAATCTAAAAAATTCATCAAACATTGTCTCTTTTTCAGGACACTAAAGTGTCCAAGTACAACACTAGTGTTAATCTTCGGAACACTTCTTCTGTTGTCGTCTTCGGTCCAAAGAAAATCTCTGCATATTTTGTTCAATGTTAAGTTCTTGATCTTTCGACCTCCACCAGGAGAGGAAGTAGATGGTCGAGGCAAAGAGGAATGTATTAATTATCATAGCACAACCCACGAGGTTGATTTGCATGCCCTTTGAATAAGCTAATTTATGGTCTAGTTTGGACAGGACCTAGTTTCAAAGTTGCTCCATAGAGAAACCAAAGCGCATCCGGATACCTAGAAGGAAAAAGACATGACCCAGGAGAGGAAGTAGATGCTCGAGGCAAAGTATGTCATCTGAAAATAGTCTCATGATTATTTTCCCATGGCTGGAAGGTAGAGGGAGACCTTTAATATGGCCCATTTCCATATGATGTTGCACAAGATGGTTGAGTCCTTCCGTGGCAATAACGAAGAGTAGAGGGGCCAGAAGGCATCCTTACCTAATAGAACATTTTGGTCTTATAGTCTATGACAATTGTTCATTGATATTTATTTGCATCGTTGCGTTCCCTCGTAGCATAGCGATCATCTTCGTGAATTTCTGACTATCGACAACGACTTTAAGTGATTGGAGAAAAAACTCCCATTCGAACCTATCCTAGGCTTTGTCGAAGTCGATTTTAAGGAAAAAAATGTCTTGCTTAGACTCTTTAGCAAAGTCGCGACTTTCCTAGATATCAATGATGGCTTCAAGAATTGATCTACCCTTGATGAATCCTTTTCGATCCTCACGGAGCCACCACTTTTGATGACATGAGATCCTGTTGGCAATTACTTTCGCAAGAATCTTATACCTTGTTTGAAGCATCGTGATCGGACGCCAATTTTCGATCCTATTTTGTCACCTTGCTTATGTATAAGCTTGATGAACCCATTTTTTAGGCATTTCGAGAGGGCACCATGTCTTGTATCATGCACAAAGGGACGCCAAGTAAGTTGAATCATCGTACCTCAGAAATAAACTTATACCACTATCTGTATGCTCCTTCAAAGAAGGTTTGACGATTTGTATCTCCTTCCTTAATTGTGATAATGAAGGTCTGTATGCTCCTTCAAAGAAGGTTTGGAATACACAAATAGAAGTTCGTGGAGTTTCTAGTAGCATTTATCGGGTAGTGCCTTTTGTATCGAGTCTTACACGATAAACGTTTTCACGGCCTCTAGAAGCTTAGCAATGAATGGCTTTTCTTAAATCAACAACTCCAAGAACGATTCACAACTATGAATCTCCAAATATCAGAAAGGTAGATCGTCGTTTATATGAGTAACCTACTCTAAAAGCATTGATAAGATTAGTTATTTTGTTCATCTCAACTATTGAGATGACCGTCATTAGGCTTTAAGTGCCAATCAGCGATTACTAAATCCAGAATGGTTAGGAAGAGATCTAAATATGCATCGTATTGATATTGAATACCTTCATATTCAATCAAATAAAGGATTTACCTCATATCAAAGGCCTTTGCTTGCCCTGTGACCACAGCCAATCACCATGAGACGTTTTGCCGATGATATGAACATGTTTGTCCACAACATTACTACTAGCCTGAAGACGTTTTGGAGGTGCCTAAATACTTTCTGTGAAGCCTCTAGATCCAAAAGCAACCACTCAAAAATCACTTTCAGAGCTATTGTCGAGGTCCAGCCCAAACTTCTCTTTGATTGTGGCTCTCAAAACATTCTTCTTGGCCAAATTTTCCATCTTCTTGGGATTCCCTTGGGCTTTGGTATCACATTGGAGTAGCACTGGAATTGGGTCTTGGCGAGACTCGAAACCAAGTTAAACTATAGGAGAGGTATGCAAATCAATCTTGTTGGTCATGCAATGGTTATCAACACATTCCTCATTTCGTCGCCCATTTACTTTCTCTCTTGTTAGAGACTGAAAGAGCAAGAGATATCAAAAATCGAAAATATTTGTAGAAACTTCCTTTGGACGGGCGACCATAACAGGAGGCGGGTGCTTAAAATCAAGTGGTCCATCTGCACTAGCCAAATGGATAGTGGGGGCCTTGGCATTCTAGACAATGGGCGCATGGATAACAAACTTGCGGAAAAATGGAAGATTAAGGCATAGTGCAATGGGGAGGCCTCGTGGGCCAAGTTGATCTTCCGAAACCAGAATTCGTTGAATTTTGTGGGATTTTTGAATTGGAAGAATCTTGAAATTTTAACACTTTTGTTTTGTCCAATCCCAATTTTCCCGAAAGGCTCAAATTTTGTGTGCTCCCTATGGAATAGTTGAAATAAAGTCAAAAGCTTCATAAGAATGAGTGAAGATTGGAACTAGGCAGCTCGTATAAGACAAAATGACTCTATCTGTTTTGGATCCAAGGCATCCGGAACGTGGAATCTTGGAAGATTTGAAACCCCAAGAGGCTATTGAAAAAAGGCTTCACAAAATGGAAACATCTCTGGAAACAAGACACCAACTAGTGGATCAACTTTGAGGATATTGCCCATAGCATCAACATTACCTATGAAGAATGGAATACATTACAAAGTCGATGTCTTGCCTCGGACTGCTCTAAAGTTCTTGTTCTCATTGGGCATGACCCACCCTACCCGCTTGGTCTCAGATGGCACAATGGTAATTGTCTAAGAAAAACCCCGAACATCAAAGAAATCATTGATTATTAGGTCAACCTCAACAAGAAGTGGCGCTTTTCGTGGATGCATCTTCGGTCGGATATGAAGTTCATGTCCATTTGGCACCCTCTCATAGAAATCAAGAAGTCTATCCTCTTATGGCAAATTCTTCATCGAGGAATTTGGATCAACCTAGGGGCTAGCAAAATTTGTGGGATGCCTCCCTAGAGCAAGCGTTGCTACCGGTCCATTGAAGATTTTTGCTCCCAGCTTCTTTACTTGTCACGACTCCAATAGGCTTTGGCAGATTGTCTGAAGGAAAACTAGACTTCAGAAACAGATCAGTTGGAAACAAGCTCTACTAGGAGAAGCGATCAGCTGCATAGTGACTCTCTAGAATGCCATGAGAGGGGAGGTCCTATGGAAGATATGGTGGGAAAGATGTGCTTATAACTTTGGCAACTCCCCCAAAGAGTGGTTGATTGAGAAATCTTGTTCCTGCTCTACAAAAGGATCACTAACTATAAGAAATCCCCCGCCCCCTTAGGCATCATCAAGTGCTCCATCTGATCAACAACAAGCTTAAACCCAAGTGGGCCTCACATGAGGGTGATGAGAGGGTGATTAACCTTCTTTGTAATGCCATCTATACTCTGTAAAATCTATCCCTTGTCTGTGGGATTCGAGGGATCCCGTGGACACTAGTCCCCTTCACTTCTACATTTTTTTTTTAAATAATACAAGTCTGGGAGAGTAGGCTAAACTCTATAATGCCATCTAAACTCTGTACAATCTACCCCTGCTCTTTGGGATTCGGGGGGGGGGGGTCCCTGAAAGAACTTGGAGAAGCTTGTAGAAGGTAGAAAAGTGCGCTTCGAAGCGACAAAGTTTGGTCAAGCCAACCGGCACAAGAACAGGCCTTGAGCTTATGGAGACTCAAACAGACCTTATAGGAATGCTATAAGCGCAAAGAAACAGAGTATGTACTTTGGAGCATCAAGGAGAATGAGTCGATACAAAACAGGTAGGTTCGCGGATCGACTAGCTCAAAAAACTTACTATCTATGGAAGAGACAATGAACTTCAAATGCCCATAGCAACTAGTGTGATTAGAATTAGAAACAATCCTTTTATGGGAGTGATACACATAGGGTTGAGTGTATCGAATGCACAAAAGTATAAGGAATAAGCAAAATATGCTATACGAATGAATGCGACATTCACCGGTGGTACTTCCTATTTCTCAGGAATATGTAGAGATTAACCCTGAGACAGAAAAATTGAGATTTCTCTCAATCTACTGAACTAAATGCTATAAAACTTGATAGGCCTACACTAGAAACTTATGCCTTTCAATGAGTCATCCTCCAATCAATTTGGACCTCTAGAGAGAGAGCAGCAGCCTCTGCAAGATTACTATTGGCGAAGAAGATGATGCAGAAAATTGAAGGAGCAAGACAATGATGGTCACAAGTGTATGTATATTGCTTCCATGTAATGTACAAGTGATTTCAAGTCTTTATATAGCCTCTAGGAGTGTTCCATGACTTTTACAAGTTGAATTTGAATTCAAATGAAGGTGGGAATGGTTGTGGGAAGAAATCAATTCACTTTCCTATAATCTAGGAAAAATGATGATCTAGTTTGATCTACTTTTAGGTGATTGATTGCTTGATTGAATGCAGCTTCAACCACCAAAAAATCGTGGGATTTGGGCTCTATGTTTCTATATTTACATGTGTAAAGCTCAAGGCTTTTACAAAGGTAAATGAACCATTAAATGAGTATAAGAAAAAGAACTCTCCAATGGATATTCTTTCGACGCGATAGCCTTTGATGTAGATCAAATCCACCTCAAGCATAGTGTAAGCTTGATGTTCCAACAGCTCCCCCTCAAGCTAAAGTATGCTTGAGTATTCATTCTCTGATAGGTTGAATACCTGACATAGCTTTGTATCTACAAAGCTTTATTCCATCAAGTGCCTTCATCATCATATCTGCTACTTGCTTTTCAGTAGGAACAAAAGAAATGTCAATCTCTTTTGCCATGACCTTCTCCCTTATGAAGTGGTAATGGACTTCTATGTGCTTGGTTCTCGCATGGAAAATAGGATTTGCCGCTAGATGCATGGAACCTACATTATCTCCAAATATGTGAGGTTTGGAACTCACAAGTCCCAAATCTGTATACAATGCTTTTAACCATATTGCTTCTTGAGTTGCTATGGTCAAGCCTTTGTACTGTGCTTCAGTTGAAGATAAAGGAACTGTTGGTTGCTTCTTGGAACTCCATGACACTAGCTTTCAACCTGCAAATGCTAAGTAACCAGATGTACTTTTTCTATCATCCTTAGCTCCTGCCCAATCCACATCTAAGTAGATTTTGATATCCAAATCGGAAGAGTAAGGATAGAATATACCTTCGTTGATTGTACCTTTGATATACTTAAGTACTCTCTTAGCTGCAACCATGTGTGGTCTTCTCGGTGAGTGCATGAACTGACTAAGCACTCCCACACTATATGAGATGTCTGCCCTTGTATGAGTAGCATATATCAAGCTACCTACCAAGCTTTGATACTCTTTAATGTCTTCAATATTCTCACCTTCATAAACACTTAGTTTATGATTCATCTCCAAAGGTGTACCTGCAGGTTTAGTGTTCTCCATTTTGAACTTGAGAAGAAGATCCTGAATGTATCTTCTCTGAGTCAAATACATTCCTTCATCTGTATATATCACCTACATACCTAGGAAATATGTGAGCTCACCTAGGTCACTGATTTTGAACTCCTCTTGCATGTGTCTCTTGATCCTTTGAATGCCATTTAGATCATCACTTGTCATAATAATATCATCTACATATACACATAGATAGATAAACTCATTGTGATCCCTTTTGATGAATAGAGAAGGATCTGAGCTGCTAGCTTTGAACCCTTGATCTTGAAGATATGTAACCAACCTGTAATTCCAAGCTTTAGGAGTTTGTTTCAATCCATACAGTGCTTTCTTAAGTCTGCAAACATAAGATGGATAATTAGGGTTTTCAAAACCTAGTGGTGGTGACATGTATACCTCATCATTTATCCAACCATTTAAGAATGCATTTTTCACATCAAGTTGGAGGAGTCTCCAATTCCTTGTAGCAGCTAAACTCATCAATGTCTTGATTGTAGTCATCTTTTCAACTGGTGAGAATGTTTCCTCATAGTCTATACCATGATTTTTGTGAGCATCCTTTGGCAAATAATATTGCCCTGTACCTGCAAAGTGATCCATCTAAATTTCTTTTAACTTTATATATCCATCTGCAACCAATTACCTTTTGATTCAGCGACATTGGAACCAATTCCCAAGTGTCCATCTCCTTCAATGCATCTATCTCTTCGTTCATGGCCTTTTCCCAATTAGGGTTTCCCTTTTCCTCTTCATAGGTTGAGGGTTCCTCTCAAATAGAGTCTTTTGCCAAGTAGATTGAATGCTTCGTAACGAATGTGGAATCATATCCATACCTTTCTGGTTGTTTCTTCTCTCTTGCTGATCTTCTAGTTGCTTGTTTGGAGCATTCTCCAACCTCTTGCATCTTTGCTTTGCCTCTTGACTTCCATAGCTTGTAATCCTTTTCTCTTTCATCTTGATCATTGTCTATATCACTTCTTGGATCCTGGACCTGTGTATCATGCTTGCTTCCTAATTGATGAGAGTCACAATCAAGATCATATGGTAGTGTGACCTTTTGTTTGTCTTCATCATACCAAGACCTGTGTTCTTCGAACACAACATCTCTACTTGTGGTGAATTTCTTGGTTGAAGGATTGAAGAACCTGTAACCCATATGAGTTGAATCATATCCAATAAACACTACCTTTGTTGCCCTTTCATCTAGCTTACCGCTTATTTGTGATGGTACATGAACATAAGCTAAACAACCAAAAACCTTGCAATGCCCAAGACTAGGTTTTCTTCCATGCGATGCTTCACAAGGAGTCATACCTTGAAGTGATTTGGATGGTAGTCGATTGACAAGGTACACAGCAGTTGAAATAGCTTCTTCCCATAGATAATGTGGTAATTTTTTCTCTTCAAGCATTGTTCGGGTTGATCCAACCAATGTCTTGTTTCTCCTCTCTGCAATTCCATTTAGTTGAGGAGAGTACCTAGTAGTCACTTCTCTTTTGATACCTTTGTCCTACAAGAACTCATCTAACTCTTTGGAGAAGTATTCTCCCCCTCCATAAGATCTGAGCTTCTTTAGTGATCTACCTGTATGATTCTTCACATATGCAAGATACTTTTTGAAGCAATCAAAATCTTCATTCTTACTTTTGATAAAGTATAGAATAGTCCATCTACTATGGTCGTCAATAAATGAGACATAATACCTTGATCCTGCCAATGAAGGTTCTTGAATTGGTCCCCATACATCTGTATGTACTAAGTCTAATAAGTTGTTGTGGATGCAGCCTTTGTGGTTGAATGGTTGTCTTTGTGCCTTCCCAATCTGACATGCATCACACCTGTTGATCATGTGTTGCTTGGATATGTTCCGCAGTCCTATAACACTTTGATCCCTGCATATATCCTTCAAGGTTCTTTCATTCACATGAGCAAGTCTCTTATGCCACACTTCAAGCTCACTTAGGGTTTGAGACCCAAAGTTGAATAGAGCTATGCTCCTCGTTTCTCCTACTTCAAAAGTAAAGAGCCTACCATGCTTCTCACCTCGGGCTATCTTCTTGAAGCCTTGACATGGATCTTCCACAAAAGCTCCATGTTGGGTGAACCTAACTTGCAAGCCTTTTTCAACTATTTGGCCTACTTTTATTAGGTTTATAGTGATAGTGGGTACATAGAGAACCATACTCAAAATAAATGTCCTGCCATTAGAAGCTTTGACATTACCAATCTTCTCCACATTGTGCTCTGTGTCATCCCCAGTTTGCACTTCATCTCTATGCTTTGGACTTTCCAAATTAGATAGAAGAGGAATGTTGCCTGCAACATGATTCGAACATCCTGAATCTATGTAGAACAAATGATCATCCTCTTTAACTTCTTTGTGGCTTAGATTCATGAGAAGCAATGAGTCTTCATGTGGTTGATCTTCTGAATAATTGTTGTAGTCCCTTCTATTATAGCCTCTATTGTTATTGTCGAAGTTGTGTCCACCTCTACCTCTATTGCTGCCATATCCACCTCTTCCACTTCCTTTCTAGGTCTTCCCATTGAACAAGCAATTGTGAGTGGTGTGGTTGGTCTTCTCGCATATGGCACATGGTTGAACATTCTGACCTTTGGCTTTGTCTTGCTTTGGTCCTTTCTTCTTCCCTTTCCACTTGCTCTTGCTTGCGAAGTTGGCTTGAGAAGTCTCTTCTTCATCTTCTTCCTTCTTCTTGCCTTTCTGCTCCTTATCCTTCTTATCTGCATATAGAGCACTAGTTGAATTACCATGATAAGAGTTACCTTCCTTTATGCTATTGTTGGCTTCTTGATTGAAGAGTTGTCCAAGAAAGATGTTGAAGTCTGGAGTTTGCACATCCATGATGAGATCATAAGCCGTCCTCAAGGATTGCCATTGCTTATCACTTCGAATGCCGCTGACAATTTGCCTCATGATGACCTCTTCTTCAATCAGCTCTCCAATGGATGCTAACTGATCCACAACCTCCTTGACCTTGGTAACAAACTTTGTGATGGTTTGTTTAGGTGTCTTCTTCATTTGGTTGAACTCGTTCCAAAGATGATTCTTTCTTGCTTTGGTACTAGCAGAAAAGGAAGTCTCGAGGGCATCCCAAGTCTCTTGAGATGTCTTGCATCCTCTAATATGTGGTAATAGAAAATCAGAGATAGAGTTTAGTATGTACGACCTTGCTTGAGCATCACTTGCGCACGAAAGTGTGAGCTTATCTGTCTTCTCTTGTGTAGGTCCTCCTTTGGATCTTGGAATAGGCATAACTTCATCACCTGCTACAATTCCATAAAGATTTCTACCTTGCAAATACGCCTCCATCCTTATTTGCCAAGCCGCGTAGTTGTGCCGATCAAGCTTCTCGATCTTTGAGGGAAAGCCGTCACCCATCTTGATCTAGCTTTGATACCACCGAAAGAACTTGGAGAAGCTTGTAGAAGGTAGAAAAGTGTGTTTCGAAGCGACGAAGTTTGGTCAAGCCAACCGGCACAAGACCAGGCCTTGAGCTTATGGAGACTCAAATAGACCTTATAGGCATGCTATAAGTGCAAAGAAACACACTATGTACTTTGGAGCATCAAGGAGAATAAGTCGATACAAAAGAGATAGGTTTGCGGGTCGACTAGGTCAAAAAACTTACTATCTATGGAAGGGACAATGAAGTTCAAATGCCCATAGCAACCATTGTGATTACAATTAGAAACAATGCTTTTATGGGAGTGATACACGTAGGGTTGAGTGTATAGAATGCATAAAAGTATAAGGAATAAGCAAAATATGCTATAGGAATGAATGCGACATTGAGTGGTGGTACTTCCTATTTTTCAGGAATACGTAGAGATTGATCCCAAGACAAAAAAACTGAGTATTCTCTCAATCTACTAAACCAAATGCTATAAAACATTGAAGGCATAAACGCGACACTTATATCTTTTCAATGAGTCATCTTGCACTCATTTTGGAGCTCTAGAGAGAGAGTAGCAGCCTCTGCACAATTACAGTTGGCGAAGAAGATGATGCAGAGAATTGAAGGAGCAAGACAATGATGGTCACAAGTGTATGTATATTGCTTCCATGTAATGTACAAGTGATTTAAAGTCTTTATATAGCCTCTAGGAGTGTTCCACGACTTTTACAAGTTGAATTTGAATTCAAATGAAGGTGGGAATGGTTGTTGGAGGGAATCAATTCACTTTCCTACAATCTAGGAAAAGTGAAGATCTAGTTTGATCTACTTTTAGGTGATTGATTGCTTGATTGAATGCAACTTCAACCACTCCAAATTCATGGGATTTGGGCTCTATATTTCTACCTTTACATGTGTAAAGCTCAAGGCTTTTACAATGGTAAATGAACCATGAAAAATTTCTCAAAAAATACAATAAATGAGCATAAGAAAAAGAACTCTCCAACGGATATTCTTTCGACGCGATAGCCTTTGGTGTAGATCAAATCCACCTCAAGCGTAATGTAAGCTTGATGTTCCAACAGTCCTGTGGGCACTAGTGGCCTTCACTTATACTTTTCTTTTAAATAATACAAGTCCAAGAGAGTAGGCTAAGGCTGAACTTACTTTATTTAAAAACAAAATCAACTTCTTCATGAGTTTGGTCATTAATAATGCGGACGTTGATGCTGGTTCTAGATAAAATATGTTAGGAATCCTAATGCGTCCTATTTGATTTGATAAATGAGGACTCGTTCTCAATATGTGGATCTCTTGGAAACGGTGTTTAGGTGAGGCTAGGTTTACTTTCGTTTCTTGAAACTAGAGAGCAGGAAGGTTCTATAGAGTTTGTTCAGATTAGTTTCCAAAATACATGAAGCGTTAGATTGGGTGGTTCTTCAACATTGGTATTAAAGCCTCCACAGAGACCTTGCTTCTTGACAATACTCCTTGATAATCTAACCGATCTTGATTCGATTAAAGAACTTTTAAAAACCCATCCATTTACAATTACCTTTAAAGAACTTTTAAAAACGCATCCATTTACAATTACCTTATAGAACAATAAATGTACATTTGTCTTCATACACTTATCTCTTGGAATTAATTTCCTGTGTAAGTAACATGACTAGCCGTGAATGAGTCACATGTGAGAAGCTTATTCCTTTTTTCACCAATGGTTCTTGATGAATCTACCTTTTTGTTTGTGAATTCGAGCTCTCACGCATGATGGAAAGGTTTCATCTATTTCTTCTATTATATTTTATTTTTCTTATCCGTTTCTCCGAATTGATTCACTAGGTGTTACGTTTTTTTTTCTAGACCCTCCTTTCCATTGGGGAGTTCCTACACAATTCCACTTCAATATTTTACTACTTTGATTCAGTAAAATTTTTGATTGATTGAAATTGATCCAACGTATATCTTCTTACATCTTTCTACATATCACATACCTACAAATCTTCATCTTTGTTTAAGACGAGCTTCGACAGAGGCCTAGTCTTCCTTGCATGAACTAAAACTATGAAAATTTGTACAATAGGCATAGTGCACATGAGACACCCTATATCCCACAAAGTAGGGGTAGGATGATTTGAAGGCGATACAATGATTATGATGCAAAGGCGGCAAGAATTCTAAGTGTGAGAGTTTCTTTTTGTTAATAAGGAAGCTCGGTCTTGGCCTACCCTCCCAGATCTTAATTAAGAAAAATAGTCAAGTTATAAGTGAATGGGATTAGCGCCCTTGGGACCCCTGAATCTCACAAAGCAGGGGTAGAACGTGGAGACATTAACAAAGGAGTTTCTAGTAGCATTTCTTGGCTACTTCCTTTCGCATCGAGTTTTATACCTTAAACGTTTTCATGGCTTTTCTTAAATTAACAACTCCATGAACGATTCACAAATTTGAAACTCCAAAGCTCTGAAAGGTAGATCGTCCTTCATATATAGTAACCTAGTCTTTGAGATGACCGTCCTTAGGTGTTTAGTGTCAATCAGCTATTACACAATCTAGAATGGTTGGAAAGAGATCCAACTATGCATCGTATTGATGTTGGATGCGTCCATATTCACTCAAATAAAGGATTTAGCTCATATCATAAAATCAAGATCTTCATGATTTTGGCCCTTCATTATGTGGAAGTTGATGCTGGTTCTAGATAAAATATGTTTAAAATCCTCATGTATCATATTTCAATTCATAGATGAGGATCCGTTTTCAATATGTGGATCTCTTGGAAACGGTGTTGAGGTGAAGCTAGGTGTACTTGCGTTTCTTGAAGTTAGGTTCGAGAGGGGGATATGTAGCTCTATAGAGTTTCTTCAGTCTTTGAAGGGAGGTGCTAAAAAAGTCTGACTTTTCTTTGTGATGCCATAGATCCAAAAATACATAATACGGTTATCAATGAAGTTGACAAATATCCTATTCAAATCAAGTGGATTTTTGTTCCTATATTTGAACTATCGTTCTAGGTATAGGAAGAACTATCCTTCCTAGATTTATGGATCGTCATTTATACCTCCTATATGCTTTGAGTATTAATATGAGCAGTCATTTTATATCTCCTAGATTTATTCCCATGGGACGAATTCCATTATAAAATAACTAGATGTTATGATTTTTAATCTAAATTATCTCCATTTGAATATCATTGTTGGGATGTTTGAAAAAGAAATCTCCTTGGTTTAATCTCATTTGATAGCCTTTATGTAATATTTGAACCATACGTGCTATACTCTTTGTGATGCTTGACACATGGAGGACATCCTTAAAGTCTTCTACTATGACTAGTGAATTTTATATCTCTATTTGACACTATGTCTTCTCATCAATCATAGAGCTGGTACAGATGTTCCACAAATATTTTAGCTAGATTTGTAGTTTTAATTGTAGGTCCAATGTGAATGAAACGAGCCATTTTGGCTAAACAATTGACTATGATCCAAATTGCATCATGTCCTTTTTAGGTTTGAAGCACACTTGTATTAAAGTCCATGGAAATACATTCACATTTACCATTGGAAATTTCCAATGGATGTAAAAAGCCTCATATCTTGAACTTCTAGGCTTTAATTACTTGCTATTTTATACATTTCGATTCATAGTCCTGTACATCTTTATGTACACTAGGTTAGTAAAATAATCCTTTCACCGGTTCCTAAGTTTTGTTGATTCTTGGATGATTAGCACTTGGGGCATCATGGCCTTCAAAAAAAAAGCCTTGCTTATAGGTTCTTGATCACAAGGTATACATGTCTTTGCTTTATATAATAGTTATTCATCTTGAATACTCTAATGTTCAAACTTATCTTTGAATGTTAAGTGTGTGCCTTGGTTTAGAACCTTCTTCTGGTATTCCCTAAAACTTGTGTATTCTTCATACTTACTTTTCATTAACTATGGTCAATCATTCAAGATTTGCATGAAGCTCAAAGAATTCAACATAGACATACAACTTAAAGTCTTTGTTACTATATTCAAATTTCCTCTGTGATATCCAAGCTCATAGCCAAACTCCTAGAGTATCTCATTACATCTAGCCTTTCTAACAATTAGCTTAGATTGATTTGAAAACAACTTGATAGTTTCTTGACTAAAAACTATGTTCACTTTGACATTGAACAAATAATTTCTCTATTTCCTTAGAACATGTATAATAATATAAAGCTCTTACTTGTAGGTAGAATAATTGCATTGAGGTGACACACAAGATGAGACATATCATATAGTGTGGGAGTGCTTAATCAGTTCATGCACTCACCTAGAAGACCACATATGGATGCCGCAAAGAAAGTATGCTCAAAAGGACACTTAATGAAGGTATCGATTATCCTTACTCTTTTTATTTGGATAACAAAATCTATTCAAATGCAGAGTGGATAGGAGCATTGGATGATAGAAGAATTACCTCTAGATAATTAGCATTTGAAAATTCAAAATTGGTGTCATGGATTTCCAAGAGCAACCAAAACTTATTTTATCTTCAAGTGAAGCAAAATATAGAGGTATAACTATTGCAACTCAAGAAGCAATATGTCTCAAGGAGCTGCACTCATATTTGGGACTTGTATGTTCCAAAACTCACTTGGAGATTGTAAGTTCTATGCATCTAGTTGCAAAATCCTAGTTTTCATGAAAGGTAAAAGCACATAGAAGTCCATTACCACTTTTTGAGAGAGAAGCTTATGGAAAAGGAAATTGAAATTTCATTTGTTCCTACTTAGAAGAAAATAGCAAATATGATGACAAAGGAACTTGATGGGATACAACTTTCTAGATTCAAAGCTATGGTCGTTATTCAAAATACTATAGAATGAAGATTCAAGCATGCTTTAGATTGAGGGGCAGCTATTAGAACATCAATCTTCCATTACCCATGAGTTAGACATAATATTTATCAAATCCATCATTTCAATCATACCACATATACTCCTTGTAGAGTTTTATTTGCATCATTTACTCTATTGAGAGTTTGATCATAGGATCACCTTCACCTCTGCACATCGCTAAAAATTCTAGATGAGACCAGTTCAATGTTAAGGTTATTGCTCCTCCTCTAGTTGTTATAAATTAGGGCTTTTGTGAATTTTAGCAAGCCAACCCTACGCGTTGTCATCAAGATTTTCTCTTCTCTCTCATTCATGAAGGCCTACAGGAAACACATTCAGTGAAGCTAGCCTCAACTCCCTAAGAAGTCCAAGATGCATCAAGGATGTCAAAGGCAGTTCACATGCAAACTTTGGAAGAAATCAAGCAAATCTAGGGTAGCGGTCGAAGCTGGTCAAAGTTTGGAAATAAGGGCAACAATTTCAATGTCTCCAAATCACATGAAAGTTCATATACTTGTAAACCCTATCAAAGGCATTCTATAGCCGGAATTTCAAATGAAAATGGATTTTCTAGCACATTGATATGCCATGTGCATTTTATAAAAAATATAATTTTTCCACTTAGACCCTACAGAATGTTGTACATGAATTTTTGTTAGCCATATGGTTTGCATGTATAAAGACCATATGTGCCTACATATTTGTACAAATTTTCAAGGCTATCAGAGCTTCCTAGAAACCTTAATGCCACCTTGCAAACTTTGAAATGTAGTCAAACTTGTATAAGGGGGATTCGGATAGGAGTTTTTTTTCATATTCCTAAAGAAGACCTTTCAAAACATAGCCCTAGAAATTTTCATCTTGATCAAAAGATTTTTTTGACGGGTCAACGAGCACAAAATCCATTTTTCAAGATCACTGTTGTTCCTAGAATAAGAAAATTGAAGGCTTGAAGGGATCCCACATTGGAAACAATGATTGAAGCATGTTGTACGATCAACATGAGCTCACATTCAAGGGTGGAGATGCACTAAAGCATAAAGCAAGGAGGATCCATGAGTTTTTTCATCAGATAAGCTTTGTTGATGATCAAGGAGCAATAATGCAGAGTTTCTCCAATAATAGTAGCTTATCTTATCGAAATTGATGTCAACATTGATCAGCCATAAAACCAATGGTGGAGAATGAAGGTGCCTATTTTCCCTCCCTTTGCCTAGATATCATGTAAAGAGCCAATCTTAGCCATCCATTTGATAAATCAAATGGTTGTAATGAAAAGCAATTGATCTTAGGGTTTAGAGTTGATTTCTCTAGATCCAAGGGGCCGAATTCATTAAAAACACCTACATAAAGCATCATTGTTAGGCATCCATAGGTCCATTGCTAGCACATGGTTTCCTTAAGACGATCATGCTCAGTTGAGCATGTGATGATCTAAGGTGGGCTAGTAAGAGCATATTTCCTAGATTCAATTTTAATTTACACTTCCACTCTAGGATAGAATCATAAACCCAGTTTCGCTTTCTTTTCTCACCCTCAGTAGAGTGTGTGAGAAAGGTAGAGCTGGTTTTATGAGTCTTAGAATTCCTTAGAAACACATTACGATCCAAGAAAGACATAGGGTCAATGAAGTGGAACCTATCCTATTACGTGTGACATTCGGTTGAACTATCATGGTAAGAGGGTCGTGCGGACCACCTTCGACCAATAGAATCCTTAGTTTGATGTTTCACAATGTAATTGCATATGTATGTCATAACAATATCTTCTAATTCATGTCTCTTGTCTCTTAGTCTCCTATCTTTTTCTATGTGTGAGAAGGCTGCGGACTCATGCATTGAACCAGTGAGGATGATCCATTGAGGTTGAGAGAAAACGTTTCTATTCATTTTAACATCATGACCCACATGCATTCATACCACCCACAAAAACCCATGCATATGATTAGGTTTTGAAAGTGTATAAGAAGCTTCATTCTTGGACCATTCTTCCTTTCAAAAATTAATTCATGTGTGTGTTGTTCTTTTTTTCCTCATCATGCATACATCCACAAGAACCCATGCTTATGAATTTATTTTCAAAAGTGTATAAGAAGCTCCATTTGTGGACCATTCAAAAGTTGATTCATGTGTGTGGTATTCTTTGTGTTCTCATCATGCATACCTCAATATGTTACCCTTTCATAATTAAAGCACGACATCTCTTCTCCCCATACCCAACTTCATCTTCACCTTCACATTTTTATCACAAAGATCTTCCAACACTCACTAGCTACATACACTCTGTGTGTGCCGCGACCGGACCCAATCCACCCGGATTGCGATCACCTCCACATTTGAAACCGACGTGAAACACTTTCTGGTATTTGCTTCTGATCTTGTTGGGATTTTGTGATCCATATCCTTTGTTTTATATTTTTCATCCTCATCATATCATAATCATCATTCTTGAGTGTTGCACTAGATTTTGCACAATATCGTGCACATCTTCATCATGAAGTAAAGGCATTTATGAGGGATCTAGAACACCGTGCATCACTTGCTTATTCACATAAGGTAGACGAAGGATTCAAATCCCTTATTGTTGAGAAAAAAGTCCAACGAGTAGTCTCTTCTATGTTGAGAGAGAAGGGAAAATTCAATGACATCAACATTACAAGCTACTTGGATTTTTTTGAAGAGCAAGCTATGATTTTTTGTCTTCTCGAAGATCTTTTGATAACATACTTTGAATGAATTGTTTATAGCTTTATCATAAACGATATCACGCAATATGATACTCTTCCTTGGATTGATTTCAAAAAGGAGATGCTCCAAGAATTCTATCTTCAGGATTATAGCCAACAGAATCGGGTTCGATTCTTACGATGGGTGAATTCCCCAAAGCCTAGTAGCTTTATTACTCACTTACAAAATGAGTATATTAGACGCTAATGAAAAACTTCCTAATGAGGATAAGATAACTTTGGAACCTCATCTTGTGATCCAGTTTCTTAAGCTTCTTCATCCTAAAACTTGTAGGGAAGTTGAACGGCGATTAGAAGAGCTAGATAAGTGCTATAGTTTTATAGACAATTCACAAAAAGTATGTAAAGTAGTAGAGGCTATAGTCCATAGACATGAAAGACAATCCATGCTTTATGAACAAACTAGTCTTCCTCAAGCTAGCATTCCATAAACTAAGGAGCAAGTTAGAGAACAATCCCATGCTATGATTTTTTAATCTACTCCTCTTCCTCAAATGATGGAACCTACTCAAGGTTTTAGAGTAAAGCCAAATAAAAGTGTACTTGAACAATCTTAAGTGGAAATTCTCACTAAGAAAATGGAAAGTCTTATTGCTACACAATCCAATTTGGCGAAGACTATAGATGTTTTACAATCTAATTACATCAGAACTTTCCAAAATCAAATGAACTCAATATCTTTTCAAGAGCCTAATCAACATGTTATAGCTCCCAATCGAAATCCACAAGTAGCTCCTACTCAAGAATATCAAGTTCCTCCAATGCATAATCCTTCAATGCAAAATCCTCATCCTCATGTGCAAAATCTTGAAATGCATCAAAACATATATCCTCAAGCTTCTCAAACAACTTTTCAAAATCCTAAAAATATAAAAGTTCAAAATCATCAACCGTATACTATAGAAGCTCCTCTTGCAGCTCAAGTACCACATACTGCTCCCCAAGCTCCTCAAATAGATCAATTGCCTTATCAAAATCCTAATTATCTTGTTCAAGGATTTCCTTATGAACAAAATACTCAATTTCAAAATTTCCCACCACAAGTTAATCAAAATCCTCAAAATCAAAATGGTTTTGTGCATGTCCCTCGTAGGTGTCCTTCATGTGATTTGTTAGAGCACTTTTTGAGAGATTGTGAACTATTGAAGGCTGCTAAAGAGCAAAAACTAGTAATAGACATAGACAAGAAAATTTGTGACTATCATTTTAGGCTACCTTTGCAAGGAAATTATGATAAGGGAGGAATTAAAAAGCACTATGAAAATATAACCTTAACGGATGCAGGAACTAGAGTGGTGAAACTAGAAGCTCTTGATGAACAAGAAGTAGAATTAAGTAAACCCATAAAGGAAGCAGACTTTTACATAGAGGCTTTAGTAAGAGCACGAGATGAGATTAGGAGAATAACAATTTGGGAGTCACTGACAAAAGATCAATTCCTTATTTCTCACATATCCAATGTAGAACAAAAACGAAAAAGATATGAAATTGAGCCAAGTGAAAGAAGAGTGACTCGAAAACAAACCTCAGAGGGAATAGAAATGATCACATAGCAAGGGGAAACATCACAACCCAAAGATAAAAAACAGGAACCATAACCTGATGAACAAAAATAAGAGGAGAAAGAAAAAGGGAAGAAGACAAAGCAAAGAAAAATAGAACCAAAGGCTTTAGATAAACAAGAACAACCAAAAAACCTGAAGACCAAACACAAGAGCATGAACAAAAACAAGATCCTCAGCAAAAACAAAAGAAACCAAAGAGAAAACCTAAAGGCATCTTGATTTCAAAAACTGAGAGAAAAATAGATCCTAAGGAGATTTTAGATGACATTTTGCTTAAGATTCATCTTTAGAACAAGTTTTCTCTATTGCAAAGCCTGTTTTTAAAGATAACTTTATCGGCCTAATTAAAAGGAAGAGGTTTTCGCTTAATCTAGAAAGTCACTTTAAAAGAAAATTTGGGTCTAGAGGTACATTAGAGATGCGTGTTAAAATAAGAAACAATAAGAACTCTATACTGTAAATGCATTAGTAGATTCTAGCTCCAAAATCAATGTGATTTCAAGAGAAGTCTATGAAAAATTTTGATGGCCCATAGATAAGGATTGAGAATGGCATAGGAGAACTGCAGATAATGGTGTAGGTACCCTATATGGAGCTTGTGCTAGTGTGCAAATATCTATAGGAGGAATCACAAAAGAATTTCACTTTTTTTATTCAAGATAATTTCTCCTATGAAGTTCTCGTAGGTCCAACCTTTATTTGTGAGAGTTGTATGGAAACTAAAGCCATTAATGATGGCTATGCCTATGCTAGAATTAATTCTAAGGATGGAATGCAATCACTTCTAGTCATGACAGTAGGAGTGAATCATCCTAGGAATCAATTGTAAATTAGGAACAAACCTATTGTTACTCACATTCATGAGCATGCTTGTAGTGATTGTTCACCTTGATTCATGTTTGGAGCTACATATGATCACATTTTTTGATAGAATCCATTCTTGAGCGGGACAAGAGTGGATATTGGTTTGACATCTTGCAACCAACCACTGTGTAGAATAGTTTGTCACTTTGTTTTCCATATTCTAGATTAGATTTTCTTCATAAGAGTCAACTGTCCCAGTCTTTTATCCAAAAAACCCAAAAAAAATATAAAACAAACAAAATCATGGAACATGATGAGAACATTGAGCATGTGATTGAGATATCTCATTGTTTCTCTACTCTTCACGAGTTAGACTTATGTCTTTAGCAAAATTCTAATTACCATATTATTCTTTTTTCTTCCCTTGATGAGTATGCTATAATCCAAGAGTATGCTCTCAATGTTGACAAGTGCTCAGAATTAACCAAACACATGATGCTTTAGTTGAGACAAAGGACAAAACTGTAGATAAAAAAAATCAAACCCATAGCTCAACCATTACCCCAAGGAAGTAATGAAAAAATTATTGATGTGATAAATGATCCAATTCTTCGGGATAAGAAAAACATAGGACATATATTCAGAGATGAGATAATCAAATAGCTAAATTTTGGTAGAGATGATGACTTTCTTTTTCCAGCAAATGAGAGAGTCACACGTAGCCATGGAAAAGCCTTTACTATGTATCCTCATGAGATTGGTTGCATAGATCCTAAGCTAGTTGCACTCATGATAATCTTTACTATTCCATATATTCCATGGAATCTTTGCCCTATATGAGCTCCAAAGGCTCACTTACCTGAGCTAATGAAACTACTTAAGAAGAAGATAAACATGAGAATTTTAGAGCCATCTTTTGCACCTTACTCAATCAGATGGTTCACTATTCCTAAAACGAATGCAAAACTACATTTTATTCAAGATCTTCAACCTATCAATAAAGTCACCATAACGAATGTAGGAATAGGACCCATTGTAGATGAGTTTGTTGAATCATTTTGAGGACATTCTGTCTATTTACAATGGATGATCTATATTCCCGATATGACCAGTTCCAATTAGTAATTGATAGTCATGACATAACCACAATAAAAACTCCTTTAGGCTTAGTGGGAATGTGTACTTTAAGAGCGACTAGTTCTGTGGCTCATATGATGAGTGCTCTGAATATGGTGTTACATGATTTTATCCCTCATATAAGCATGCCATTCATTGATGATATTCCAATTAAAGGGAGTGAGGAACATGTAAAGGACATTACTTTAGATTCATCTATATGTTGTAAATTTGTTCTTGACCATATCTCTAATTGTGAACGGATATTTCACCAATTTGAAGAGGTAGGTCTCACATTTCCCATAGAAAAATATGTTTTCAGTGTCAAAGAGGTTCTTATTGTTGGACATTTATGTGCTCATTATGGATCAAACTCCAACTGCATATGACAGGTCAGGCCTAGTTAATGTAGCATAGATTAAACTACCAACCAGACTTTGATATAAGTTCATATCCATGAACTCTTCTCCTCGATATCTGCTCAATTTGTGATTCACCTCCATTGGAGTAGTGCTATGCTGCAATCTTCCATTTTATACTTGATCAACAAGTTCTTCAAATACCTCTCTTGAGTTAGTTACAATCCATGTTGAGTATATGAGATCTCCATGCCCAAGAAATATGACAAGTCTCCCAAGTCACTAATCTTGAACTCTTTCTCCATTTGCTTCTTTAGACTTTGTATGCCCTTCTCATCTGTACCTGTAAGAATTATATCATCAACATATATGCACATGTAAATGAACCCATCATCACTTGCTTTGATAAGCAAGCTACTATCTGCTTTAGATACTTGAAAACCAAGTTCCTTCAAGGACTTCACAAGTCTATAATTCCATGCCCTTGGGGCCTGCTTCAAGCCATACAAAGCTCTCTTGAGCTTGCATACATATTTTAAATACCTTTCATCTCTGAATCCTTGTGGTTGCTCCATAAAAACATCATCTCAAATATAACCATTAGGAAAAGCATTCTTCACATCTAGTTGACATAATCTCCAACCTTTACATGCAGCAATGGCTATGAGTGTTTTGATGGTTTTCATCTTTGCTCTAGGACTATAAGTCTCATCATAGTCTATTCCATATGTCTGAGCAAACCCTTTCACAAGTGTAGCTTTATACCTAGACACACTTCCATTTGCATACCTCTTTGTCTTGTAGACCCACTTGCATCGAATGATCTTCTGACTATTTGGTTTAGGAACCATATCCCAAGTATCATTCTCCATCAATGCATCATACTCTTCTTGCATAGATCTCTCCCAATTTCCATTACCTTTTGCCTCTTCATATGTAGAAGGGTCTTCATCTTCTTTCACCATATAAGCATAGTCTTTAGTAGTAAAAAAAGAAGTGTCATAGCTATACCTTGTAGGTTGCCATTTGTGTGTTGATGACCTTCTGAGTTCTCCACTTCTTGAGGTTTCTGGTTCATCACATTCTGGATCAAATCTTGGGACTTCTTCAACTCCAACTTGTACTTTGTTGTTCTCTTCTTCATCAAATATTTGAACCTTTGATTTACCTTTCTTTTGATGCACAACTTCTTCATCACCTGCATGAATATTGATTGTACCTACCTACTAAGTACCTTGCTCATCGAATGTAATATCCTTTGACACATAGAATTATTTTGTGGATGGACTCCACAACCTATATCCCATCTTCTTATCATCATATCCAATGATAACATACTTTTCAGCTTAGGTTCCAATCTATGCCTCAACTGAGATGGCACATAGGCATAAGCCAAACATCCAACTACTTTGCAATGATCTAAGGTAGGTCTCTTACCCCACCATGCCTCATATCGTGTCATATCTTGCAAAGCTTTACATAGTAACCTATTGACCAAATATGTAGCAATATTTAGAGCCTCAACCCACAAATAATTTGGACAATTTTTCTCCTTCATCATTGATCTTGCAAACTCAACAAAAGTTCTATTTCTCCTTTTTGCTACACAATTTTGTTGAGTAGAACAGCTGCAAGTAACTTCCCTTTTTATACCTGCATTTCATAAGTAATCATTGAACTCATTAGAGAAATACTCTCCCCCTCCATGTGACCTTAGTCTCTTCAACTTTTGACCTATAATTCTTTCTGCATACACATGATAATGTTTGAATGTATTAAATACCTCTGATTTATCTTTGATCACATAGATAGTGATCAATTTGGTAGCATCATCAACATAAATCACATAATATCTTGAACCTTTTATACTAAAATCCTTTGATGGCCCCCACACATCTGTGTGTACCAGCTCAAGCTTCTCTGAATACATGAAACCATGCTTGGAATATGATTGCTTATGGGCCTTACCTAATTGACATGCCTCACATATGTATGTCATATGTTGACCTGCAACATTAGGCAATCCAATCACTGAACCATTGTTAATCATATCTTAAATACCTCTTTCATTGAAATGTCCAAGCCTTTTGTGCTAAAGATCTAACTTAGAGATCTTATGTCCATAAGTGAACAAGGCATGACCAAAATTACCTTGAATCTTCAATGTGAAGAGTCTTCCTTCTTTCTTCCCTAAAACAATTTGCTTATACCCATTGCTAGGGTCTTCCACAAACACTCCATCATTAGTGAACCTTACTTCATAACCTTTTTCAAAAATTTGCCCTACACTTAGCAGATTCTTTGGAATTGTAGGAACATACAAGACCTTACTCAGAAGAGTGCTTCCATCCTTGGCCTTCACTGATCCAATTGACTTCACATTGTGCTTTGTATTATCACGTGTTTGAACTACATGATTAGTTACCTTATTGTCCAAATCAGTCATGAAGGATATGTACCACTCACGTGATTGCTACACCCTGAGTCAATGTAGAAGACTCTTTGGTCTTCACTTTGCCTTTCACAATGTTGCATTCATAATCAAAGTTGAACCCTCCTTCTGATTTGAAGCATAGTTGTAGTAGGTATTATTGTAGGATTGACTTTGAGATCCTCTATCACATTTCTTCCAAAGTAACCTCTACTACCTCTACCTCTGAAGTAACCTCTTTGGTTTCTGCCACCTCTTCCTCTTGAATTAAAATTCTGATTATATCCTCCATTATTCTGATGATTATTCCAACAATCATGAGCTAAATGATTTGGTTTACCACAGACCCAGCAAGCTTTGGCTCCATCTTTATTGCTTCTGCCTCTTCCTCTACCTTTGCCACCTCCTCTTCCTCTTATGAAGTTGGTTTGAATAGTTGTACCTTCATCTTCATTTTCTTATTCCTTGCCTTTGCTATTCTCCTTCTTATCCTTTCAATACATTGCTTGACCTGTACTCTTATCACCATCGCCTTTGACATCCTACTCAAAAGTTAGCATGTGTTCTAGCAACTTATTTAAATTAGGAGTGAAATGATCTAGTGACAATTTAATAGACAAAATGAATGGCTTCCATTTCTCATCACCTCTCAAACCTGTGAGGATTTGCCTTACCAATTTATCCTCTTCAATGTCTTCATCAACTGCTCGTAATGCATGTGCAATGTCCTTCATCCTTGTTACATAATCAAAAATAAATTGAGAGGCCTTCTTCTTGAATGTGGTAAATTTTGCCCATAAAGATGCCTTTTTTGACTTTGAATTGTTTTGGAAATGTTCCTCCAAAGCATTCCATATATCACTTGCACTTTCAAGACCTCTAATATGAGGTAGCAAGTAGTCATTGACTCACATGTAGATAATGCTCCTTCCTTGAGCATCCTTCTTGATCCAAGTCTTCAAATGTGAGAGTTCATCCATAGTTGGAACACTTGGATCTCTAAATTGTGGCTTTTCTTCTTCACCAGTGATGTAACCTATTAGGTCTTTGCTCATGAGATAAGCTTCTATCCTCATTGACCAAGCAGGATATTTTTCTATATCCAATTTCTCTATCTGAAGAGAATCTCCCATCCTTTCTTCACCTGTGTATTAAATTCTTGAAGATTTATGAGGAATAAGTGTATCTTTACTTTGAATGAAGTTCCTTTTGATCTTCTTGATGACTTTCAGCCTCCTTCTCAAGCTTTTCCTTCACGCTTTCACCTTTTGAACCTTCAAGTGTTGATTTCTTTATGACTATAGCAGTCGGGGTCCTTCTTTCTTCCATTTTGATGATTCCTGCTCGGACACCCCTGATGGAGATTGTTAATCTCCAAAAGACCAAGGTATCCTTGATATTAGAGCATATCTTTATCAAGAAAAAATCAAAACCTCTACCAATTTGAAGGACCAATACCAGATTATCAAAACTTTGAACTAACTATGAAGAGAGTAACTACTCTGAAAGTCTACTGCACATAATTCACTCATTTACTAATCAAATGTGTAACGTTTTTTATAAAACTTTGCACAAGGTGTTTTATAGAGATTGCGCACCTTCTCCAAGTTAAATAATTGCAAAAGATTAAGTATATCTTGAAAAATGAATCAAATAGTTCACCTATGTATGAAACTGTTCTTTTGTATAGTCGAGGATGATACCTACAACTTGTAACACACATTTCTCCCAAAGTACAACCCGTTTATTCAAATGATGTTAGCCACAGGTAGCTTACCTTCCAACTTAAGGAATGAGTGGTTGATTTCCTCAAAATTTTACATTGTGGAAAGAGAGCTTACCTAAACATTAACATCAAATTTTGCACCTGCCGCAACTTCACTTCTTCACATTTACACATGTAAATGTTCCTACTCTACATTCTCAGAGCCTGATGATAATTAGGATCTGAAAACTTGTATAGAGGTCAATCAATTATAGACTTAGACTTGTACAAAAGCATTTCACAAAAGATTAAACATAGAAGGAGTACTCAACAAAAGATCTGGTGCAATATTTCTTCATCTCTGGAAATTTTTACAACTGAATGATGAGAGAGATCTTCCTCACTTATAACATGTCTAATGACTCTTACAACTTTTAATTATTTTCATCTCATAATATCATAATTTCCCCGATTTTTTACTTGTATATATAGTGAAATTGTAGCTCACAAACCATCACTCTGATGACGATTCTAACTACAGGAATGTCTTCAAAATGGGAGTAAAACCCAAGAGCAACTAGTAGAAATTTCTCTTAGCTGTTTAGATTCACTCTTCAATGATTCAAAGTTGATTTCTAGTATTAAAAGTGCACACATGCCATGATGCAAAATACCAAAACTTCAAAAGGAGCCAAACCTGCTTTGATACCACTATTGGGTATGCGTAGAAGTGTGAGAGACACAGGAAGCACTCAGAATGAGCACAAATGTAGGAGGACATAGAAAGAAGATGGATGGCTAGAATATTTCTCTCTATTGATGATGAATTGAATTGAAAAAAAGATCTAAAGGATATCCCTAAGTACAAAGTACCACCACATATGAGTGAATCATGTATGTGGTAACATGGGAAGAAACCTCTAGTCAGCACTACAGTAAACACTTCCCATGTAAAGGGAATAAGGCTCACATCAAAGCTAGTCGACAAACACATAAGTGTAACAAAAAATTCTATAAAATCTTTCTTGACCTTATAAAGTTTCAAGTTCTGTAATAGTTTTAGGGTCCGACCAATTAAGAAATAGTTGAACCTTTTCAAGATCTACTTGAATCCCTCTCTGAGATTTAATGTGTTCTAGGGATGTGATTTCTATTGAAAAGAATTCATACTTAGTTTTTTTGCAATACACATTGTTCTCTCTTAGAAGTTTGAAAATCATTTTTTAAATGTGTTAAATGGGTAGTTGTATCTTGATGTGGACTATAATCTCATCAAGGAATTCAACCATAATTTTTCTTGAAAAAACATGTAGGATTTTTTTCATCTAGTCATGAACATGACGGGATATTCGTCTTCCAACAAGGCATGACTAAGAGTTCAAAATGACCATACTTATCTTTGAAACATGTATTGAGGACATCTTCATATTTGATTCTAATGTGGTGATACCCTTGAGGAAAATGAAGCTTTGAAAATATCTTTCCTCCATTCAATTGATCAAATAGATAATTTATCTGAGGCATTGGATATTTATTCTTTATCACAACATCTTTCAAAGCTCGATAATCGATACACAATCTCATTAAACCATATGTTTTATAAAGTGAGGAGCCCTAGAATTGTACATATCTCTTCAAGGGGCCTTGACTAGAGTCATTCAATTCATAGAGCTCCACACCTTAGGATAAAGATCATATGGTTTAGACCATTCAATTTCAATACAATCCCCAAGGTTTTATAAATTGAAAACCCAAGGTCCTCTTTAGGAAACCTAGGGGTATCATTCATATATCATGACCCACATGCACTCATACCACGCACAAAAACCACTACATATGTTTCAGTTCCATTCTTGGACCATTTTTCCTTTCAAAATTGATTCATGTGTGTGGTTTTCCTTTTGTTCTCATCATGCATACATCCACAAGAACCCATGCATATGAATTAAATTTCAAAATAGTATAAAATGCTCCATTCTTAGACCATTCTTCTTTTCAAAAGTAATTCATGTGTGTGGTTTTCTTTTTGTTCTCATCATCCATACATCCATATGTTTGCCCCTTCTCATAATCAAATCATGACATGTCTCCTCTCCATACCCAACTTCATCTTCACCATCATATTCTTTATCACATAAACCTTCCCACAATCACTAGATTCATACACTGTGTGTGCCACCATTGGGCTCGATCCACTTGGATAGCGATCACCTCCTAAACATGTTCCCTAGGTAACATAAAGATCCAATAAAGAGTCGATAAGCATGCACATCTATAAGCGCTAAAGAGTCCTCTACTATGAGTTTTTCATTTAGATCAATTGGTGTAGATTTTGAGTGATATTGATCCATGTTGTATCTCAAAAGAAGATCAGAACAATACGTTTTTGGGAAAGGAATATACCTTCCTTTATTTGCCATACTTCCATTCCTAACAAGTAGTGAAGTAAGCTAAGATCTATCCTAGATTATGTAGGGTGAAGTTCTGTGATGATTAATTGGATGTGTTTGTCATCTGAACTGATGAAGATCAAGTCATCTATAGAGATGATGATGAATGCAACTAAGAACTCTTTCTCATATATATATATATATAAGTTAGCATCAACAATGCTCCATTGAAATCCTTTAGCTTTGAATTAGGTGTGGATCTTTTCAGAGTAGGCTATGGGAGGTTGGGTAAGTCCATAAAGCTCTATGTAAAGTTTATATACATGATCTGTTGGTGCATTTTTCCAAGCCTAGTGCTTCATTAAAATAGTTTGTGTAATGAGCTTTTATGAACTCTCAATGAAAGAAGCTATAAAACCATCCTCTTGTAAAAGTAGAAACTTAGAATCTTCAAATGTGAAAGGGAAAAAGGAATCCTCTGACCTTGGTAGATGCAAATCATCAAATCCAAGTAGGAGGAATCAATTAGACGTGATTTCCTAGAGTGGAGTAGCTTTTGAGTGGAATCCCCACCAAATTTGAATTCAAAAATTCCTATAAAAGCTCATGAGGAAAGTCGCGGGGTAGAGCACTTCTTTGGAGGAGATTAGAATCATGATTTGGATCATCATTGAAACACACATTGTGCTCCTCCTTCATGCCATCAATTTCATGTACTATATATGCAATATAAATTGATTTCTTTGTCCATCCTTGGAGTCATCTACAATTGCTATCTCAGGTTTACTCTATGTTTCTCAATCAACTTTGATCAGTGATTTCTCTTAGTGTACTTCATCTTTTGAAGTGATTTAAATTGTTGTAGGTGATACGTCTATTTGCTTCATCTTAATTTTCTCAGCCAATTTGAACACCATTTCTTGCTTAGAGAGACATGAAGACATGAAGCTCAAAATTCCTCTTGAAACTACGAATGTTCTCCAAGTTGTTGCCATCGTTCCATCTTATACCTTCTATCTAAGGGGGATCTTGACCAAGACGCAGGTGAGACTTTGAGTCTCCCAAACAATGATTCTATATTGTAGTAGGCACTTGTATTAATTCTACACGCTCCTATGTCAGTCAATGTCCTCAGATCCGACCCATTGTCTTCTTTAATGATTCCAAAGGTGCTTCCTATGAAACTCTTTATTCCATACCATTTTTTATCTTTGGAGACGATAAACATTAAACTCCTTGCTTCATAAGGTGGCTACAACGATTATCAATATACCAAAGATTTTCTAGGTTCTATGTTTTATCACTTATATGCATCATTGCTAGTAGGCTTCCACAATCAAAATTTAAAGTAGCATTAACATAATTAGCTTGTCCTCCATACTTTGAACCATTCTTCTAATTTCCTCTTCATAATCTACTTATGGCGTTAGAACATTTGCTTTTTACTTTAATTTGTTTCTGTTTATTATAGATTTCCCATGTACTATTTCTTGTTTTTTAACTTTTTGTTTAAGTGTACATTGATCTTTCCAATATAATAATGGTCGAGTCAACTGTTACATCGATGGTTCACTATTTAATTAGTTTTTTATTATAAGAGCGCTTTAAATTATAAACAAGGAAAGGATGAAAGAAAGTTAGATAAAGTCACAAAGATGGCTTACCACCTTTTTAGATTATAAGGAAGGAAAGGATGAAAGAAAGTTAGAGAAAACTACAAAGAAGACTTATAGCCTTTTTATTGCCTTCGTGGAGGATCCAGTTATTTTTAAGCTTGTTGTTTCTTACAATGTGTTCGAGTTTGAGGTCTGTGGAAGCACATAAACAATACAAGGAAGAAGAAGAAGTAGAAGCACAACACACAATTCCGAATATATTACCAATAGAATAGACAAAGATAAGTAACTTGCTAGGGGTATAGGTGTATACAGAAGCCGGGGGAGAAACCCTCCTAATGAGGGAAAAAAGTGCCTTCATGGTCCTCCTATGTTCAAACACATCACTATCAAAATATATCAAAAAACCCCTTTTAGGGGTGATGCAATGTCATCGAGATTATATGTCCTCTCTCAGTTCTAAAGACCTGCAAGAAATACATTTTGTGAAGGTAGCCAGAATTCCCTATGAATTCCTAGACACATAAAGGATTTCAAAGGGAGTTCACATGCAAAGTTTAGATGTAATCAAGAAACTCCGGGGTGGTGCTCAAAGATGGTGAAAGATTGGAAACGAGCAAAAAAAAACTGAGCATCACCAGATCACATGAAACTCATATACTTGTAGAGTCTATCCAAGGCATCCTATAGCCTGAAATTTCACGTGTAAATGGATTTTCTAGCACATTTATATGCTATGTGTATTTTATAAAAATTTAATTTTTTCACTTAGACCCTATAAAATCTTGTATAGGATTTTATGTTAGCCATATGGTATGGCATGTATAAAGATCATATGAAGCTACACATTTTTACAAATCCTCAAGGTGATCCAAGCTCCTACATACCATAATGCCATATTGCAAACTTCCAAATCTAGATGGGAGTTTTTTCTGCGTATTCCTAAGGAAGAACTTTGAAACCATAGCCCTACAAAGTTTTATCTTCATCAAAGCATATTTGGAGGGTCAAAGAGCACAAAGTCGAGTTTTTAAGGTCACCACAATTTTGTGAATTTAGTGAATTGAAGGCCTGAAGGGATTGCCACATGGAAAAAGTTGATCGAACCATGTTGAAAGTTCACGATGAGCTCACATTCAAGGATGGAGATGCACCAAAGCTGGAGGAACATTTTTTCATTTAAATGCACCCACAACCTCGTCTTCACGGCATAGAACGTTGGAATCGGTAGTAAGAGAAAAGTATACTATTTGAACGTTGGGATTGGCATAGAACGTTGGAATGGGCTAAAAGGGCATACACGTTCGAGTGTTTAAAACATATGTGGTTATTCATCATACAAATATTATTCTTCAACGAGGACAACGGAAAATATCATATATACAATTTCTTTCTTCTATCAAAGAGGAGAAATGACTCTCTTTTTATTGTTTATTGTTGGTTTCTCTTTCTTCCCGTTTTTCCACATACTAGTATCTCTTGCTTTCTAGCTGGTGGCTGCTTGGTTGTGCATTGAAATTTCCAATAAGAAGCGTTCAAGTAATTGTCTTGCTGCATCGTTGGTCACGATTTGACTCGTTAATTAACTTTAAGTGCAAAGAGATGAACCCTCTTTGAACGAAGAGCCAAACCCATCTCATCCATGTTATTTCAATTATTTCAAGTAAAATAATCGAGCTAAATTAAAAAGAAATACTTGAAAATTGAAGGCTTGAAAAGCTGCCACATGACAAACAATGATTGAACCATGTTGTACAGTCAAGATGAGATCACATTCAAGGGTGGAGATGCACTAAAGCATAAAGCAAGTAGGATCCATGAGTTCTTTTCATCTGATAAGCTTTTTTGATAATCCAAGATCAATAATGCAAACTTTCTCCAATAATAGTAGCTTATCTTATCGAAATTGATATCAACATTGATCGAATGGTCCAGATCAGCCCCAATTCTAATGGTGGAGAATGAAGGTGCCTATTTTCCCTCCCTTTGTCCTAGATATCATAAAAAGAACCAATCTTAGCCTTCCATTTGATAAATCCAATGGTTGTAATGAAAAGCAATTGAGCTTAGGGTTGAGATTTGATTTCTCTAGATCTAAGGGACCAAATTCATTAAAAAACCTATATAAGCATGATTGTTAGGCATCCATGGGTCCATTGCTAACACATGGTTTCCTTGAGATGATCACCGTTAGTTGAGCGTGTGATGATCCAAGGTGGGCTAGTAAGAGCATAGTTCCTATATATAATTTTAATTTAGACTTCCTGTCTAGGATAGGCTCATAAACCTAGTTTTTGATTTCTTTTCTCACTCTCAGTAGAGTGAGTGAGTGAGTTAGAGCTGGTTTTATGAGTCTTAGACTTCCTTAGAAACACATTACAATCCTAAAAAGACATAGGGTCAATGAAGTGGACCATATCCTCTTACGTGTGACATTCGGTTGAACTGTCATGGTGAGAGGGTTGTATGCACCACCTATGACTAGTAGAATGCTTAGTTTGACGTTTTACAACATTCATGTATATGTATATCATTACAATATCTTCTAATGTATGTCTCTTGTCTCTTGTCTCTTAGTCTCGTATATGTTTTACATGTCTTCTTCTATCTTTTTCTATGTGTGAGAAGGCTCCACAGTCATGCATTGAATTAGTGAGGATGATCCATTGAGGTTGAGAGAAAAACTTTCTACTCATTTTTATATCTTGACCCACATGCAATCGTACAACCCACAAAAACCCATGCATATGATTCGGTTTTGAAAGTGTATAAGAAGCTCTATTCTTGGACCATTCTTCCTTTCAAAAATTGATTCATGTGTGTGGTGTTCTTTTTGTTCTCATCATGCATACATCCACAAGAACCCATGATTATGAATTGATTTTCAAAAGTGTATAAGAAGCTCCATTTGTGGACCATTCTTCCGTCCAAAAGTTGATTCATGTGTGTGGTTTTCTTTTTGTTCTCATCGTGCATACATCCATATGTTACCCCTTCAAATTTAAATAATGACATCTCTCCTCCCCATACCCAACTTCATCTTCACCTTCACAGTTTTATCACGAAGACCTTCCAACACTCACTAGCTTCATACACTCTGCGTGTGCCACAACCGGATCCAATCCACCCGGATTGCGATCACCTCCACATTTGAAACCGACGTAAAACACTTTGTGGCATTTTCTTCTGACCTTATTGGGGGGTTGTGATCCATATACTTTTTTTCATATTTTTCATCCTCGTTAGATCATAATCATCATTCTTGAGTGTTGCACTGGATTTCGCACAATATCCTGCACATCTTCATCATGAAGTAAACACATTTGTGAGAGATCTAGAACATCATGCATCACTTGATTATTCACATAAGGTAGAGGAAGGATTCAAATCCTTTACTGTTGATAAACAAGTCCAAACAGTAGTGTCTTCTTTGATGGGAGAGAAGTGAAAATTCAATGGCATCAACATTACAAGCTACTTAGATTTTTTTGAAGAGCAAGCTATGAGTTTTGGTCTTTTCAAAGATCTTTTGATAACATTCTTTGAATGCATTGTTGATAGATCTATCATAAACCATATCACTCAATATGATACTCTTCCTTGGATTGATTTTAAAAAGGAGATGCTCAAAGAATTCTATCTTCAGGATTATAGCAAACATAATCAGGATGGATTCTCACGATGGGTCCATTCCCCAAAGCCTAGAAACTCTATTAATCACTTACAAAATGAGTATATTAAACACTAATGAACAACTTTCTAATGAGGATAAGATTACCTTGGAACCTGATCTTGTGATCAATTTTCTTAAGCTTCTTCATCCTGAAACCTGTAGGGAAGTTGAACAGCGATTAGAAGAGCTAGATAAGCTCTACAATCTTACTCACAATTTGCAAAAAGTGCGTAAAGTAGTAGAGGCTGTAGTCAATAGACATCAAAGACAATCCATGCTTTATGAACAAACTAGTCTTCCTAAAGCTAGCTTTCCACAAACTAAGGAGCAAGTTAGAGAACAATCCCATGCTATGCTTTTTGAATCTACTCCTATATCCTCAAATGATGGAACCTAGTCAAGGTTTTAGACTCCAAATAAAAGTGTGCTTGAACAACCTTAAGTGGAAATTCTCACTAAGCAAATGGAAAGTATTACTGTTACACAATCCAATTTGGCCAAGACTATAGATGCTTTACAATCTAATTACATCAAAACTTTCCAAAGTCAAATGAACCCAATGTCTTTTGAAGAGTCTAATCAACATGTGATAGCTCCCAATCGAAATCCACAGGTAGCTCCTACTCAAGCATATCTAGTTCCTCCAATGCATAATCCTTCAATGCAAAATCCTCATCCTCATGTGCAAAATCCTCAAATGTATCAAAACATATATCCTCAAGCTTGTCAAACAACTTTCAAAATCCTAAAAATCAAAAGTTTCAAAATCATCAACCGTATACTATGGAAGCTCCTCTTGCACCTCAAGTACCACATGTTGCTCCCCAAGCTCCTGTTCAAAATCCTAATTATCCTGTTCATGCAATTCCTTATGAACAAAATACTCAATTTCAAAATTTCAAATATTTCAAGTAAAATAATCGAGCTAAATTGAAAAGAAATAAAGTTGGTTTCAGTTGAAAGCATTTATTTACCCACGAGTTAAGATTTTTCTAATGTGTCCATCGAAGTAGGTGCAGTATGTGGGCATAGATGTAATAACAAGTGATTATACTTCAAAGATGTACTGTCTAATCATGCCTTTTATACCAGCTCATGGCTGAAGAACGGTTTCCGAGACCACCAACTTTGAGATTTGTAGAGATAACAAAAACATTGTGTATTTTAGTTTAGAGAAGAAAACGATTACTTTTGGAAGATATTGTCAGTCACGTGATTATTCGTATAAGGAAAATAAAAGAATTTCTCAATTTCATTCCCTGCAATCACCTGCTTCAAAGGATTTTTTTCTTCTATGGAAGGATCCTTTTGGCTTTTTTCTTTTATCCCTTTATGAATTATCATTGAATGTTAACTTATTTGTGTTATGAAATCTTGCTTCAAGTGTTCATTGCAAGGGAAATCTTCCTTCAAGTCTTATCTAATATCCTTATTTTCAAAATGAATTCGGTTACTACTTGAGTATCTGATGCTTACTCAAACCCATGCATCACTTTTTGCATAAAACAAATGTGCTTATGCACGCCACGCCTTCACGTTTCTCACAAATCTATGCATACTATTTGATTTATTTTGAGTAGAGTTCGACAGATTATTGGAATAAATACTTTTTGAAATCCTCCACAATACAGGATTCTAAAGAAGCATTTTCGATACATGGATCATTCAATCCCAATTTTTTTTTCTTATCCGTTTTTCTAAATTCCTTCACTTGGTGTTGAGTTTTTTTTCTAAAGCTTCCTTTCCATTGGGGAGTTGGTCCTCAAGTCCAGTTCAATATTTTACTCCTTTGATCGGTAAACTTTTAGACTGATTGAGATTGATCCAACTTATATTGTCTTACATCTTTCTACATCTCACATACCTACAAATCTTCATCTTTGTTTAAAAGAAAGTTCGGCCGAGGCCTTGTTTTCCTTGCATGAATAAATAGAATCAACACCTGTATGTATGTAGGGGCATAGTACACGTGGGACACCCACAAAGTAGGGGTAGGATGATCTCAAGGCGATACAATGATTTATGATGCAAAGGCGGTAAGAATTCCAGGTTTGAGAGTTCACTAGATAGCGAGAGCTACAACTAATTATAAATTAAGTAGAGATAGTTACCAAGAAGGTTAATGGCATTTCTAAATCCCTCATGATGGGCCCTTTTTGTTTTGGATCATGTTGTGCTCAAAACCACAAAGCCTGTGGTGTCTAAAGGGAGGCGACTTCTTACAAGTACAAATTCTTCTATCTAACAAGCCAAGGAGTTTCTCAATCGACCACTCTTTTGGAGGGATGTAAAATTTGATCAAACATCTTTCTTTCCATATCTTCCAAATAGTGTCTCCCCTGATTGCATTCCACAAGGTAGTGGAGCAACCGATCACTTCTCCAAGTAAAGCTTGCTTCTAGAAATTGGACTATGAAAAAGCCAAAAGCCTCTCTACTTCCTACCAAACAAATAAACTCCTTGGCAAAAAAAAAAGAATAGGTGTCCCAAGTCTTCTGTATCCCTGAGGTAGCACTCATATTGGAGAGGTGCCCAACAAATTTTTTTAGCTTTATCATTAGTAAAAATTCAATGATGAAGAATCTGCCACATCATAACATTTTTTTATTCTCAATGAGGGGATGCAATAGGGTCATGTATTTAAAGTCCCATTTGATACTCGGTCAATTCAAACACCACTTCTTGTTTACGGAGATATGAAGTTCCAAATTATTCTTGAAACTAGGAACTATTTCCAAGTTTTTGCCATTGTTCCATCTTACACCTTCTATCCGAGGGGGGCCTTGACCAAGAAGAAGGCAAGACTTTCCGTTTTCCCAAGCAATGATTCTATTTTTTAGTAGGCACTTGTCTTCATGTCTACTCTCCTATCTCGGTTAATGTCCTTATATCTGATCCATTGTCTTCTTTCATTATTCCAAAGGTGCTTCCACATACGAAACGTTTTATTCCATAATTTCTTTGATCTTTGGAGATCCGAAAATTCGACTTCCTTTATTCTTTTGATTTAGAACCAGATTGAATCGTTTTCTCTAGAAGTAATAGCCCACTTTTAGTTTTCATAAATCTCAAAGAAGGGTCTTATCTTGCTCCGAATCTTCCATAATATCCAAACCAAGTCGGAGCCTTGGGGAATAACCGGAAAGGGGAAGAACAATACAGTGAATAAACTAAATGTGAATTAAATTTTGATTCTCTAAAAGTCAATTTGGCCTAGGAAGGATCAATATTCCTCTAAGCTTCAATCAACTATCTAGGGGGTATACCTTAAGTTGGGATCTTCGAGAAAATTAATTGTTTTGGCCTAATAACAATTAGGTATAGTTATTTTTGTCATCACTGAACTTGCTACTTTGTGAGCTGTATGTTCTTCATCTCGATTGGCTCATATTTTGGGGTGGGCAACTGCAAATGAACTATCTCTTGATCCTCTGGAGCCGTAGATAATCAGAGAAGTCATTGGAAAAATCCCCTCCCCTCCATTTGGCCTTAAGACATTCACATATATTTCTTCTATACTTGTGGCATATAATGTGACGTCTTCGATCAATTAAACACATCAAACTTATTTTTAATGTAGTAGACGCATGTCATTCTCGTACTATCACATATGAATTTCACAAAATACTTACTTCCTCCCAAATTCATCTCCTTAGTTGGAACTATCACATCGAAAGGATGACTATGCATGTAAGTATTCCTCTCGAAATGTAACCTACATCTCTTGCCTAGTTTACCAGCCTCACATAGATGCTTCATGTTTTGAGAGTGAAAGTTAGGAAGCCCTTCCTAAATGCCCTTTTTGTGCATAAATTTCATTCTTTGAATATACATGGGACCTCTTATTTTGTGTTAGAGGGCCCTCACTACAATCTATATGGATCCACAATGAAAATTTGAAGGAAAATCGTGATTAATGTTTACCTCCTATGTAAATAGCCATCCTTGATTCTTTCCTTTGGCCCCAAGTTTGTAACCCTCCTAAGGGTTGTCAAGAATTAATCTCTTCTCATTCAACTTCACTTAGCAGCCTCTTTTAGCCAACTCCTCAAGTGAACCAAGGTTCTTGGGTATGACTCTCACATATATTACATATTTGAGGCTACCACTTCTCTAAGTGGTTTCCAAGAATACATATTTAATGAGTGTAATCTAATGAGGTATTTTGTCTCCTATCCCATCATTCCCTTTTAATGTGGGTTCATTTAAATGCGAAAACCAATATATTTTGTAGCTCATATGGTTGCTTATCACGATTTTCCACACATTCGTCCTTGTAGATTATATTTAGGAATTCACTCCTTTAAAAAGCTGCAAGAGCATTCGATTCTTTCACTAAGAATTTATCGCTTATATTTGACTTGGCTAACCAAAAACAAGAGGTTGTTGATATGCTAGCATGTCACAATGATCCTAGGGAAAGAAAATAAAACGTGAACTAAGCCTTCGTTGCGCTGCAACATCTCTTGCACCATCAGGGAGAATCACAAATTTCAATAGATTTGGAATTTTTCCCAATTCCTCGATGGAGAATTGAACACATGAGCAAAACTTTATTGTTATCGATACGTAGGCGTCATAAAACCCTCAAGTTGAAGTCCCATCTAATGAAGGTCCAATATAGGCACCACGTTTTGTTTAAAGAATGACAAAAGTGTAGACTTCTTTTGGCTCTAAAAATGTTGTCTATTTTGTTGCCATTGTGCCACTTTAGAGTGTTTATGCATGGGGGATCCCAAGAAATCCTAATGTAGGTCATCGATTCATCCCAATTATTGATCTTAGTCTTTAATAGGGACATATCTTTAAAGTCAAGTTCGCAATTCATAGCACTTTCTTTAAATCTGATGAAGTTTCTTCTATCATGGTTGAGAGATGCTCATACATGTTGAATCCCTTGTTCCAAAGTCTCTTGGATCTTTCATAATTTTTGTTCTCCTTTCTCATGATAACATAACCACGGAACCAAATAGAATCCTTTTGTGAAATGACAATAATCCACTTCCAATTATCATTGATGAAACAAAGGGTTTCGCCTTGTTCCAATAATTCCATAGAGAATGAGTTAGATGCAAGCCTCTAGGAATAACATGGTTTGGTGACAATAGAAGTGTCATAAGATGGATGTCTTTCCATCTCGGATTTTTGCAAATGAAAGATGAGCTTGGCGAAAGAGCCAGTTCCATTACACCATGCTTTGACCATCCATTTGGCCTTAAGCTTCTTTTCCAAGATGACCCTATCTAGAATGTATATGCCACCCAAATCCTTCAAGCATGTGAAAATGTTCTATCTATTCCTCCACACGCTCCTCCTATTTGGATCCTCCTCATATAAGAATTTTTTAGGAATCTTTTCCACCTTTTGCATTTTCTTTTCATTCCAACCACATTAAGGTTCAATCCCCTCTAATGTGGAAGCTTGCTGTCAATCTTATAAGAACCTCGTCGCATCACTAGTCCAAGGAGTCTTAATGATGGCTTGATCACCTTCATGCATGATCCATCTACATTTGAGCTTGTTCTTCTCTATAACAAAGACTCTATGGTGCTTAAAAGAAAGGGGGAGGGAGCTCTTAGTGTTTCTAATCGTTCAAGTTTAAAAGTCGAAGGAGATCTCAATAAACCATTTTTGATGTAGGGTATTAGATTTTTCAAAGAAACACTCTCTCCAAATCTTCGAGATGACCTCGTGATCCTATTCGAAAGGGCTAAGGAGAAACCAACCACCTCCCTCTACACCACTTTTTTCCACGCAATAGATGGATCAAACTTAAGATGCTCTTTGAACCTCGTTTAAAGAGTGGCACCTTGATGGTATCCTTTACACAAAGTCATAACTATGTAGATTTTAGTAGCTTTCACATTGGTCAAGATCCCCCTATGGAGAATTTTCCATATGAGGTTCGACTTTCTGCATTCCAATAGAGGGTATTGAATTTGAGATTCAATTGAATCCAAGATAAGTTTTAGCACAACTTTCTGTTTAGATCTTTACAGAGTTCCACTAGTTTCTTGGTTCTCAGGGATTCCTCCCTTTATATTCTCATTGAGGGGATGGTAGAATGTCAGCCACATTTGATTACTTGGTCAATCCATACACCACTTCCTTTTTAGCGAGATATGAAGCTCCGAATTCTTTTTGAAACTAGGAATGTTTTCCAAGTTGTTGGCATTGTTCCATCTTATTCCTTGTATCCCAAGCCATGATTCCATGTTGTGATAGGCACTTGTCTTCATTGTCCACTCTCCTAGATTAGTTATTGTCCTCACATCTGATCCCTTTTCTTCTTTCATGAGTCCTAAGGTGATTCCCACATACGAAACTCTTCATTCCATAATTTCTTTGATCTTTGGAGATCCACGAAATTGACGTCCTTGATTTCTTTGGTTAAGAACTAGATTGAATCATTTTCCCTAAAATCGATTGCCTACTTCCAGTTTTCACTAATCTTAAAGAAGGGTTTTTACTTGCTCCATATCTTCCACAATGACCAAACCAGGTCAGATCCTTGGGGAGTAATCGAAAAAAGAACAAACAATAGAGTGAGTAAACGTTAACCCTTCCAAGCATGCAAACCCACAAATGCCAATGCACTTTTATTTCCAAAAAAACATTTGGCCTAGGAGGTATTGATATTCCTCTTAGATTTAATCAACCATTTGGTTGCCAACTTCTTAACGAAACCTTTTGTATCCTTGAATGTATATTTAAGGTTGGGATCCTCTTAGGCAAATGAATCGTTATGGCCTAATAACAATTAGGTATATTAATTTTATTCATCATTCAATTTTCTACTTTGTGATATACTCAAATACGTTTATAGACGATTTGACTAAAGCTCTACCACAAAATAGCTTTTCATACTATTGCCACTTGATGGGGGTTACTTGATTTATGGTCTTGCATATCTACTTGTACACTAGGTAACATGTCCATTAGGTGGGAGGTATAGCTTGTATAATTACACTTGGAAATTCTTTATAATTCTTTATTTTTCTTCCTTACTCACTTTGGCCATATTGGCCTTGAATGGGGGATTGTTATAAATAGTGTCCATGTGAAAGGCCAAATGGTTGATCTGAACTTCTATATATGTGTTTGATATAAAACATATAGTGGCCGAGTGAGTCATGCACTGAGTGTTTGACAATGTTCGTAAAACATAGGAACTATACGTTTGTGCTCTCTGTGTACCGTGTAGTTCTATGTATTATGTAGGTGTGTAGAGAGCATTTTTCTTAATAGAGAAAGTTTGTTTTCTACTATGAAGGCATCGTTGTAGAGATTCCACAAAGAGGAGTCCATGTGGTGTATCATCATCATACCAGTTCAAGGATCTCGTTTGAATTTTGAATTCAAATGAGTTCATGGGTTTTGGCTCTCAAAACATCCACGTGATTCTCTCTTAATCTTTCCTCTCGCAAGGCCAAGGAGCTCTTGAGCCTTCTAGTGCAAATTTATCTCAGTCCAAAAAGAGTTAAATCAAGTGCAAGTACATCTACCACTATTGGAATCTAGTGGAAGGTATTAAAGAAGTGGTCTAGATCACTCCAACTACTAGTAGACTATAGTGGAAGATATTAAATTAGTGAAGGAGATTGCAAATGCATTTGTGGACTCTACTTACATTGTGGCCCTTGTTGATTTGAACAACTATATATAGAGGTTTAAGGTTGGGAGGAGAGTTATCTCTCTATCATGTACAAGTCCTAATCATTAGTTCTTTGCATTGATATCAGATCACTTCTGTAAGATCCATGGAGACCTTGGAATTATTGGCCATCATCTTCATCATACACACACGATTTTGTAGGAGATTTTGTTCGCCTAACATTCTTCTCTCTCTTAGGAGCTTCTATTCTTTATTTTCGGAAAAGATACGCTGCATCATCTATACCAAAGAGGGCTCGAAACTAAATTCACATGGTGAGAAGGCATCTACATTGTCCAAGAATGAGCTCTATCAATTAGTTTCATCTCAAAAAATGTTAGTGTCAAATCTTCATAATTATCAATGTCCTTGGCAATATTTTGAGGCTGCATTATAACAACCAAAAGCTTAAATAGATTCATATCATGGTTTGGAAAGGTTCAAAATCATGACATCGTTCCCAAAGGTGATTTACACTCAACAAAACAATACCTAGTGCTTAATCTTCTCTAAGCTTTGATAGCAACATCTCATGATAGAGGCTCTCAAGCTGCACGCAGCATATCCGTTGCCTCTCAACCTAGTAGATTGCCCACGAGCATGTGTGAAAATGCAAACATCAAATCGGATCGAGGAATTCTTTCATGTGTCTGGTCTTTAAAATATGCATCATCTAAATTTAGGCGCATCTCTATACATGAAGCATTTCTCGATTTATGATCTTGCAATAGTTCGTGTCTCTATTGGAGCGTGAGGATTTGCTTGACCCTTTCTTCAGTAAAGAGTGGGTGCGAACAACTTTCACATCACATGTTAGATGGGAGAAAGTGTGCAATCAAGCTCGCAACAAACCTCTACTATACAGTTTGATCGATTTCATTGAAGTTTGTGATTATGCGCAATTCTTCAAGGAGCGAATAGCAAAATAGATATTCCTCTGCAACATGGACCACATTGGGATTCAAACTCGTGACCTTACTTCGTGGTAAAATTATGGTATCCAAGTTGTCGGTGGTAATGCCAAGTCTACGTTATCAATGTCCTTGGAAATATCTTGAGGCTGCATTATAACAATCAAAATCTTAAATAGATTCATCATGCTTTCGAGAAGGTTCAAAATCATGACATCGTTCTCAAAGGTTACTTACACTCAACAAAACAATGTCTCGTGCTTAATCTTCTCTAAGAGTTCTATAGCAACACCTCATAATAGAGGCTTTGAAGCTGCAAGCAGCATATGCATTGCGTCTCAACCCAGTAGATTGCCCACGAGCATGTGTGAAAATGCAGATATCAAACTGTTGGGAAAGATGGATGGAGACTTCATAAGATTGAGTAGGTACTGCCAAATCCTCCTTTGTACCAGCCCTTGTAAGCTTTAGAGTTGATAATTGGACCTTCTTAGCTTTCCAATGACACCATAAAATGGCCTATGTACTTTGGAAATGATGTGTGTAGAGATTGAACTAAAATAGATAACTTTGAAACTCACAATCTCAAGAAAACCTTCTATTTATGTCTTGACACCTGCTGGATCTTTTGCTCAGTATGACCAGCCGAGTGGGAATTGCATAAATTCCTTTTAGGGGTATCTAATTAGCGTAGCAAGCTACCTATTCCAAGTGAAATCATGTAAAAAGACTAACTATGCTCAAAGAAATCACTTTAGCAAATTACACTTTACCCCCGATTTTTAGGACTATAACAGTCAATGAACAATGATGACCTCGACACGCTTCTCTCTGAAACGGCTGAATAGAATCTCTTTAATTTGTGACACCATGTAGAAAACTTTGAGCTGGTTCCAACAAGCTTTAGATCTCTAAATTTGGTTGGTGGAGAAATGACTGAGATATGCACTCCACAAGTTGACAGACTTTCAAGTAGTATGACAGAGAACTCAGAAATGAACAATGAGAATGTCTGTATTAATGAACACTTGTATACAATACCATTGGCATGAACGTCATTGCATAATGGTGTAGATAGGTGTGGGCTAGAGTATAGGTCTCACACACACTCAGAATCGATAATGAGAAGCTCCGGAATGATGAGTCTTACCCGCGACTTTTCTATGCACAGTTTATAGAGAGTGAGTAAAAATTTGAATTCAAATTCAAACTTTTGGCTCCCTATGATTAAGCTCCTATATCCTATGAGATATTCCTTCAATAAAAAGCTAACTTTTTCCACGAATCATTTTGGTAGGTGTTTACAAAGATTCCAAGTCAATTTGACTTTTACAAAGAGATAAAGTGGTAATAAACCACTAGCACTAGTTCCTATGCTTCTTCATATGTGTATGGACCTCAAGACATCCTTCAAGCCAAATGTGTAGGCTTGTAGCTTGCACCAACAGCTACCCCTCAAGCCAAATATTTTTGGCTTGGTCTTCATCTTCAATCTTCATGTATATCTTGCAATCCAATCATTGCTTTGAGCCTGCAAATTTTGGTTCCATCCAAAGCTTTAGTCAACAAATCTGCAGAGTGCATGTTGGTTGATACATAGGTTAGTTGAATGTCCTTGCTTAGCAACTTCTCTCTCACATAATGGTAATGGACCTCTATATGTTTGGTCCTAGCATGATAGATAGGATTAGCTGCAAGGTGAAGTGAGTTTGTATTATCTCCACAGATTATTGGTGACCTAGTATATAAACCGAAGTCTGTATACAATAGCTTGATCCATATGGCTTCCTGTGTGGCATTAGCCAGTCCTCTATACTCTGCTTCTGTAGAAGACAAAGCAACAGTAGGTTGCTTCTTTGAAGACCATGAAATTGGCTTATCACCTGCAAATGAAATGTAACCTGAAGTGCTCCTCCGATCATCCTTGCATCCTTCCCAATCTGCATCTGAATAGATCTTAATATCAATATCTGAAGTGTAAGGCAAGATTCCTTGGCAGCCTCTAAGTGAGGTACTCTTGGCTTGTGCATAAATTGACTTAGCACACTAACTCCATATGCAATGTCTATCCTTGTTAAGGTAGCATAGTTCAAGCTACCCACCATACTTTGATAACCTCTAATGTCATTAACTTCATCACCTTCATGAGCACTTAGTTTTAGGTTTACCTCCATTGGAGTACTTGCAACTTTGGCATCCTGCAAATGAAACTTCATCAACATATCCTGTATGTACTTTTTTGCGTAATGTATATTCCTGAGTTAGTATAGACTAACTCAAGTCCAAGAAAGTACTTCAATAGACGAAGATCATTGATCTTGAACTCCTTCATCATCTGGCTTTTGATTTGTCTGATTCCATTAACATCATTTCCTATAAGTATGATGTCATCAACATAAACACAAAGGTATATTACCTCTAAATTACTTCTCTTGATGAATAGAGAAGTATCTCCCTTGCTCATGACAAAACCTTGGTCTTGGAGATATGTAGTTAAACTGTAATTCCATGCCCTAGGTGCTTGCTTCAATCCATATAAAGCCTTTTTCAATTTGCAAACATATGTTACCTTCTTAGGGTCCTCATAGCCAGGAGGTTGTGACATATATACCTCCTCTGAAATCCATCCATTCAAGAAAGCATTCTTGACATCCAATTGGTACATGTTCCAATTTTTTGATGCAGCCACACTTACCAACACTCTAATTGTTGGCATCTTGGCCACAGGAGAGAATGTCTCTTCATATTCAATGCCTTGGGTTTGTGCAAAACCCTTGGCTACCAATCTGGCTTTATACCTGTTAATTGAGCCATCAAAATTTCTTTTGAGTTTATAGATCCATCTAGATCCTATTGCCTTCATGGAGTCCTTCTTTGGTATTAGCTCCAATGTGTCACTTTCCTTGAGTGCTTCAATCTCCTCATCCATAGCTTCTTTCCATTCTGTCCTGGTTATGGCTTCTTCATATGATCTTGGTTCTTCAATTGACAAGTCTTTGGCAAGATAAACAGAGTGTTTAGTAACAAGAGATGTATCATACCCATATCTGATAGGTCTTTTGCTTTCTCTTTGTGATCTTCTGATTGATTGAGTTGAGGATTCAGGTATGTCTTCAAGCTTCTTCATCTTCATTTTGCTCTTGGACTTCCATGCCTTGGATCTCTTCAAGGTTGATAGTGTATTCATCATCTGAAGTTGAGTCTTCAATCTGAGTAGGTTCCTCCTTTACAAGACTTGGAAATTCCTCTTTCAAATCATAGGGTAGTTTAACCTTCCTGCATTCATTCTCATACCAAGAATCATTTTCATCAAAGACAACATCTCTACTCACCATGAATCCCTTATTGGAAGGGTTATAAAACCTGTATCTTTTTTATTCAAATCATATCCAATAAAGATGCACTTCTCAGCCTTACGGTCTAGCTTACCTCTTATCCAAGAAGGAATGTGTACATAGGCTACACATCCAAATATCCTGCAATGGTCTAGTTAGGGTCTCTTACCATGCCATGCTTCATAGGGTGTCATCCCATCAAGGGATTTAGATGGTAACCTATTTATGAGATAAGTGGCAGTGGAAACACTTTCTGCCCATAGATAGTTAGGTAACTTTTTTTCATTCAACATAGACCTAGCTATCTCAACAGTCAACCTATTTCTTCTCTCAGCCACCCAATTCTGTTCAAGAGAATACCTTGTGGTGATTTCTCTTTTAATACCTCTGTCCTGCAAGAAGTTTTCAAACTCATTGGAGAGGTACTCACCTCCTCCATCTGATCTTTGCCTCTTCAAATTCTTCCCTGTTTGATTCTCAAAAGATACATAGTACCTTGATCCTGAGATTGAGGGGTCTGTGCTTGGTCCCCAAACATCTGTATGGACAAGCTCTAGGTAGTCTTCATGCATGTAACCTTTCCTTGAGAAGGGTAACTTGTGAGACTTCCCAAATTGACAAGCACTGCATTTATATATCATGTGTTGTTTGGAAACATTGGGTATTCCAATTACACATTGATCCCTACATATCTATTTCAAGGTTCTTTCTCCTACATGCCCTAATCTTTTGTGCCAAATCTCGAGCTCTGAAAGTGTTTGATCTTTATAACTTCATAGTTCAATATTCTTTGTGTCTTCTAGCTCAAAAGTGAAAAGTCTACCTGATTTTTTTCCTTTAGAAATCCTCTTGAACCCATGCCTTGGATCCTCCACAAATGCTCCAAATTGGTTGAATCTAAGCTGCAAACCTTTCTCCACAATCTATCCAACACTCATCAAATTTTTGGTAATGGTTGGTACATAAAGTACCCTACTCAACAAGTTCTGATTTCCATCACAAGTCTTAACATTTCCAACTTTAACTACTGATTTCTTGGTGTCATCACCTGTTTGGACTTGATGCTTACCTTTTGGTTCCTCAAGATGAGAGAGTAGTGCTACATTGCTAGCCACATGATTTTAGCATCCTGAGTCAATGTACGATAGGTGGTCATCATTATTACCTGGTTTTGAAGTCATGTTCATGATCAGAAGAGATTCATCTTTCTCCTTTGTATAGTTGTTGTAGTCCTTTATGGATTTGAATCCTCCTTGATAATTGCCATTGTAGTGTTGTTGTAATTGTTGTTGTAGTTGTTGTTGTAGCCTTGGTGATGGTTGGATCTACCTCTTGACTGTGAGTATCCACCTCTTTGATATCCTCTTCCTCTCTGATTTCTGTAATTCTTGAAACACTCATCTGTAGTATGATTTGATAAACCACAAATATTGCATGGTGAGGAGTTATAAGATCTCCCCCTACCTTGCTTACCTCCTCTGCCCCTTCCTCTTGATGATCTACTTCTCCCTGCATAGTTGGCTTGGGAGGTAGAGCCTTCATCTTCCACCTTCTTGCTTTTGCCTTCGTCTTTAGACTTTTTATCAGTGTATAGGGTAGAAGAGTTATTACCTTTGGATGTGTCTCCATTTTTGTTGAGCTTTGCTTCCTAAGTGAACAATTGTCCCATGAGAGTTGTAAGATGTGGAATTCGCATGTCCATGTAAAGGTCCATGGCAGTGGTGAAGATTTCCCATTTGTCATCAGCCTTGATCCCATTGATCACTTGCTTCACAATTTGTTCTTCATCAATCTCTTCTCCTATGCTTGCTACCTGATCTGCTACATCTTTAATCTTGGTCACAAACTCTGAGACAGCTTGCTTAGGTTGCTTCCTTAATGTGGTGAATTCAATCCAAAACTGATTTTTTCTAGCTCTTCTGTTGGAGGAGAAATAAGATGACAATGTTTCCCAAGTCTCTTGGGATGTCTTACAGTTCCTAATGTGTGGCAAAAAAAATCAGAGACAGAGTTGAGTAAATAAGACCTTGCTAATACATCCTTTGCACACCATGTGTTGAGCTTTTCATGTTCTTCCTTTGTTGGTAATCCTCTTGTTTCGAATGACGGCAATTCCTCATCTCCTGACATGTATCTGTAAAGACTCCTTCCTTGTAGGTAGGTCTTCATCCTTAGAGACCATGCCTGATAGTTGTTCCTGTCCAATTTATCAATGAATGAAGGAAAACCATCTCCCATTTTACCTTAGTTTGCTGTGATACCACTGTTGGGAACGATGGATGGACACTTGAGAAGATTGAGTAGGTACTGCCAAATCCTACTTTATACCAGCCCTTGTAAGCTTCAAAGTTGATAAGTGGACCTCCTTAGCTTTTCAATGAAACCATAAAATGGCCCATGTACTTTGGAAATGATGTGTGTAGAGATTGAACTAAAACAGATAACTTTGAAACTCACAATCTCAAGAAAACCTTCTATTTATGTCTTGATACCTACTGGATCTTTTGCTCAGTATGACCAGCACATTAGGAATTGAAAAAATTCCTTTTAAACTTTACCCCTGATTTTTTAGGACTGTAGCAGTCAATCACCAGTGATCAAATCGACAAGATTCTCTCTGAAATGGCTGAAGAGAATCTCTTCAATTTTTGATAGCATGTAGATAACTATGAGTTGGTTCCAACAAGCTTTAGATCCCTGAATTTGGTGGAGAAATGACTGAGATATGCACTCCACAAGTTGACAAACTTTCAAGTAGTATGACAAAGAACTCAGAAATGAACAATGAGAATGTATGTATTAATGAAAACTTGTATACAATACCATTGGCATGAATGTAATTGCCTAATGGTGTAGATAGGTGTGCGCTAGAGTATAGGCCTCACATGCACTTAGAATCAGTAATCAGAAGCTCAGGAATGATGAGTCTTACCCTCCACTTTTCTATGAACATTTTTATAGAGAGTGAGTTAAAATTTGAATTCAAATTCAAACTTTTGGCTCCCTATGATTAAGCTCCTATATCCTAGGAGATATTCCTTCAATCAAAAGCTACGTTTTTCCACAAATCATTTTGCTAGGTGTTTACAAAGATTCCAAGTCAATTTGACTTTTACAAAGAGATAAAGTGGTAATAAACCACGAGCACTAGTTCCTATGCTTCTTCATATGTGTATGGACTTCAAGACATCCTTGAAGCCAAATGTGTAGGCTTGTAACTTGCACCAACACAAATCACATCCGGGAATTCTTTCATGTGTCTGATTTTTTAAATATGCATCATCTAGATTTAGGCACATCTCTACATATGAAGCATTTCTTGATTTATGATCTTGGACTAGTTCATGGCTCTATTGGAGCCTGAGGATTAGCTTGAACATTTCTTCAACAAAGAGTGAGTGCTGATGATGTGGCAACATTATGTAAAAAGAAAAACAAGTTAATATGTAATTCCCCACTGCTATGGACACGAGAGTCATCAAGAAATCTCTCTATATATCTGTCATTATCTTCATGTGTATAGCTCGTGCCATAGCTGCACTTCTTCATAGTGGTATCAGAGCTTGTTAGAATCTAGGTTTCCTCCCTTCAGAGGCGTTGCAGCTCTACAATCATACTGCTTGCAATAAGATGAGATAGTATAGCTTGTGATATACAGGGTTAAAGAGAAAAACAATTCCTATCCGACAAATGGCAGAGAAGTCGGGACTATGCCAACTCTGGAGCTTTTGATAAGATATGGTAGTACACTCCTGCTAAGATGGAATAGTACATCTTGTGATGTACAGGTTGAAAGTGAAGAACAATTCGTATCAATCTCTGAGTCTTGATTATAGATGTACAAAGCATGTTGTTTATGAAGAATGGAGTCTGAAGACCACCATCACTAAAATTTGAAGCCTGTGCTACTGCACCACTACTGAATGCGAAAGCAAGGGCAGCCTCTTGTCATGATGATTTGACATTAGTTGGACCCATACCTTCTCCATTGATGGAGAAGCTTGGAATCCATTCCTATTTGTGAGATGTGTGTGGACCTTTCAGGTATTAAAGAAGCTACTCTTCTTACGTATGTACCTTGCAAAAGAAAAGTAGAATGTTCCTTCTATAGGCCTAGGTACACATTTCATTTGGTTTTTCATTTTGATTGCATGTGGTAGGTGATGTATGTATACTTTTGTGGGTCCTTGAATGGACAATGCTCACACATTGTGAGAGGAAAGCATTATTCGGGTCCTTAATGTGGAAAGCTCACGTGCCTTGTGAGGTTATATTATGCTGCTAAAATCCATTTATTTTGAACAAAAACTAACTGACATGGTGAGGTTTTTAACTAGGGTATTCTCATCTCTTGGAGATACCTTGGTGATATAGGTGGAAGGCCAATGAGAAGATAGTCCAATGACCTCTTGTATTGATGACAGGATGAATGTATGATTTTGTTGCCTCCCATTAGAGAATATTTTCTTACGTTACATACTGTTATTGATGCTTTTACCCAGAGTTTGGGTTTTGGAGTGAATTCACTATAGTTGATTTGGCTCATATACACTTTTGACAAAGGACACTGCCAAAATGTTTTGGGAGAGGTAGAAATGAGCATATAAGTGCATAGAGACGCAAGGAGTGCTTAGAACAAGATGAAAACTATTGCAATTACTTGTGAACATTTAGTTTTTTGGTGCACATATCTAGAAATAAAGCCAAAATGTTGTCAAATGTTTTATAGGCCTCCCAATAAGATATACATTGCATAGAGAAGTGTCTAAATTGCAAGAATGTGTGATAACATTGCACAAATAGTTGGTGATAAGATTAATAAAGACAATTACCACATATGATAGTATATGATGGAAAATTTCTTGATGGGAAAAGGTCTATGGGGATTAGTGAATGGAGAGGATGAGTATCTTGATTTTCCAGATAACTTGAATGTAGAAGAGCAAAAGGAATATATAACATGGATAGAGAACTCTAGAAAGCTTCTCCATTGGATTTTGATATGCATATCAGAGAGTCTCATACCACATATTATGAAGGCTAGCACGCCGCAGGAAGCTCGTGACATAATTCATAAAATATATGGTATGTGGACAAAAGCTAGAAAAAATCACTTAAAGCAAACGTTGCATAGCATATGGTGAGGAAATAGATCCATAACTGATTATTTGGCTGAATTTAGAAAGATTAGTGATGATTAAGCTTCCATAAATTGCAAAGTCAAAGATGAAGGTATGGTATTACTTATGCTAAATGGTCTAGGACCGTAGTAAGAGGCACTATGCTCGATTTTGACAAGCTAGTAGCTGTTTGCATGATAGAAGAAGTAAAAATTGGTTTGAATGCATCGGGAAGTGGCGATTCAAGAGATCATGCATTCTTTCAACATAGAGGAAGAGGTTCTAGTCGTGGATGTTCATCTTCTAGAAATGCGAATGCAATGGATATGCCAAGAGCTAGAGGAAGATAGACTATAGAGGTAGAGGAAGATCATAGGCACCTCGGAATTGTTACCATTGCAGCAAGTATGGCCTTTTGAGAAAGATTGCTATCATAAGCACAATAGCCAAAGAGGAAGAGGTTGAAGCCATTATGCAGCACATGGAAACTTCTCTGCTCAAATCTCATATAGAGATTATGGCAAAGATAATGTTTTTGCAATGGACCATGTGTTGAATACTATGTCAAAACCTAGAAATGATATGAACTGGTACATAGACTCTGGTTGCACAAATCACTTGACGAGCATAGGAAACTAGCTTGAGTCAAAAGAGTCTTTGAAGACTAAAGAGTATATGGCAACTCGTGATGATACCTTATACTTGATTAAATGGTGTTCAAAACACATTAAGTGATGTTTTACATGTGCCTAGCATCACAAAGAACCTAGTTTCGGTTGGTCAGCTTACAGATCAAGACATGCAAGTAATTTTCAATAAACATGGATGTTTTATACATGATTTCACGTATGAAAGAAGAGGAAATTTTCTTGGTCATGGAAAGAAGATGGGTAGACTGTTCACGTTTGACATGGATACACCTCTTTATGAGAATATTTATCCCAAGAATAGTGAATACTCAGATATAGCTGAATTTGGCCTAAAAGAATTGGTCATATCAGTTTGATGAAATTAAAGTCTATCAAAAAGCAAATCTTAGTGCGTGGACTACCATGATTTGGTCATTCAAACTTTGAAAGAATTTGTGAAGCATGCGCATTTGGAAAAGATCAACGTATGAAGTCTCCAAGAAGAGAAATGCATAGAAGGAGACCTCTGGAGCTAATGCATAGTGATCTCGTTGGACCTACTCTTAAAAAGCGATTGGGCATGTACATAAAATGTGTATGATCAGATTCAGGGGAAGAATTTATCCCAAGAGAATTTGATCAATACCTTAGTGATCATGGGATCAGAAGGTAATTTTTTTTAGATGTACACCACAACAAAATGGTGTTGCAGAAGAAAAAAATCGTGTGATTGAGGAAGTTTCTAGAGCCATGTTGAATGAAAGGAACATGCCAAATATATTTTGAGAGGAAGCTTGTCATACGCCTGTACATGTCATAAATAGAGCTCCAACAGGAATGGTTCATGATTTGGCACCTTATGAGAGGCCATGGAACCATAAGAAAAATGTAAGCTATTTACGAGTTTTTGGAAGCATTTGTTATGCACACTTACCTAGTCAATTGACACAAAAGTTTGACGCTAAATCTCAAAAGTGCATATTTGTTGGATATTCAGAAGAGAAAAAAGGATATAAATGTTATAATCTTGTTAAAAAATAATGTGTAATGAGTAGAGATGTTATATTCGATGAGAATGCATCTTGGTATGCGCCTAAAGACATGGTTATGATAGAGAATGATATGGATGATTCCATGCATAATGTTCATGATGAGCCAGAAACAAGTCATAGACATTTTGACCATGAAGAAAACCAAGACTATGGTTCATATGAGTTTCCTACACTTGAAACATCATGGAGTGAAGATGAAAAGGACTATGCAAGAAGAAAGGACAAAGGGAAAGATGAGTACATGTCTAATTCAGATATTGATGATGAGATAGTTACGCCTGGCATGTTGATAAATATGAAGGAGAAATATGTTCCTCCGCATGCAAGGAAAGATACATGTTCAAGATCAAATGAAGAAACACCTCTAAGATGATCTACAAGAGTATAATTTTCATGATGCATCACAAGATAAGGATTGGTGCAAAGCAAAGGATGATGAGATGAATGCATTGAAGAAGAATGCTACATGGGAATTAGTGAAATTGACACCGAATAAGAAAGCTATTGGATGTAGATGGCTGTACAAAGTGAAGTGCAAAAGTGACGGCTCACTGGAAAGATTTAAAGCATCTCTAGTTGCAAAAGGATATGCACAAGTATATGGATTGGATTATGATGAAACGTTCACTCGAGTTATGAAAATGACAACAATAAGAAGCATGATTGCATAGGCTACTATGAACAATTGGAAATTGTATCAAATGGATGTTACCAATGCATTTTGTTATTGGAAAATTGCTTGAGGAAGTCCATATGAAGCAACCAGAAGGTTATGTGCATCCAAAGTATCATGACTATGTATGCAAGTTAAAGAAAGCGTTTTATCGTTTGAAACAACCTCCAAGAGATGGTGTGAACGATTCACTAAGAAGTTATTGGATCTAAAATATATGCAATCAAAGGCTATTTATTCACTATTTGTATGGAATCAAGGAAGCGAAGCTATTCTATTAATGATTTATGTGGATGATTTGATCATTACTATTAATGATGAGAACAAGATTACAGATTTCAAAAAGCAACTGAAATCTAAATTTTTGATGTCAGATTTGGGAGAGAGAAAATACTTTTTGGGAATTGAAGTACTTTCAACAAAAGAGAGAATTAGGATGATACAACACAATTATATGCACGAAATGCTTGAGAGATTTGGTATGAGTGCATGCAAACCTGTTTATATGCCACTTGATGCTAATGCTAAGCTTATGGATGTTGGGAATTACTTGCATGATGCCAATGCGTATAGGAAGATGGTTGGGACTTTGATTTAAGTAACAAAGACAAGACCGGATTTAAGTTTTGCAGTTGTTTTGGTGATTTAGTTTATGCATAAACCATGTAGAGTGCACTTGGATGCAGTGAGATGCATATTGGGATATGTGAAAGGAAAATTCAGCCACACTATGCCCAGTGGAAGAGTGCTTGGCACTATTATTATATGGAAAATATACTATATGTAAGTACTCTTCCCAATTAGTTTTCCTTTCATTCACATATGCTCGAAGCATATCCTCTAGGATTTGGTTAACTCTCTCTATTTGCCCATCCAAGTGTGGATGATCGGCGGTACTCATGCAAAGTTTCATATCCAACCTTTTGAAGACCGCTCTCCAAAAGTGCCTAGTAAAGTTCTTATCCCAATAAAAAACTATGTCTAAGGGAAGACCAGATAATGGGTATAGGTTTTCTACAAAGATTCTAGCCAACTCAGGTGTCTTCACCATAGAACGTGTTGGAATAAACCTAGCCATTTTGGTTAACCTATCCAAAATTACTCAGATTGAGGTGTGCGCTCTCTGTGTCTTAGGTAATCCGACTATAAAGTACATGGAGATACTCTCCCACTTTCCATTAGGAATATCCAATGGGTGGAGTAGTCCTCCAATCCTCAACCTTTTAGCTTTACTAACCTGGAATTTAGTGCACTTAAGCACATACTCTAGCATGTCCTTATGAATTCTAGGCAAGTCTATATCCTCATGCATCACCTCCACTCCCTTGTAGCTAGAGCTCCCATGAATAGGAAGTGTCTCCACTAGGTGGACCACCTGTTTGCCCTTTTCAGGGGATGTACTACTCTGTGCTCCTCTCTTCTTTTCTTCCCCTTCTTTAGTGGAGAGTTGCACTCTCAATGGCTAGGAGACAAACACCTAAAGCATATGTTCTCTCTTTTGGCCTCTCAAACTGTTCTGTAGGTAGCCTAGGTCCTTGTCATCTTTGTTTATTAATGAAAATTTTGTTTTTCCCAAATGGAAACTTCTTCATGATCTCAGTCATACTAAGAGGCTTGAGGGGCTGATCTATCTCCATAAGAGTGTATTGAGGACCGTTATGGTCCTCATAGATCTGTGAATGCTTGATCGCCTTCTCAAATGTTGTAGCTGCATTTCTTCTTACCTCTCTTTTGATGGCTTTATCTAAGCCTTTAACAAACCCTCTAGTTTTCTAGAAATCATCTCAGCCCTTAAGTTTCAAAATGATCTCTCTATAGTGGGTTATGTAGACCGTTCAAGGTCTACCTCTCTAGGTGATCCTATCCCATTCATCCTAGTTCATCTTCTCCTCACTCTCAAGAAGAAACTATTTTAGGAAAAGAGTTTCAAACTGAGGTCAATCTATAAGGATACAGTTTGCCTCCTTCAGACTCATCCACCACTTATAAGCATGTGGGTCAAGCGAGGGACTAGCCTCTAGTATATACTACTCTGCTGAGGTGCCCTTCCATTGATGCAAATCATGCCACTTTTGTAAAAAAATGTAGATGGCATCCTTGTTTCTATCTCATGCATCCGTTAGTCGTTAACTTCTGACTTCAGACTCAAAACACTTTCAAAAGTCGGACGTTCCCGAACCCTTCAATCTTTACTCTTCCATGTTTAGGTAAATCAATTGGCAATACCGAGATAACTACTATTAAGCTACCTCTTAGCCACGTGGGTTCTTGGGAGTGGTAGGGTCCTGTTAGACAGAGGCCCTGTACTATTTTCCCAACTTCTCACACACTCATAAATGCTCTATCGCGTCTTAGCTCAGTACTTGACTCTGAACAACTGATAACTGTTCGGTGTACTAGGACTTAGAGCTTCCGGACTGGACCTGCTATTGCAACAGAGTAGTAGTCCGGTTCTGACTTATAACTAATAGAATACTCAGCTTCATTAACCGAATGTCACTCAATATGCACTTCTTCGTGACAGATAGGTATACCGAACAACAACACAACAGACAGCTATACTCGAAGGTATGCAAACTTATCGTATGCCAAACTCAAGCAACAAGTTCCTACCAACAGTCGACTCGTCACAAACTTATCATTGTTTCCACTCGTATTCAGACCATTACCGATACGAGTCCTTCTTGTGATCGGAATCAACAGTGAACGTAGACTATTGTATCGAACCTGGTTACTTAACAAAAATTTTTAACAAGCACATAGTTCGCTTCGGCCTTACACAGTCCCTTATTCAATAGAAAACTGATAAACAACACTTATTTCGTGATAAAAGCCAAAACCGCATATAACTGTCACCAAACAGATTCACAATACAATACTACCGAGTCGTAACTCTGCACTACAAGGAAAATAGACGAATAGACAGACAGAACAGAACAGAGCTCAAGCTTCTCATCGACACAGCACACACAGATTCAATCAGTATGCTCACAATTCCCCAAACGGGCTCTCGACTACTCTTTTCTTATTGCTTTATATAGAAGTTTTTACCAAGATGCGTGAATCTATAATTTCGCGCGCATTTCAAAAAGGTTCTTTTACATTTAAGACGTCTTTCATAGTACATTTGTCCTTTTTTGGCGGTCGTCTAACACTGGCACGCACGGTGGACTCGAACCCACAGGTTCCTATGGTTCGGCTACGAGACCTTCTAAATACATGCTTCGGGCGAGCCTAAACGTTCAGGTAATTTTCTTTTTAATGGTTTCTATCATCTGAACTAGAGTAGTCGGTTCTAATAACTAAGCGTCCGTTCTAACGCAGCTAAGAGCTATGGCTTGGGTTAACAGAATTTCGGCCTGGGTCTGTAAGAAGGCCTCTTGTAAATAAAACTCATTGGATAATGCAGCGTCCCGGGATGTCTTCATTTCGGTGACTTTCTTCTGCATATCAGTGACTCGATCCTTCTGATTTCGCAAGTAGTTATCTAGTCGCTCGAGTTGCTGGTTCTGAAATTTGATAGTTTTTTAGTATGCATCTCGTTCTCTGTGAGCATTTGCTAGATCCTTTTGGTATTTGGCTTCCCTGGTTAATTGGTGTCTCAACATATTCTTCGCCTCGTCCAAGCATTCCTGGGCTCTTTGTAGCTCGTCTTCAACTTGTTTTGCTTCTCGCTGCTGTTCCTGATTCTTCTGGATTATCTCCTCCAATTCTGCTTTCGTTTCTTCTACCAATTCTTTGAGTGATGTGATGATATCTTCCTTTTCCTGTAGCGCGATCTTCAGTTCCTTGATTTCTTCTTGGGCTGCGTTCAATAGTTGGTCTTTGGCGGCAAGTTGCTCCAATGCGTCATTCCGTTGCTGTATCAGTGCCTGTTGTGCCGAAACTTGGCCTTGGAGATCTACTAATTGTGTCTGTAATTGATGATTGTCTGCTTTTACGGCATCGATTTCTTCTTGGAGAGGGAGGATGTCGGCTTCCAGTAGGTCGACCTTGTGCTGCAAGTCTTGATGAATCGTATTTGTGACGTCACTAAGCTGCACTGGAAGTTGCTGAGAAAAGGAAATAAGCATTTGTCCCATGGCAGCAAGCTCGAAGAAGACCGGAACGGAGGGAAGGAGAAGTGGGTGTTGTGGTTGCGCAGAGTTTTGGGTGTGGATTTGGGGGGATGTCGGGGGTGAATAATTGAGGGAGGATGAAGAGAATTCAGAAATTGGCGGGAGAAGAGGGTTGACGGGTGGTGATTTAGGAACAGTAGATTCAACATTGCTTATTTGATTGATGGGTTGGTGTTCACTTGCAGTGTGGGCGATGGTGGACTCGACGGCCTTCAGCAGGGTGTTGAGTGCTTCGTCAGCAACTTGCTGCTCGTCGTTCTGTCGTTTTGATGCTTCTTCGGTTGAGACTGTTTCTGTTGTCATTTGATTCTGCTGGTCGTGTTGGTCGGCCGATGATTCGTTGTTTATGGAAGTGGCTGTGTCGTGGAAGGTCTCTTCTTGTTCCTCGTTGTCTTTATCGGTGTCATGATCCTTTCCGGCGGACCCTTGTGCTTAGCTTTCTGATGAGCTGATTCTGATTCTTTTGCTGCAGAATAACTGGTTGATTTCTTCGTCTTCTTCGTCATCGTCTTCGAGTGGTTGTACTGATTCTTCATGCCTTAGAACTGGTCCTCGGGGTGGTGGTTGTGCGGCAAGGATGGCTGGGAAGAGAAAAGATATGATATGGGGAAGGCGAGAGGGTGGGGTGGTTCCCTTTTTGACTTGCTTCACTATAGCTACACACTCTTTATGAATTCTATGGAAAAAGTACGAGGTGAAGTTCACTGGTTCTCGGGCAGCTAAATCTAAGGCGGAATAGAAGGGGCGGGAGATGCCGTAGGTGCGCTTCTGAAGGTTGAGTATGGCGACTAGAAATTGTAGAGCAGATCTTTTGGGTTCGGGGCGGTAGAGAATGGCGTATTCATTGGACGAAGATCAGGGAAACAGTTCGGTCATACGGGCGAGGGGGATACTAGGGCCGTTTTCTCGGCCTTGCGGGAAGAGGCGGAAGGCTTCAGAGAAGGCTTGGAAGGTGATGACGGCTCGCGAAGGTAGCGAGGGGAAGACCCATTGGCATTCGGTGGCGGGGGACTGGGCAATGGCAGGGATGATTTGCGCGAAGAAGGGATGGGCTTCCAGTGAGTGACAAGGCAACTCAACGAAGTTGGCCAACCCTCTGCAACGCAGGTATTCACCTACCTCGGTAGGGATACCATCGCGGAAGGCAGCATAATTGGCTACCGCTTCCATGGCGTTTGCTGATACAGACGATGAACACGAATACAGAACGCAATAGGTCGCACAAAACACTAACACACAACACAATAGCGATTTTTGGCGTTGCCAAAAGGGTTAAGTAGGAACAATATGGTGGGAAGTGAAAGAGGGTGGGTATCATTGTGCGGTGCGGGAATGATATGGTTTGCATGCTGGCATGCGTGATTGAGTGACTGGTAAGGGGGCGGCTGGTAACATAAAGATTTTACAAAACACGGCTATTTATAAAAAGGGAGAAAGAAAAAAGAAAAAGATTACACAAAACGCGGCCCACCGCCGAATAATTTAATGCGGACTAGTAGCGTGATGATACGGCCGCAACTTCAACTCATTGATTACTTTTGGGAGTGGATTTCCGGTCAATGTAATCAACCGAAAATTTGCCGGACCGATTTGTTCTGAGATCTTGAAAGGGCCGAACCATCGTAGTTTGAACTTTCCTGCTGCTCTATCCAACTTTGCGTTATAGAAGAGTACAAGCTGACCTACCGAAAAGATTGGAGTCTTCAAATATCGATCGTGTGTCTTGGCTTGCCTTAATTGTACTTCCCGCATGGTTAAAAAGTTGAGCCATCGGTGCTCATCAAGTTCTCTAAGTGCATCCATTGGTGCTGTCAACGAATCTTCCGGTAGCATCTTCTGAGTGATTGCTACACGCAGACTTGGGATGACTACTTCCATGGGTGCTATTGCTTCTAAGCCATAAGCTAGTTTGAAAGGTGTCAAGCCTGTTGTTACCTCTTATAGGTAGTTCGGTATGCCCATAATACTGCAGGTAGTAGTTGATCCCATCTCTCCGGTGCTTTCATGATCAGTTTTCGGAGGATATTCAACAGTGATTTGTTTGTACTTTCGGCCAAACCATTGGCACGAGGGTAATACAGAGAGCTGAATTTGTGTGTCACCTGGAATGATTGGGTGAGTGCCTTCATTAATTGATTTACGAAGTGAGTACCTTGATCTGTCACTAATTCGAGTGGTAAGCCAAATCGTGGGAAGACATCATTCAGCAGACATTTTGCTACTGCAACTGCTGTAGCAGACCGTAAAGCCCAAGCTTCTACCCATCTCCTTGCGTAGTCTGTACAGGTTAGTATGTATCTTTTGTTACTAAAGACTGCTGGAGGTGTGATCGGACCGATAAAATCTAATCCCCATTTCTGAAATGGTTCTAATGGCATGATTGGCAAGGGAAAGAAGTGACGTTGCAGCGGTTGTCCAGACCTTTGACAATTATCACAGTGTTTGACAAATTGGGCCACATCTCTATATATAGTTGGCCACCAGAGACCTCCTTGCAGAATTTTTCGGTGAGTCAAATCTGTGGCAAAGTGACCACCAGTAGGGGTCAAGTGAGCCATCGTGATGACTGAGTTAATTTCATGCGGGGGAACACAGCGAAGTAGGATTCCAGTGTGATCTACATAATATAGTTCTCTAGCAACTAACCGGAATCGACGGCTAAAGACTGCAATTTTCCTTCGGACTGCCTTGGCTGTCTAGGATGGAAAGCATCCTTCGGTGAGAAAAGTTAGAATCTGATCATAATATGTAGGTGGTGCTTGTGATTCGGCAGTCTCATCGGGTAGTGGCTCAGAACTATAGATCGCTGGAGTCGTGTCATCTATGCCTATCGGAGCTTCACCGGAATCTAGGCGAGATAAGAAATCTACTAAGACATGTGCATTTTTGGGTCGGTGGATGACTTCATAGTCGAATTCCTGCAAGAGTAGCACCCATCGTGCTAATCGTCCACCTAAATGCTGTTGTCTTACTAGATAGACGAGGGCAGCATGATCCACATGGAATGTGAATTTCCGGCCTAGTAGATAATGTCTAAACTTTTTGATGGAGTAAATCAATCCTAGACATTCTCTTTCGGTGGTAGAATAGTTCTTTTCTGCAGGTGCAAGCCTTCTGTTGGCATAATAAACGGGGCGAAACCACTTATGTATTTGCTGCATCAGAATGCTGCCAATCGCAATATCTGAAGCGTCGACAAAAACATGGAACATATTATTCCACTCCGATGGTTGTAAGATTGGGGCCCGCGTCAATAAATACTTGAGTGGATCAAATGTAGTTTGGCATTCTTGAGTCCATTCGAACTGTCGGGGAGTTTTTGTGATTAGCCTGTTCAGTGGTACAGCCAGATGAGCAAGCCACCGTAAGTGTCTGCCATGCCACCGTACTTGACCCATAAAACGCATTACTTCTTTTGGAGTGGCGGGTACGGGGGCTTCTAAAATTGCTGAAATGTTATCTGGATTCTAGGATACCTTGTGCAGATACAATATGACCAAGTAGTTTGCCACACGAAATTGCAAACACAGATTTGTTTGGGTTAAGACAGAGTCTGTACTCTCGGTACTTTTGAAAACAGCATCTTAGATGAAGCAAATGTGCCATCATCTTACAAAAAATCGAGAAGTCATCGAGATATACTTGCATAAATGAAGTGAGATAAGGAGAGAAAATCTCCTGCATACATCTTTGAAATGTGCTTGGTGCATTTCTCAATCCGAACCACATTACGATGCAGGCAAAGACACCCCAATTGGTAATGAAGGCAGTTTTTGGTATATCCTCTTCAGCCATTCTAACATGATTGTAACCACTATTTCCATCTAAGAATGAAACATTTCATGACCTGCTACCCTATCGAGCATGGTATCCAAAAAGGGGATCGGGAAAGGGTATGGTACTGTTGCTGCATTTAATTTCCGGTAATCCACACAGATTCACAGTTGCTTATTTTTCTTTGGCACAATCACAATTGGTGAGATCCATTCAGCATGCTCTATTGGTACGATGAACCCGACTTTTAATAATCTATCCAGTTCGGCTTTTACCTGTGATGCATAATTGGGATTCATCCGATAGCTGGGCTGTTTGTTCGGTTTAGCTTCAGGCTTCAACATGACTCTGTGCTGATAGATGCGCGGATCTAATCCTTTCATATCTTTGTAATCCCATGCAAAGACGTCTGAGAATTTGCAAAGTAGTCGAATCAAATCAGCTTTAAATGTTTCCGGTAAGTTTTGCCTTATCTTTACAGGTCATGGATGCTCTTCGTCTCCTAGATTATACGTGGTCAACTGGTCTTCGGGGACATAAAACTGTTGAGGTTTCTCTGTATCGTCTGTTGACTTGAACAGTGGTTGTAATTCATCGTCATGTGTTGAGACAATATCTTCCTGCTTAGCTTTTTCGGTGATAGGTACAATTGTACAAACTGAAGTGTTCCAATTATCTATAACGGACTGTAGATCAACAGTCCCTAAGGACATTAAATCAGTGTTATTCTTCAGAAATTCCTCTTCTTCATCATCTGATAGTCCATCTAACATGTGGACTCGTTCAGCAAAATATGGTCTGGCATGCAGTTCACAAGGTTGTATAGCATCTAATTTTACCACATATCTACCATTGGCATCTTTGAACGTAAGCTCTTGTGCAGACCAGTCCTGTATTACCTTCGCATGCTTCAGCCAAGGTCGGCGGAAAAGAAGTTTGTAATCCAAAGTGGATTCCGGCAGATCTAGTATAACAAAAGTCATTTTGAAGGTCGTACCTTGTAAAGTAATGGGTACATTCCGCACAAGTCCTACGGGATGGACTCTAGATTGATCTGCCATTCTGACAAAAAATTGAACTGGTTCGATTTCGGTTCATCCTAACCTTTTGCATAATGCCGCAGTCACAATGTTTACACCAGAGCCTCCATCAATTAATACCTGCGTAATCTTATGATTCTTATACCATACTGTAATCAAGGGAACTGAATGATCAACCGTAGAATCAGGTTCCGGTTGAACTGCTGCTGTCGCCGGAAAACAAGACGGCACCGGACTGAACTGTTGCTGAAACTGTTGTCGAATCCCAGGTACTAATGCCAGAAGTTGGCCTAGAGGCAGGGTGATAGATGCCTTGGATAAAATTTCCCAGGCCTGTTGAGATTGGTTGTCCTGCTCCTTTGAACTTGAGGTCTCTACCGATGCACAAGTATCTGCTGTCACGTCTACTACTGATGATGGCTCCACTGCTGCTTCCTTTTGTTGTGTTCCTTCCTTTGTCAACGAAGCCTAGGTCACCGGAATAGGTTCTGGGAACACTGGTGGTTCTGTTGCGGTCCAGTGACTACCCTTGTTATACATCCTATATTGTTCTTGTATCCCCGGTTCGAATATTTCTGCTGCCGACTACAATTGTTTACCAGATCGGGTCTCGACTCTAGCAGTCTGCATTTCTACTGGTGTGATTTGTACCATGTTGGCCATTGGGTTTTGTCGTTCCTTCTTCCTTTGATCATACTCAGTTGCGTCTTTACAAAATCTTCTAATGTGTCCAAATTCACCACAAAAAGGACAGCGTGGTGGTGGTAAATTGGGATTTTCCGGTGGTGGTCCGTTCTGCGAGCAGTTTGCAGTATAATTATTGTTCCTCTGTCCTCGGTAGTTCCGATATCCTTGCGGTTGATTGTTTCTTAGTTGCGGAGGCACATAGTGATTCGCTGGCTGTCCATGTTCTTGAATAACTGCATTGACCGTTGTTGTTCCCTGTACTCTGGCGTTGTAGACACAGTGTCCGGTGGTGTGTCCGGCAGTGTTGCAGATAGCACAAAACGTTTGATTTAGTGCACAATTGGCACTAGTATGACCTGAATTTTTGCATGTGATGTAGTATACTTATCTGGTTATATCTTCAGCCATATTTTTGTTTGTTTTTAACCACTCCAGATCTTCTGTAAATCCACCGACTTTGGATTCCAGTTGCAGGGCCATTGCAATGACTGCATCCAGCGTCATAGCTCCGACACATCTTATGATCATGATCTGCTTCAGTTGTGGGGTTAAGCCATTGGTGAACCACTGAGTGATGACATCATTAGGTAAGTTAGCGTGGGTCTGTGGTATCTGCCGCAAGTGTGTTCTAAAGAGTGTAGCATACTCCTGGACAGTCTGATTTGCCTTCTGCCGGTTGTTTTGTAAATAATCAAAGATTTCGGCGGGATTCTTCTTTAGCCTGAATCGTTGCAGAAAAGCATCTCGTACTGCATTATAGGTACCGAAATGATTAATATCGTATTCCGTAAGCCATCTATCTGCTTCATTGACCAGTGTAGATTGAAAAACAATGGCCTTATACGCCTGATCCGGTGGATGGTTAAGAACTGCATAACTTATCTTGAAAGTGTGTACGTGAGCATCCGGATCATCTCCTAGGAATCCACCGAATTTTGTGTATGTTACTCCTATTGGAGGCAGCCTTGGTTGACATAACTATTGTTGCTGTTGTTGTCCGTTCATTGTGAGTGTATTAGGCCTTCCTTCTGTATCTTGAGGTTGATTGGTTGAACTATCGGAACTTGTATCGCCGGATGGTGTGCCTTCTGGTGTGCTGTTTTTGCTTAGGATGCTTCGGATCTCTGCTTCAAACAGCTTTCCTTCCTTCTGGATGTCCAATATCCGAAATCTTTCTTCCAAGCACGATGGTTGGGCTCAGGATTCCGCAAAAAATGCTAAGCCTTCGCCGACAGTTGGTGATTCTATCACCGGAATATCACCGGAATGAACCGAAATTATGCCAGAATGCAGTGTTTTTCCGCTTTTCCTGATTTCTTTTCCTAGAGTGTTTCTGATCGTGGATAACTCTGAATCTTTATCCAAGGTTGTTAAACTGGTTCTCAACGGCGTCTTGGTAGATTCTAGAATCACTATATCTTCGATAGGCTGGGTCGAAGTAGCACCAGAATGTACCAAAGGCGTTGATCGTTCCACCGGAATATGAGAGGAATTAATTCTAACGTCCTTAACTTGCTTGACCACTGGGTCCGACCGTGTTATACCTTCTTCTCCTAGGGTTGTCTTTAGCACTTTACGTGCACCAGAGTGTACCAAAGGCGTTGATCGTTCCACCGGAATATGACAGGAATTAGTTCTAACGTCCTTAACTTGCTTGACCACTGGGTCCGACCGTGTTATACCTTCTTCTCCTAGGGTTGTCTTTAGCACTTTACGTGCTCCAGCCTTATGGTTCTTAGGATACGTTTCACCAGACCGAGTAACCGGCATGTATCATTGCGTAGTAACACTATCTGAGCAGTTTGCAACTATCTGGATCTGTTGCTACTGTCAGTCAATCAAACGATAAACGGGATGTTTGATTTTGACAAACAGTTGGCACTCTAATGTCACTTTCTCACAAATAACTGGCAATCTGATGCCACTTTCCCATAGATAACTGGCAATCTGATGCCACTTTCCCACAGACGGTGCCAAGTGTTAGTCATTAACTTCTGACTTCAGACTCAAAACATTTTCAAAAGTCGGACGTTCCCGAACCCTTCAATCTTTACTCTTCCATGTTCAGGTAAATCAATTGGCAATACCGAGATAACTACTATTAAGCTACCTCTTAGCCACGTGGGTTCTTGGGAGTGGTAGGGGTCTGTTAGACAGAGGCCCTGTACTATTTTCCCAACTTCTCACACACTCATAAATGCTCTATCACGTCTTAGCTCAGTACTTGACTTTGAACAACTGAAAACTGTTCGGCGTACTAGGACTTAGAACTTCCGGACTGGACCTGCTATAGCAACAGAGCAGTAGTCCGGTTCTGACTTATAACTAATAGAATACTCAATTTCATTATCCGAATGTCACTCAATATGCACTTCTTCGTGACAGATAGGTATACCAAACAATAACACAAGAGACAGCTATACTCGAAGGTATGCAAACTTATCGTATGCCAAACTCAAGCAACAAGTTCCTACCAATAGTCGACTCGTCACAAACTTATCATTGTTTCCACTCGTATTCAGACCATTACCGATACGAGTCCTTCTTGTGATCGGAATCAATAGTGAACGCAGACTATTGTATCCAACCTGGTTATTAACAAAAATTGATAACAAGCAAATAGTTTGCTTCGGCCTTACACAGTCCCTTATTCAATAGAAAACAACACTTATTCCGTGATAAAATCCAGAACCGCATATAACTATCACCAAACAGATTCACAATACAATACTACCGAGTCGTAACTCTGCACTACAGGGAAAATAGACGAATAGACAGATAGAACAAAACAGAGCTCAAGCTTCTCATCGTCATAACACACACAGATTCAAACAGTATGCTCACAATTCCCCAAACGGGCTCTCAACTACTCTTTTCTTATTGCTTTATATAGAAGTTTTTACAAAGATGCGCGAATCTATAATTGCACGCGCATTTCAAAAAGGTTCTTTTACATTTAAGACATCTGTCATAGTACATTTGTCCTTTTTTGGCAGCCGTCTAACAATCCCCATAAAGGTAGGTGGCTTTAAGTCTTTCATGGGGGAGCTTCCCTAGAGCTCTCTCCTTTGTGCTTAATAGGAAAAGAAGAATCTTTTCTTGTCATATCTAGAGGAAGAGTAAGGGTTTCTCTTTCCTTCTTACCTAGGAAAGAGGTGACATGTGTCTCAAGTGAGATGATTTGAGACTTAAGCTATTGAATGAGGGATGTTATGCTACCTATGTCTCTCTCTAGCCTAAGGGTCTATTCCTTTAAGTTTGAAAATTGTTCATGAGTAAAAAACTCATCCAAACGGTCCTCGTAGGTATATTCTTCTTGTTGAGGCTCTTTTTCCTCCAATTTTTCCTCTACTTCCTACCCAACTTCTACCTCTTCCATCCTAAGATCAAGATCCTCTAGTTGTTCATTAGATGGGGAAGTGTGTTCTACTAATTGTTTCCCTTTGTACTCCATGTTTCAACCCCCTCCCCCCTGTTTACTAACTAGAGTATACGAAAACAATGGAATTAAACTTTAAATATCTAAGAAGATGAGAAATATATCACAAAAGCACTTCCTTGGTACAAAATGAAGTTGTAGAAGCAAAATCCAAGTGATGTTTGAAGCTTGAGGGCACTAATCTTCAATTGTCGACAAGCCCAAATGAAAATTCAAAATGTCCGATTGGCCCGAGGAGGCTCTAATTGCAAGAAACGAACAAGAACAATGCCAAAATCATGTAGGAAAATCCCCAATTGGGCAAATTGAGTCAAATTGAAGCACTTTTTAATTTTAACAGTCCTCGCTAGTCCAAAAGATAGTCCAGCACCTATACTTCAAAGATATGAAACTGTCCCAAGTGAAAAAAAAATTATTTGGACACCAAACTATGAAAAACTAGGCATGAGAGTGGTTGCCTAGCTCATGCTGAAGCGTTGGAGAGGGATTTTGGTTGACCAAATCTTGTCCAAATCAAACATCATCTATTGCATACAAAGCTTAGCAGGTACCTTTGTAATGTGACAAAGATTTCTTAAATAGGACTTTGTACCACCAAGCTATGGTGTGGAGAAGATGGCTATGTCAAGGATAGACTGTGGGAAAGCAAATCTTCATGAAGTACTGACTTTGGAAGCTCAAAACTGAGAATCTAAAGCGTTTTTCAAAATGTTAATGACCCATATCCCAAGTCCACAGCCCATAGCCCCAATGCTTTCCAGAACTCTTGATCTAGAGCATCACTTCTTCTACTTCAAATCCAAACAAAAAACTCAAAATACTCAAATTTATACCCTTTATTCTCTTCTTCTTCTCCAACTCACAATAGAGCTCAACGTGGAGTGTTGATATCCCATATATGAGCTAAAGTTTTATTTCTTTGTGTATGAATAAGGGGATATGTCCTCATTCTTCTCACCCAAGAGGAGGGGAGGAGAAGAAGGAAGCTCTCCCTTCGTGACCTATGGTGCCTACCACCTGCTCATACATGCAGGCAGCTTCATCTATAAGTCAGTGTTGGGCTCCTTCTTGCATGCACTCAGCTTCATCCATATGTCGCTATGATGGTGGCTCGTATACCAATGTTGAGCCCCAATGATTTCCTAGGGCTTCTATACACAAACTCCTAGTATGATCGTCATCTAAATGCAAAGAATCCAGACATGGAGCTCAATCTTCTAAGCTGCCCAACCATGTGGAGTTCTTCTAATATCTCTCTCTCTCTCTCTCATTACCCATAAAGGGTAATGATCAAACTACTCATATGGGTGCTACTTGGCACTCATGTGAGTATCATTGTCAACAAGTGTAAGAGAAGGTTCTCAGCGCTAACGCATAACTAATGTGTGATACTCCATGTGACAGTGAGAGACAAGATCTCCAACAAGACATCTTATGCATTAAATGGATCACTACATAGAGAGATAGCACCTTCATAAGGTGGCTGTGTATAGAAAACGTATGTGGCAAGAATAACTTTCTGCCTTATAACATCCAAATGAGGGCATTCTGATATCCATTGGTAAGAAAATTACCATCATATGCTCCTAAATCATTTCCTTGTCGTCTCCACAAATTTTCACATTCAAATGACTTCTATATATAGAGATATGTGCATGGGACTTTTTTTCCTACCCTTGCATCTTCTCTCACCTCTTGAGCTTTCACTTCATGTCCTTTGTCCTTCCATTGCCTTGGGTGACTTCTAGTGCTCCAAACCACTCCATATGGATAAGGTTACAAATGTTTTGAGTATTCCATCTCTCTTATCATATTTTGGCTTTTATCTAAGTCATAAATACATTTGCACTTTTAATTCAACACTCTACTTTGAGGTGGTGAGTGTCCTTTATATATTTCTAGGACTTAGCTTCCTTTTGCGCTTAGAAAAAATGCATAAATGATGAAGAGGTAATAAATGAGAGGTGAGTATGTGTCAAGCCTCACAATTGGAGCTTGCACAAGTACTAAAAATTTCAACAAAAGCTTTCTTGCCCTTTAGCAAAGGTACTAAATCCCAAGTACCATTCTTATGGATAGAATCCAACTCACTCTTCATGGCATGCTCCCACTTGACATGATTCATTGTCTGCATAGCTATGTTTTTTTCAAGAAGGCTCACCAACATCTGTTAGCATAACAAAATCCAAACGTGGAACATATCTATCATGTGGATGTGAGACACATGTAGAGCATCTCAATGGTTGCTGAACACGAACATTTGTAGAATGATCTGATCAAATGTTCTCTTGAACATCCCTATTTGCAACATCTTTATGCATGCTAACGAGATGAATAGAATCCTCAAACACCAATCTTCTCACTTCAACCTCCTTAATGGGTTGTTTGTGCATCTGTTTATCATTGAAAATGACATTGCTGCTCTTGATCACTAATCATGTTTCAAGATCACATAAGTGATATCCAAACTTTCCCTCTTGACCATATGCAAGAAAAATGCATTTCTTTGACTTATGGTCCAACTTTGTCTAAGATTCTTGGGTATATCAACATATGCTTCACATCCAAAAACTCAAAGATTATCATAATATGGTGGCTTCCCTATCCATAACTCTTGGGCCACTTTTAGACCTTCAACAATACTAGGCAAAAGTTTAATCACGTGAATTGTAGTCAATACTAGTTCTGCCCAAAAGCATTGTGAAAGGTTTGCATGAAGGAGCATAGAAACAATTCTATCCTGAATGGTTCTATTCATCCTTTCAACTACACCATTCTATACTAGGATATGAGGGACTCTAGATTCCTCTAGATTGATAGAAAAGGCTGATTTCATGTGAGGTATACTCACCCTCATTATCTTTATGTAAAGCCTTAAGCTTAGTTCCTTTTTTAGTCTCAACTAAAGCAAGCCATTTTTTGAAATTAGGGAATACCTCATCCCTTACTTTGATAGGATATACCTAGACTTTTCTAGTAGCATCATCTATGAAAGTGACAAAAAGAAAAGAACCACATAATGGCCTTGTGGGCATAGGACCACACACAACTATGTGAACAAGATCTAAAGGATGAATGGAAGAGTCAATGCGCGTCTTATGCACATTCCTTTTTTTCTTTCCATATTGAAAATTCTCACAAAATGAGAAATTAGCGAAAGATAATATAGGCAAGTAGCCATAATAATTCCACTGCATGATATATGGCCCAAATGGCCATGCCAAATACAAGCCATAGGTTGATAAATAATAGCTAACAAGTGTTCTTTCTATGATAAAAGAAAAAAAGAATAAATTGAGCCAACTTTGCTTCCATGTGCAATAATTATATTTCCTTTTTATATGCAAAAGGACTAAGCAGAGAAGACCAGCTTCTAACCAAGTTCATCAAGTTGACCAACTGACATCAAAGTGCATGATAACTAAGGTACATGGCATACATTATGCATAGTAAATTTTGAACCATCAATGACGTGCACAAACACATCTCCAATCCTCACATCACACTCGTAAGAGTCACCAAGTCTCACAGTACCAAGAAACCTTTGTAATTAGAATACGAGATATAAAGAAAAGAGTGAAAGTTAGCCTCTTCAAATTAATAAAATATTCCAACTATAGAGGCTTAGTATTTTGTTCATTGTGAACGCCTCAAATTTCCAAATAATATGAAACTTACATATATAAAATTAAGTATTAGTAGCTACATGCAATTAAAATGTTGAAGAAATAAGACATCAATTGGTAGGTCAATAGACCTATTGTTCTTAGAACAATCTCTGGCAAGGGTTTGCCAAATATCACTACATGTGACTAATAAATAAATGGTTGCTTCATATGGGAAGCTCCAATTTAAAAACTTTTTCTTGTAGAAGGTACTCCAGTATAGATCCTATGATATACCAAAAATTCAAAGGTTTTTCAATTTATCTTCATAATTAGAAGATATTGTAAATATGTCAGTGCATTGTTTCTAGGCTCACCTAAGCGTAGGTATAGCAAAGATAGAATGATACATTTAAATAGATATTTGATTGTATTTTTAGTTGAATTTTTGTGAAACAAAACTAGATACGTGCATCTAGATTTTGGCATAAAGAAAATGAAATTTGAAGTTTGTTTCATTATCACATTTCGAGAGTTGGTGGTCAAGTGCTTGATGCTTTCAATGAAATAATGATATGACTCTAAGAGAATCTCCAAATCAAGTGTCTTTTGAGCCTAATGAAAGCTTAATAAAAGCTATCTAAGCTATGAAATGTCATCAGTTTTCCATAAGTATAAGTTAGTTAGAGTTAAGCTTTAATCTATTGTTGTTGAAAATTATTTATGGAGGAGATATTCTTGAAAGGAAAAGATTTCCCACATTTTTCTATGAAATGTTTTTGATATGGTGTGATCACCATTGGCTAGCCATGTTCTACATATTGATTTATTCATGACTAGTTTGTGGTGACCTTTCTCTGTAGGACAAAGAAGACTATCAAAAGTTTTGAAAATATAAATATTTCCATGAGAGAATGGAAGAAGAAAAATTTAATTGTTGTTCTCATTCCTGGAAAGGATCAACTGAAAACAACAAATTCGGACATCTAGAAGAACGGGATGCCTAGGCATCTACTGAAAAGATGGAGCTCATCTTCACTTACTTCAAGGAGAAATACACATAGGAGGTCCTTTTGAAAAGGTGAAAGTGTCACATCAATGAGATATGAAGATAAATTACCCAAATTATTATGGTTAGATATGAAGATTAAGAAAAACTACAATTCGATCTGACATCACTAACTATGTGATTTATTTTGACCAAGTTTGACTTGACAGAGATTTAAGATGCATATGTTTGACTCGCGAAAGTTTTGAGATACATATTAGATAAAGTTTTCAAATTCAAAATAAAGTTTTAAGATACATAATAAAGTGTGGTATTTTGATCTCTTAACAGATGAAAGGAGGCAAGAATGTGGAGAGCACAAAGACAATATTTGATGTGTCACAAAGTGATAAATTAAACTCCTTGAGAGACACAACTAACTTTCCCATCTATATTGGGCCCTTTATTTCATGTGGGCCTCAAATAATTTAGTATATTTCCTCATATTTTCTTTACACCATGCTTTCTAGTTGACAATGATGAATTACTATGTACTCAAAATATTTGAGTTGTTAACAAAAAAACATTTGAAGTGTTTAATAGGGACAAAAAACTATTCTGTGATGTTTTTCATATAGCTTCACATTCCTTTAATTGCCAGATGATCAATATTCATTTAGGTTTTTGCTTTATTGACTATCCAAGGGAGGATTTGAAACTATTTCTTAGTCAATCAGTAGATTATAGATTATTTATCATAGCCTATTGTGGGTTTGAAACTCCTTCTCAGTTATTTTTGTGTCTATTTCACGTTGCAACAGGCTATCATGTATCGCAGTTCTAATGATATCAATTTTTCACTTTCTTTGTGAAAAGTTATAAGCTTTGCATGTATTATTCCTTCCAATAGTTATAGTATTCCCAACTTCAAGGGAAAAATACATTGAATAACAAAAGGTGGACTAACTCTCTTATGAGACCCAAAATTGGCATACTTATTGCTTCCTTATTTCGAATGACCTCTCTTAAAAGACCCTAAATTGGCATAACTAATGATTCCTAGTTCAACTACTCAATCTAGTTGGTTAATTTGGTTAGGGCCTAGTCTGATTGAGTTACACCTAGTCAGTTGCTAGTTCAAGCCATGCAAGTGCCCATAAATAGTGGAGGAGGACATCAAGTTCGTTTCTAAAATTCTTGCACGAAGAGAGAGCAAGAGAGAGCTAAGATATAAAGAGCATAGAGCCTAGCAAACAAGCACACACAAGCAAATGGAGAAGAAGAGTGCTACCAAGCATCCTCACAGGTACCCAAAATTCTTGCCTCTAAAAATATTCCAAAAACATTCCCTCTATTCATGTTGGAGATTTACTATATTTGTTGGCTCTCAAATTTTACTGCATGCAACGTCTTGTATTTTTTCCACCTGCAGGTAGATGCCAAGCATCGACTTGCACCCTGAGGTCGATGCCTGGCATCGAGTTAGAGGTGAAAGTCGATGCCTAGCATCGACTTTCAAGGAGAACTTGATACCAGGCATCGACATGCTCAGGCAAGTCGATGCCTAGCATCGATTTGGTTATGAAAGTTGATGCCTAGCATCGATTTTTATCTCTAACTCGATGCCTGGCATCGACTTGGGAGTGCAAGTCGATGCATGGCATCGAATTTTGTATGAGCGATGCCAGACATCAAATTCTCGGTGGAAGTCCATGCCTCACATCCACTTCCTATTGAGAATTGATGCTTGGAATGGACTTTTGCCTCTAATTCAATGCAAGGAATCAACTTATCTAAGTAAATGCCATACATCGACTTGGCACTGAAATTCGATGCCATGCATCAATATTTGGCTGAAAGTCGATGCCATGCATCGAATTTGGGCTGAAAGGCGATGCCAAGCATCACCTTTGGCCTCCAAGGCGATGCCAAGCATGGACTTTGCGCTCAAGGTTGATGCCAGGCATCGACTTTGTGCTGCAAGTTGATGCCAGACATCGACTTTTGGGCTCAAGGTGGATGCTAGGCATCACGTTGGGGCTCCAAGTCAATGCCAGGCATCTAGTTGGGGCTACAGGTTGATGCCAAGCATCGACTCTGGCCTCCTAGTTGATGCTTAGTATTCACTTTGGGCTGCAAGTCAATGCCATGCATCGACCTCCAGGTGAGAGTCCTTATATGTAGAGAGTAAAACAAAATTTTTCCAGATTTCAGGGATAGTGAGGGAAGAGTAGACAAGAATTTCACAAAGAAGCTTAGGGTGACTATGAGCACAAGAGAACAAGCTTGTGAGACGAGCATGGGTCACCCAATGAAAGGAAAGAAAAGCATTGCTTCATTATCCTCTTAGAGGGCATGCAAACCAATTCCCATTTCATCTGGTGGGCATAGTAGCATAAAACCTATTGATGGGGATATAGTGAGGTAGGAAAGGTCAAAGGAAGTCCTCATTAATAGGAAAGATCGACCTCTATAGGACATGACATCTCTGTAGTGGTGTCTCCAATAGATTGAAGACAAGAATGCTACTCTTTTGGTTTTTGCAAGAGCCTATGGGAGGGGAAAGCTCATGAATAGAGAGGCTTTTTACTATGGCTTAGTGTTCAAAGTAGATTATGAGGATGAGGATTGAGATTACCTTCTTTTTCTAGTGCAGACATCAAAAGGCTTAAGGAATGTTATCTGCAAAATGGACCTATTGTGCCTAGAGTGTTGTGTGCCAGAGAAGCTTTCAAATTTGTGTAGGGACTCCAAGAATTTTATTAGGGATTTAATGTCATGGATCCAAGGGAACATAATGCCAACACAAAAAAAGAAGACGACACCTATAAAGACAAAGGGTAAGCAGTCTGTGTAGAAGAAACTACTAAAAAGGTTGAAGAAAACAGCAGTTGAAGCATCCTCTAAGCTAACTCTGAGGATGTTATCGTGGCATCTGGTGGAGAACTTGCATTAGGGATCCTGGGTACTGAGGAGAATAGGATAAGGGAGGACATTGCCAGGAGAAAACTTGTTAGAAAAGGACAAATTTTCCACCCTCCCATCAATATTATCCACAAACCACCCATTGATCTAGTCATAGGGGAAAGGCCCCGTGAGATAAGGGAGCCACATAACTTGGATGTGCAAAACCTAAAGAAAAAAATGAAGAGAAATCCACAGGTGATTGTAGTTCCTTTTCTGGTCATGGTAGACACAAATGAATGTAGCTCTCCAGATGATTTCAATGATGCTCTTTTTGAGGACTACACGTACTATCTGATTGGTGGATCACACTCTATAGATTCACGTAGGCAGCTAGTGAAGGAAAACCCAACAACATTCTTCTTTGGGTATGTAGAGTGCAAGGTATATGCAGGACTTACTACTGAAGAGGCCAAACTTTTGGCTTGGGATCATAATAATGACAATGATTATAGGCAAAAAATATCATCCATTAAGGGGATTTGCTTTTTCCACCATGACTATGAAGATTCTCTAATAAAAGTTGCTAGGAGGGTGCATCCAAAATTAAGAAAGAAATGTCTTATTGAGGTTGGGATAGTTGTGGATGAGACATGAAAATCAGATGCCTTGCAGAAATTTGACTCTTGGTTTCAATTAGCATTCAGAACAGGTGAAATATAGGATCACCAAGATAAGATTTTTACAATGTGGGAAAATAAGGAGGTAAAGGTCCAAAAATAGAGGAAAGCAAGGCCAAATCTTTGGGTGGATGTGAAGGGAAAAGGAAAGATGCTTGATCTTTGAACTGAAGAGGCTGCTGAGGATATGAAGTTGACACCATGGAGAGCCCTCCAAGGGATCACGGATGATACCTTGGTAATATCAACTTTATCAAGAGTAATTTCTAAAGATTTAAGTCTTGAAGAGATGGTCACTGAGCTCAACAAGTAAGAAGGATTTTTCTTAAAGCTTCTTTGGTCAGTATTTCTTAGTTCTAAACTCACTAGGCCGCTTTTATCCATGTAAATGCAATCATAAAATCTATATGAAGATTTAGGAGGTAATGATGAAGAAGCCGGGATGCTTCTCATTAGAGTGAAGTGTAGGCAGAGTATCCAACCACCTCATCATACAAAGCATTGTAAAAATATTTTATATTTTTCATTATTGGGTAGCTGATCCAACTCCACTTTATGTTAAGATAGCCGATGCCTGGAATCGACTTTAGCCAAGAAGTCGATGCTTGGCATTGATTCTTTGCTGAATGTTGATGTCGAGCATCAAGGTTTGGGGAGAGGTCGATGCCTAGCATCGACTTGCTACTGAATGTCGATGCCTAGCATCGACTTGCTATTCAAATGAGATGCACGGCAATGAATGTGAGGACAAATATGAACATTGGTTTGTTGTGAGGCATCGAATTGCTGCAAAGAATCGATGCCAGACATCAACTTCTTGCCAAAAGGCGATGCGAGGCATCGAATTCTTGCTAGATTGTGATGCCAATCATCGACTTCTTGGCAGAAGTCGATGCTAGGCATCAACTATTAGCAGTGAATCGACGCCAGCATCAATCTCTTGGCGTAGGTTGATGCTTGACATCAAATCATGATACATGCCAATAACTATTCTTCTTCCCTTGCTTTTGTGGAAGCCAAAAAAGTTGAAGTCAGCAGAGGTAAACGATGATTGCCCACTTGCATTCCTCGCTCACATTCAAAGGGCAAGGCATGAGAAGTCTAGGGTGAAAGCTAAGGAAATCAATTTTGATGATGAGTCAGATTTGAAGTGTTTCTTCAACCCTCTAGACCCCCTTAGACCCGTATATCACAATGTATATTGCACTGATGTAAATAATATGTGGACGGTTGTACCTAGAAAACATTACTCCCTTGTAATACCAGATATACACTATATGTTTTGGATGATGGGCTCTATTAATGATGATGAACCATTCAAACACCAATAGGTTTGCAAGATGGTGATTGATTTTGCAGACTTGACTATGTAACCTTTGTGGAGGATAGTTATTTTCCATAGCAGGGACCAACTCCTTTCTGTATCAACTACTTTGAAGTCAAGATGTCATGCTGCGGAGAGTCCTACATGGTAATCTAGCTTCATTTTGGTCTCTTATTTATGCATAATGAACTCTATTTTACTTATAGCTTCCTTTGGCAGGGTAAAGAAAAATGTCTAAAGGTTTGTGAGTTCAACAAAATGCATTACAGTGGGGTATTATGATGAATTAAGCAAACAAAGGGTCATGGAACATTGCAATGAGAACATAATCTGCAATATACTCATGTTCCCTGTAGTTACAAAGAAACTTCATCATGTGGCTGGGGACAAGAAATTGGTAAATCCATATCAGAAGCCACAAAAATTGATTATGTGACTTTTTTAGTTGTTTTCCAATGATGATGATTGGGTCCTAGACCTTTTCTCTAGCACAAGTAATTGTAGTTCTAATGGATCTCGTTTACCATGTATAATGAAGTTCCTCTTATTGTTTTGCTTTCTTTTCAAGAACGACTCTTCCTTGTTCACTAAAAATGTTCAGGCATTGCATAGCTATAGAGAAAGATGAAGCTTAAGTGAGCTTCATAAGAATTAGGATAAATGGGTTGAATAAATGCCCAGATGAGGACCAAGAGGTGGGAAGGAAGCACATAGCAGATATTGAAAGATTTCAGGCTGCTTCAAGGGAGCCTATTCTACCCCTTGCAGATGGACCTAGAGACATGGCTGACCTTGAAGAGCTAATCTTGGAGCAAGAAAAATAGGCGATGACTTCTAAAGCTCAGGAAGATGATATTATGCATGAAGCTAAGGAAACATATGATCAGCTTCTATTGTACAAGCTTTTTGTTTTTGTAAATAGTATCTTTACTCTAAAAAGCAGATTAATAGAAATACAATTCAAGGTGTTTGTTTCAAATTGTGCTTATCGTTATTTATCCTGAGCTTTCTTTTGTGATCAATGTGAAGATATTTCTTTAACGTTTATGCTTGTTTAGGGTCTTCTTTGGGAAATGTTCGTTAGAAAATGCTTTGTGGAATTCAATATGGTATGCAAAAAGAATTCTCTCAATGTCTCTACTAGACAATGACATGATTATCATCATAATTGCCCTATGGAAAACAATAATTGTTTGTTCCATCTCATGTAATGCAAATCATGAATAGCATTTGGAATCTTATCATCAGTACTTCTATAGATTTAAAAAGTAAATGAGGAGGTTTCACTTATTATTATTTGTCTTGAATTTTATTTTCTAGACTAGACGGTTATGAGGTGGGGTACTTGATCATAAAGTTGAGCTCTTCTTGATCACAAGCAAATTATTTTATCTAGTTAAGACTTCTAAGGTTCTAAAATCAAGCTTCTTTCTATTGGTTTTGAGCAAGAGAGAAATGATTTTGACTAAAGGTTGTGAAATGGACCCTTTTTGCATGATTTTAGTGTGTTTAGGTACAAATAAAAAGAGAACATATCTTTGTTCTCCTTTGTTGTGACTTAGTGTTTCATGATGTTGTCTTTCGAGTTATAGGAAGCGTGAAAAAAACAACACCATCAAAGATTTCTAAATTAAAACATAAAGGATTAATAGAAACTCTACTTAAATGCTTTTTTGAAGTTGAAAGATCATTACCAAACAATAATCAATTAGCACTATATTTCATTGCAAATGATTGTGCATATGCATCCATCTTTTCTCTTCTAATGATACAATTTATGTTTTTCATTGTAATGAAAAATGATTAAAATCTTTCACTTTTTTAATATCTTTTGACATAATCCAATAAACTTTTCCTATCATTAACTTATCGATATCAAGAATTGATAAAAGTTCCAGAAAGGATTTAGTGATACGGACAATTTTTTCAAGATTATGCCAAACATTCTGTGACTCTATTAGAGACATACACTTTGAATTCACAACTCAATAAAAAGCATACTTCTCTAGCCATGCCTCCCATCTTCAATCTATAATCATTTCTACAAGTGTTGGCTTTAGTTCCAATAATCCACTGCACACAATATAGGCTATTGCATATTGCGTAGCACAAAAGATATGAAGTGCTTGATTGGGACATTTTGAATGAAAGAGTGAATATGAAAATTGATGCTCTCACATACATTTGAAGATAAGATTTGTGTTTATTAAACTTTGTTTAATGAAAGATAATCTACCTACATCTTTCAACAATAGATCTACTGTTTGAGGTGCACATGGAACCCTCATAATGCCTACATACTTGTTTTGTATTGCAATTCCAACACTTCGAAAACTAGATGCATTGTTAGTCACTATCACAACTCCATTCTTTGGACCACTCATGCGAGATATAGCATGTTCATATATTTTTACAAAAAAACCTGAACTTCTCTATTCAAGAGAAGTATCAATATCTTCCATGGCTTCTTCTGACAACTTGTCTATCCATCTAGTGCTATTGTACATCCATACATGGGTACATATTCTAGGATAAATTGTTTTGAAATAGCTTTAGTACGTTTTTTCATGTTATCTACATACTATATTCACATTCTATTGTAGTGTCGCATGGTGAATACTTTCGGTGCAGTTGACATCAAAGCATCTTTGAAAATAGGATTATGAATAACATAGAAAGAAATCCCATATGCTAAAAAATGCTTGAGTCCATTCAAGATGAAGCTCAAGGCAATCTTAGTTTTCAGAAGTAGGTATTGTGCTCGATGATTTAGTACAAAATATTCAAAACACCATCTAGTGTCCAAAATATTCAAAACCCTGCCCAAAATATTCAAAACACCATCTAGTGTCACACTTAGTATATCCAATCATAGTTGAGAGGATTATTTCAAAGTCTTATTTGTTTAGAAATTTATCAAATATTATTGAATAAAAAACACCATCTAGTGTCACACTTAGTATATCCAATCATAGTTGAGAGGATCATTTCAAAGTCTTATTTGTTTAGAAGTTTATCAAATATTATGTTGAAGTGCTCCATAATTCTAATAAGAACATGTTTTTCCATATTTGAATTATAAATGAAGGTCCTTTAAGTAATTACTTTGTGATATTCTTACTTACTTGATGTTAAAGTGTCTTGTAAAACACTTTATGTGGAAGTGTCTTGTAAGATCATTCTTTTATTCTTCTTGAATATAAACCTCTCCTTTAGAGTTTTAATTTTTTGAAGATCCAATCTTACTTCAAGATTTATTGTAGGAATAAGAAATACTTATCATCCCATGGTCTGATGTCCCATACCATCTATTCCACATCAATTTGACTATAAAATAAGGTCTCCCAAATGACTCTATTTTATATTCACATCTAGGTGTGAGTGATATCTATCCTAAATTCCAAACATATCTCTATAGAGTATCGTCTCACTTAAATTATTTAAATTAATTTTTAAGTCATTAACTCTAACTTGATTTTCTAGGTTCTGAATCATTCACATGATCATTTCACAATTTTGTGCTTTACCTTGAGAAATTGAAAAGCTCAGGATGGAACATCCATCCCTTCTTTTAAGGGTTTTCAAAAAAAACCATTTATAATTCCAAATTCTTATATTTCTCAAATTCAAGTCTTATTGGTTATAGTTAACCAATTTGTAGCAACAAGAGTTTTCCACTTCTTATCTTTATATTCTTTTCTTATTTAAACTTTAAGTAGCCACTCAGGGAACTCACATGAATCTCTCTACTGCTAAAGTCTAAGCACTCTCTCAAGCTTTTGGATTTCACATTTAAGAAATCCCTTTAAAGATAGGCAAACATTATGTTTTACCTTTCACATAATTAATGATCATCATTATGGTTGCGTGATACATAAATGGAAGAACTAACTCTTTTCACACTTTCCTTTGGATAAGTGGAACTTGGGCATGCTTTATCTTTGTGGTTTACAACCATGGTTAGGTTAAGTTATCCCATGTTTTCTAAACTATTGTTGATATATTTAGGTAGTGATGTGTGTGAAGACACTAAAACTGCCGGGGCACCTTTTTCCCTCTTAAGGAGGTTTTTTTCCCCCAGCTTGTATACACGCCTATAACCCTAATGGGCTACTTATCTTTCTACATTCTCTTGTAATACATTCAATATTGTGTGTTGTTCTCCAAGCTTCTTCTTCTTCTTTGTGTTGTTCATGTGCTTCCATAGGTGTCTAGCTCCAACAATTGGTATCAAAGCAGGTCGTCGCTTCATCTAGGGTGCCATCGACACTCAACCAGTTGGAGTCTTTGAATCGCATGAATTTGGGTGAGCATACTCAGCATGTTTTTGAGATTAAAAAAACTTCGTTCTCTGGTGCCGAAATCGCGATCTGAGCTCGTTTCAGCCTCTGAATGCACTATCACAGCGCTTATGCAGGCTATTCCATCTTTTTGTGCCAAAGGTATATACCTTTTCCAGTTCGCTAGTATAAGCATCTCAAAGCCTGCTAGAGGTTTAGTAGAACTTGTTTGGGAAGTTTCGTTCAACTTTTTGAGATACAATCAATTTTCTGCATCAAGGTATTTTAGTCACCAGGCATGGCTGAAAGCAATGATGCATTCCGTATATTGGCCGTTGAGGATAAGTTGGATGGTACCAACTACCCGTTGTGGGCTTATATGATGTGACATGTATTGGTTGCAAAAGGAATGTGGAACATTATGCAGGGTGTTGAAAAATGTCCTATCACACCTGCAACTGTTAGAATTGCAGGTATTGAAGCTGATGCAAAAGGTGTCGAAGATGATGATATTCTACATATTCCTGTTTGTACTGCGGACCTACTACATAGTAGATTCGTTGGGATGGAAGAGATGCACACGCCCATGCATTGATAGCTTTTTCTATCAAGCATGCGATTATTCCTCACATATGCTCTTGTAGAACGGTTAAGGATGCATGGGATACTCTTAGCACATTGTACCAAGCTAGGAATGAGGGTCGTGTTGCTTACCTCCGAAAAACGTTGGAGAGTGAGCACATGAATGAAGGTGATTCCAGGGATAATTTTTTAACAAAGATCAAAGACTTGAAGGAATAGTTGATTTCTACTGATGAGGTTATACCAGATAGCTCACTTGTGCAGACTATTCTGAATGGTCTTCCTGATTCATATCAGAGTTTTGCTTCTACTCTTCGGTTGATGATGAAAGGCAATCCAAATTCCTTCTCATTTGAGGAGTTAGTCTCTGTTCTATTGCAGGAAGATCAGACCAGGTAGAACAGGTCCATTATGCGTGTTGCAAATCAAGCTTTCCTAGCTAGTCAGAAGGGCAAAGGAAAATGGAGTCTTCTACTAGTAAGCAGAAATCTGCAAATGTTGCACATTCAAAGAACCAAGACAAAGATGAGAAAAAATCATAAAAGCAAAAATTGTTTTGCAAGTACTTAAAGGGAATGATCATATCATAAAGAGCTGTCCAAAATTGGCTGCTAAAGAGGCAAAGAAGAAAGAGGCTGGAATGGTTGTTGAAGAAGCCTCTACACCGAAAATGGAGTCTGCTAATCTTGTGTAGGAAGAAGAATGGGTGTTTACTACTCTTTGCAGTTTTGACCTATCTTCGCATGAGTAGTGCATGTCTGCAGTAGACTCAGATGTTTGGTATTTTGATAGTGGGGCGACTAAACATATTGCCTCCCAGCATAGTTTCTTCTCTTCACTCGAGCCTGCCCCTACAAGAAATACTGTTACATGCTCCAACAACTCCTCTTATCCTGTTATGGGAGTTGGTAAGATCATTTTGCCTACTACTAATGGTAGTTCTTTCGCTTTGTCAGATGCTTTGTTTGTGCTAGGGATCAAGAAAAATCAGTTATTAGTTTCTGTATTAGCTAAGATTGGCTTGGTTGTGAAATTTCTTGATGACAGGTATACAGTTCATGCTCTATCAAATGGCGATGTGATTACTGCTTCAAGAATTTTATGTCGTTGGTTGTATAAGCTCGTAGACTATGAAAGATCTGTAAATGATTCAGCATGTGCAGTACATGATTCTCTGGCTATGTCAGATGCAAAGCTTTGGCATGCACGCTTTGGGCATCTAAATTTTGCTACTTTGCTACACCTATATAAATCTGAAATGGTGTGCTCTTTGCCCAAACTTAAGGCACCAAGAAAACATGTTTGTGAAGGCTATATTTTGGGCAAAATGCAACGTTCCTCATTTCCAAAAGATGGTTGAGTTTGGGCTACTCAGAAATTACAGCTTGTACATAGTGATGTATATGGTCCTATGCAGACACCTTCTTTTGAAAATTATCTTTACTTCCTGAATTTCATTGATGATTTTTACAGGCATGCATGGGTATATCCAATGAAGGCAAAGTCTGAAGTGTTCATGTGCTTCAAACAGCTTTTGGTTTTGGTTGAAAATCTGTCAGCATGTAAAATGGGCGCCCTCCATTCAGATCAAGAGGGGCAATATATGTCATCTAATTTTAATGCATTTCTGGCTGAACGTGGGATAAAACACTAGTGTAGAATGCCGTATACACCTCAACATAATGGAGTTGTTGAAAGGAAGAACAGGTCACTCATGGAGATGGTGAGGTGTATGGTCAAGAATCAAGCTCTACCACATAGTTTTTGGCTTGAGGCTGTCATGTGTGGAGCATATGTACTTAACAGGTGTCCCACTAAAGCGCTACACTCTATCACTCCATATGAGGCTTGGCATGATCGCAAGCCTTATGTTCCTCATCTGCATTTTTTTGGTTGTTTGGCATATGCATTAGTGCATGAACAACATCGCAGAATATTGGATGATAAAGCACTAAAATGTATTTTTGTTGGGTACAATTGAGAAAGTAAAGGCTATCATCTGTATCATCCACAAACTAAATGCATTCTTGTTAGCTATGATGTTGTTTTTGTGGAAGATGCTATTTCGCCATTGCTTTCATGTACTAAGGAGATATTTGTTAGCTCCAAAGACGTATCATACTTTGCTGCCTCTTTTTACAGGTGGACAGTCTAGTGCTAGTCCCAATGAGGCAACTTCTCAGCCTTTGCAGGTTTCATGTGATGATGTAGATCATTCCATTTCTGATGCAGATTTACATGATGCACTACTTGATGAGAGAGCTACTATTGAGCAGGCAAAAACTATGCCAAAATGGCTGGTGTAGACTTTGCGTGACAACAAATTAGATGTACCTCTGCCATATCATACTCGTTCAAGCTCTCATAGTGCCTCTTTTGCATCAGATTGCTATGCTATGGGTGCATCTAGTCTTTATGATGAGAATGAGCCTGTCTCGTTTGATGGAGCACAAAATTCAAAAACTTGGATGGCTGCTATGCAATCTGAATATGATTCTATAATGAAGAATGGTACTTGGCCTTTATGTGACTTGCCTCCTGAAAAGAAGGCCATTGGGACGAAGAGGGTATACAAGCTGAAGCCTAAGCCTGATGGTAGAGTTGACAGGTATAAGGCTAGGCTTGTTGCAAAGGGTTATGCACAAGAAAGAGCCATGGATTTTGATAAGACCGTTGCACCTACATGCCGTATGACTATTGTTCCGAGCATCTGTGCACTTGCAGTCCATCATGGTTGGAATGTATATCAGTTGGACATTAAAACTGCATTTCTGAATGGATACTTGGATGGAGAAGTGTATGTTTTTGAGCCCCATGGCTTTGTGCTAAAAGACATTATATGGTTAAAGAAGGCATTATATGGTTTAAAGCAAGCACCACGTGCTTGGGATGAGAAGATACATGCCTATCTGATTGCACATGGTTTTGAGAACAATCCAGCTGAAAGCACCTTATATTTTAAGCATGCTTATGATGTACTTCTGATCATTGTGGTTTATGTTGATGACATGCTACTCACTAGTCCTCATGAGAGGTGTATTGCTGATTTTAAGGCTGATTTGCATGCCTCATTTGAGATGTCTGATTTGGGGAATTTGCATCACTATTTGGGCATTCAGTTTTTGCAAGTTGATGGTGGAATGGCTTTGTGTCAAACAAAATATATTGACACATTATTGTAACGTTTTGGCCTTGAAGACCGTAAGCCTATTGCCACTTCTATGGATACAGGTTTACGATTGAGTCTTCATGATGCTTGAGATGCATTTGATGTTGTTCTCTATCAACAGGCTATTGGATGCTTGATTTACTTATGCATTACTCGGCAAGATATTCAGTTTGTTGTCTTACAAATGAGGAGATTTATGCATTGCCCAAGAGTCAAGCATTGGCAGGCGCTTAAGCACATCTTTCGCTACTTGAGTGGTAATCGCCTACTTGGTTTGTTTTATCCTAAGGGGAGATCACTACTGCCAGATTTGCATGCTTTTTCTAACTTTGATTGGGCTGGTTTCTATGATACTCATGTGTCCACTAGTGGCTTTTGCTTCATGCTTGGTAGCTCATGTATATCTTGGTTGAGCAAGACGTAGTCTACTTTGGCCACTTCCAGTTGTGAGGATGATTATAGGGGAGCTTTCATAACTACTATTGAGTGTGTGTGGCTCACACACCTTATGGCTGATTTGGGTGTTGGTCAGTCTTCTGCCACCACCGTCTTCACTAACAGTCAGAGCGCATTGGCAGTTGCGAGGAACCCTGTGTTCCATGCTCACACTAAGCACATTGAGGTGCGTTATCACTATGTCAGGGAGAGGTTCTCTACTGGGGGTATCAGCTTGGCATATGTGCTCATGTAGGAGAACATTGCAAACCTTTTCATGAAGGCTCTGCCTAAGGAGAAGTTTGAAGCTTTCTACAAAGCTTTGCACTTACTTCCTTTTGTGGAGTGATTTCAACATAGATTGGAACTTTGTTATACATGAGTGGTAGCTCCTTATTCACCGCATCACTGCCAAGGGGGATTTGTTGATATATTTAGGTAGTGATGTGTGTGAACACACTAGGACCGCCGGGGCACTCCTTTCCCTCTTTAGGAGGTTTTTTCCCCCCAGCTTGTATATATGCCTATTGCCCTAATGGGCTTCTTATCTTTGTACATTCTCTTGTAATACATTTAGTATTGTGTGTTGTGCTCCAAGCTTCTTCTTCTTCCTTGTGTTGTTCACGTGCTTCCGCAAACATCTAACTCCAACAACTATAGCATATCAAAAAGGTATTTTTTGAACAACATTTTCGGCTGACATCTATATCTTGAAGATGTTTGGTTTTTCAATCCTAACCATCAATTAGGCTCAATGATTCTATCCTCTTCATAGAAAAATTTTCTTTAAAATAACATGAAGTTTCCATCATATGATAGATTCTATCTCAAGTACTAAACGAGTGGAGGAGATTTCACATGGACTTGTGGACTGTAGTTACATTTATGGCCCTCATTGATTCGAACAGCTACATATATAGGCATAACGTTGGGAGGAGACTTATCTCTCTAGCACATGATGGTCCTAACTAGATTTGATCAAGATTGGCCATGATCTTCCAAGAGCTCGCAATTGGAACTACTCTAAAGTGTGTCCAAATATTGGCAATAAAATTGCTTTTGGAAAATTTTTCACACAAGTTCCATTTATCCAATGGAAAATTGTTAAAGGATTAAGTTATTCCAGGTTTGAAGAGAGTAAAAGTTCCATGTATGTAGTCTGCAACTATGATAATGTTAATTTAGTCCATGGAAGGTAAAACGTAGAGTTGACCTATCCTTTAAGGGATTCTGGTTAAATCCAAAATATCATGAGTAGATGCCTAGACTTAAGGAGTAGAGAGATTCCTATAAATCCCTAGCCCGGGTAGCTATTTATAGGTTGATTAAAAAGAAAGCTAAAGATAAAAAGTTAAAAACTTTTGTGGCTACAAATTGGTTAACAATAAACCAATTAGAATAAAATTTTTGAAAATTCAAGTACTTGGAATTATAACTCGTTTTCATTTCAAAAACCTAAAAAACAAGAATATATTTTCTATCAAGAGGTTTTCAAGTTTCCAAGGAAAAGCATGGTATTGTGAAACGATCATGTGAAGGAATCAAAAGCTAGAATGTCAAGCTACAGGTAATTCTCGAAACATCAAATTTCTTTTAAAGATTTGAGTTGAACAGGTAATCTATCAAGATAGGTTAAGACTTCAGGATAAATATCACTCACAAGTCGATGTAAATACAAAATAAGGTGCCATGGGACACGAGATTTTATACTCATATTCATGTAGGAAAGATGGTATGGGACATCAAATTCTAGGATGATAATAATCTTTTAGTCCTAGAATGGATCTCAAAGTTAGATTTGATCCTCAAGGGAATAAATGCAAAGGAGGAGTTTAAATTCAAGGCGGACAATATAATGATCTCAAGATACTTCAAGATTAAGGAAGCACAAGATATGAAGTAAGTAACTTCCAAGATCTTCTTTTTCAAATAAGGCATATACTTGTTCTTCTTTGAATTATGGAAGACTTCAAGATAAAGTGTTGTTATCTCATAAATATTTGATAAATTTGTGAAGAAGTAAGACTTTGACATAGAAATGACCTTTCAACTATGGAATAAACTGACTCAGTGAAGCACCAAGTTCCTAGTATAACTCAATAAATTCAGTCAAGACTTGAATTCCTAGTAAGCAGTCATGAAAGACTAAATCTGAACTTAGTCTCATGTGAAGCATTATTTGAGTAAAAATGCATCATTAGAACCTGAGCGGGTCAACACACTTATGTTGGATATCATACTACTATCTTATGGTTGGATGATGTTTTAAATTTAATCTATGAATCTTTTTTGAGAATCTAATTTATTTTTCTTAAAGTTGGATAGATTGCTTAAAAATCTTGTTGAGTATCTTAGAAGTCTGAATAGGTTATACAAAGTTTTAGTCCTTTCTTTTTCCTTTCATAATCTTTTGGATTTTACTCAGATATGGTATCTGATTCTTTTCACAAAAGTGGAGGGTTAGCCAGTTAGAACCAAAATACTAAATGAAACATCCTAGATAGATGCTCTGTACAAGAACCTCTTTCAATCTTCAAAAGATGATAAGTCCAACTTGACATACTCGCTTGAGTTTGCTTCTAGTTCTCTAGCATAACTCTAATGGATTTCTAGAGTCCAGTATACTTTAGAAAAGAGAAGTTAGGAATTGCTCATCACATTCACAATTCCCAAGAACTTAAAGATAAAGTCTTTGAGAAAAGTGTCCTAAGTTGGACGATCTTCATATTGGATTTGACTTGATCAAATTATAGTACGATTGAGCCAAAGTAAATGTAAACATTCTCCTATATTTTACATATGATATTCAAGCCCATTAGGAGAAAATAGTCCTCTTGTCAAGTGAAAAAATCTAGTAAATGTTCGTTGAGAGTAAAACCATTATATAAATATCCAAGTTAGATTTTTGAGTAAACCAAAACTTCAAGTTTTCCAAATGGAATTCAACTGAATCAAGAGCTCTCAAATTCTTCATTGGGATAAGAATCCCACCTTAGTTATGAAGCCATGCACTAGTCATGCCCGAAAATGGACTATTAATTGGAATCCAACCATTTCATATGTTTGTTCCTAGATCACACATCTAAAAACAATGAAGTGGCTAGGGATGTTTTTTAGATTCATGCTTATTATTCATATACTACTTCGTACTTTGATCAATCCATCAAGTTAGAAAGAAAGATGGTGCTTTGAATCATTTACGCAAGCATTCCACCACAAAGATGAAACATGTTCTTCTCGTTTCTAGAACATGATGCCTAGGGGTTGCCTATAGGTACTATATAGGAGTAATTTATTCTTGCCTATCAAGATGGCAAGAAAATCAACGCTTGAATTTTATTTTGTGCCTACTTTTTTTTTTAAACGGAGGTTCGGCTGAATCTTGCTCCCCCGGGCTTTAACTTTGAAGTTACAACTGTTTAAGAAAGGGAATAGTACCCATGGGACCCCCCTTATCCCACAACAGCAGGGGTTAACCTACTATGAACGTACATTCTTTTATCTACTTCACAAACAATTATACACTCATATATGAAAATGCATGTGCTTGCATGAAAATACATGCATTTGCATGCATGTGTTGGCATTTTTTTTTCATGTCCTAAACTAATTCAAGTAGTTGTCGATCTTGCTATGCATGCATTTCATGCATCTATGCACAAGAAGATACTAAATTTTCTTCCGTTAAAGTTATGAATAGGCTAATGTACATGATTGAATGCATCTAGAACTGTTTCCTAACAAGAAGGAAGGTTGTATTGTGTATTGAAATTATTCTATTGGAAGTAAGAATGCATAAATAATCATTCATTTTCATGCATGAGCTTTCGGATGCATGCAACGTTTCCTAGTGCTTGATGTGTTTTACATTACATCTGTGCTGGCCTATTTACCTCTTATTCATCTTTCTAAAATTTGCATAAATGTTATCTAAAGTGGAGTTATACCATGCTTCAATGATAATTAAAGGCAATCTACATGTAAGCAAAGAGGAAAGCAAGTATTGAAATGAAAACATCAACTTAAAAACTATTTTCTTCGATAGATAGCTATGTCCTTTTATTGATCCTTGTGAAGAGACATTCTCCATCCTCATGAGCTTCAATGCCCTTGCTTCATGCTCTACATGTTGCCTCCCTTGGAAGATCAAAGAAGTAATTGAAGAGAATATTCCTTCTTGGATTCGATGGGATGAATAAAAGGCACAAATATTCTCTCTAATCAGAGATCTTAAGCTAGAAAAAAAATTTGTCCCATTTATTTGTACCACAGCTATGCATGCATGGCTCTCTATGAGGAGGTCATGAGTTCGCTCGAGAAACTTCTCATCTCCCAAAGACCACTCATAGATGTCAGATACACCTCCTTCTCCTCGGCTACGTCCCTTTGCTATAATAAGAACATTGAAGAGAATTATAAAAGAGGTTACAGTAGCATTGACTGATGCGGTTTGCAAACATTTTCTTGGATATTGTGCACATTCTGTAGCTAGTCAAAGCTGGGTTAAATCACATCACCGATCTACCTTTGCCACCTCAAAAGTTCTTCTACATGTACAAGAAAGAATCTATGATAAGATGCAAGATAACACCTGCAAGGTAGCGGGGCAATGCAGATTGCAGCTCTTTTCCCGTGGTGGATTGGGGTTTCAAACCCGCCTTTCACTGAGCTTTGAGGATCCCTTTTGCTACATGAGGCGATCGAATTATCATGTTGTAGGTTGCGAGTTCGATGCCGCTATCTATAGTTTTTCGAAGATTTGGTCTTTTTGTTTTGCTTCATTTCGTGAAATGTAATTATGATAATCTCAAAAAAATCGAACAACAATCATAGCTAGCAACTTGGCTACCATGAAGTAAGGTCACGAGTAAGGTCACGAGTTTGAATCCCAATGTGGTCCATGTTGTAAAGGAATATCTATTTCGCTATTCGCTCCTCGAAGCACTGCGCATAATCACAAAGGTCAATGAAATTAATTGAAATGTACACTAGCGTGCTGGCAACTTGATTTCACTCTTTTTCCCATCTAGCATGTGATCTGCAATATTTTTTTTTTTTTGAAGAAACAAGGAAAATTTAAATTAATGGTGGCAATATACAAAGAGCCTTGGGAAGGAGACACCTGTCCCAGAGGACAATTTACAAGTAGTAGTACATGTCTAGCCTTTTACAAGAGTACTGTTCAGCTAACAGTTTTTTCCATCTAGAGGGAGAATTTTCAGACAAAATCTTGAAGACATCATAGTTATTACAAGAAGCATCTCTGATTCTCCTAATACAGGACAGAGAAGCATTTTTCAGAATAACACGCAAAGTGATAAGGTAGTTCCTTTTTCTGCTACCAAATGTAGCCTCATTCCTACTGAGCCAAATGGACCAAAGAATGTAGCCCCTCCAGATATTCCACAGCAAAATATCCAAGTGATTACAGCAGCCAAGAATAACTTCCATTTTACTAAGTTTGGGGAGACCATTCACTAGCAGATACTTCTCCACAGTAGACCAGAAGTTTTTAGCATGGTGACATTCAAGGAAGAGGTGTGAAACATCCTCCACAAGGCCACAAAATATACAGGATCCACCACTATTATAAATTTTCCTGATTTTATTACCAGTCCAGAGGCCATGGTGTAACATCCTCCATTGAAGAAAAGAATGTTTGCTCCAATCTGGAAAGGCCCACAGGGCTTTGAATCTGTAAGACCACTGGTGTGTAGACCAATTCACCTGCCATCTAGAGTTGAGCTTCTTCAGGATTTGATCAGCAGAACCTCTGTCATGTTTGAACTGTTTGAAGATGACATTAGCAACATCCACCAGATCAACTGTTTTCCTATGCCACCTGTCCTTCTTTTCCATCAGCAAGATTCTGTACTTTTGAATTACCTGCAAGCAAGACATAGACAGATTAGTGCTAGAAAGGATTTCTTGTGCAGTCCTTAGCCTAGCACCACACATGTAGTTGTTCCAAGTAGTAATTCCAGCTTTGTGGCATTTGTGTTGCTTGATTGACAGGCTATTTTTTTCACAGTAAGCAAGCCAACCCAACCATGGAGACTCCTGCAAATAAAATTGAAGAGAACAGGCAAGTTCATTGGTGAGTTTAAAAGAGTTTTTAGCTTTGAACCAGGCCCTCCACATTCTGCAAACTAAGGGAGTACCAAAAGGGGTGATGGGATGAGGGGAAGTTATAATGTCCCAAAGGTTGAGATTTTTCCAGGCCCTGTAGTCAGAAAGACAGAATCTAGCAGTATTTCTTTTCAGAAGATAGGCCCAAACATCATTACAGGCAATACATCTCAGAATCCATTTAGAAGCCAAGTTGTCTGCCATTTTCACAGGATTAATAATGCCCAATCCACCTTGATGTTTAGGGAGACAGCACACTTTCCAGGCCACTTTGGGGACTTTTTTTTTATCAGGCTTGCTTCCCCATAGGAAGTTCCTGGCTAGACTGATAACCTGTCCAAGTTGCTTATTAGAAGGAGACCAACAAGCCAGGAAATAGACCAATTTTGGAAGAATGTAATGATTTAGAACAAAAGTTCTATGAGGGAGGGAGCTATTAGTATCATACCAGTATGTCAAGTGTTTTTTAAACCTTTCAATCACCCAATCCCACCTTTGAGCAAATCCACTCTTTGTTGAAGAAAGGTTCAAGCAAATCCTCAGGCTCCAATAGAGGCATGAACTATTCCAAGATCATCAATCAAGAAACGCTTCATATGTAGAGATGCGCCTAAATCTAGTTGATGCATATTTAAAAGAGGAGACACATGAAAGAATTCCCCGATCTGATTTGATGTCTGCATTTTCACACATGCTCGTGGGCAATCTACTAGGTTGAGAGGCAATAGATATGCTGCTTGCAGCTTCAGAGCCCCTGTTATGAGATGTTGCTATCAAATCTTAGAGAAGATTAAGCACCAGACATTGTTTTGTTGAGTGTAAGTCACCTTTGAGACTGATGCCATGATTTTGAACCATGATGAATCTATTTAAGTTTTTTTTTGTTATAATGCAGCCTCAAAATATTGCCAAGGACATTGATAATTACGAAGGTTTCGTACTACCACCCACAACTTGGATACCATAATTTTACCACGAAGTAATGTCACGAGTTTGAATCCCAATGTGGACGTTCATGTTCCAGAGGAACATCTGTTTTGCTATTCGCTCCTTGAAGCACTGCGCATAATCACAAACGTCAGTGAAATCGATCAAAATGTACAGTAGAGGTTTGTTGCCAAATTGATTGCACGTTTTCTCCCATCTAACATGTGATGTGAAATTGTTCGCACCCACTCTTTGCTGAAAAAAGGTTCAAGCAAATCCTTAAGCTCCAATAGAGGCATGAACTATTGCAAGATCATAAATCAAGAAATGCTTCACATATAGATATGCGCGCAAATTTAGATGATTCATATTTAGAATAACAGACACATGAAAGAATTCCTCGATCTGATTTTGATGTTCTACTGGGTTGAGAGGCAATGGATATGCTGCTCGCAGCTTCAGAGCCTCTATCACGAGGTGTTGCTATTAAACCTTAGAGAAGATTGAGCACCACGTATTGTTTTGTTGAGTGTAAATCACCTTTGAGAACAATGTCATGATTTTGAACCTTTTCAAACCATGATATGAATCTATTTAAGCTTTCGGCTGTTATAATGCAGCCTCAAAATATTGCCAAGGACATTGATAATTATGGAGATTTGGCACTACCACCCACAAAAGATAACATTTTTCGCGATGAAACTAATTGATAGAGATCATTCTTGGACAATGTAGCTGCCTTTTCATCGTGTGGATTTAGTTGCAAGCCCTCTTTGGTATAGATGATGCAGTGTAGCTTTTCCAAGCATAAAGATTCGAAGCTCCTAAGAGAGAAGAATGTCACACGAACAAAATATCATACAAAATTATCTCTGTCTGATGAAGCTGATGGCCAATAATTCCAAGGTCTCCATGGATCTTACACAAGTGATCTGATACCAATGCAAAGAATTAACGATTAGGACTAGCACATGATAGAGAGATGACTCTCTTCCCAACCTTACACCTCTATATATAGTTTCTCAAATCAACAAGGGTGACAATGTAAGTAGAGTCCACAAGTGCATCAGCAATCTCTTCACTCATTTAATATCTTCCACTAGAGTCTACTAGTAGTTGGAGTGATCTTGACCACTATTTTAATAACTTCCACTAGAGTCCAATAGTGATAGGTGTATTTGCACTTGATTTAAGTCACTTTGGACTAAGATTAACTCACATTAGAAGGCTCTAGAGCTCCTAGGGCTTGCGAGAGGATAGATTAAGAGAGAATGATGTGGATGTTTCTAGAGCCAAAACCTATGAACTCATTTGAATTCAAAATTCAAATGAGATCCTTGAAGTGGTATGATGGTGATGCACTACATGGATTCTCATTTGTGGGATCTCTACAATGATGCCCTCATAGTAGAAACAAACTTTCTATGTTAACAAAAGTGCTCTCTACGCACCTATAGAATAGGTAGAACTACAGAGTACACAAAGAGCACAAAATTATATTCGCTATGTTTTACAAACATGGTCAAACAGTGAGTCATTGTCTTACTAGGCCACTATATGTTTTATTTCATAAACATATATAAAAGTCTTCATCAACCATTTGGCCTTTCACATGGACACTAACCATAACAATCTCCCATTAAAGGCCAATATGGCCAAAGCGAGTAAGGAAGAAAAATAAAGAGTTATAAAGAGTTCCCAACTGTAATTATACAAGCTATACCTCCCACCTAATGGACATGTTACCTAGTGTACAAGTAGATATGCAAAATCATGAATCAAGTAACCTCCATTAGGTGGCAATAGTCTCAAAAGCTATTGTGTAGTAGAGCTTTAGTCAAATCCTTTGTAGAACTATTTTGAGTATATAACAAAGTAGCAAATTGAATGATGAATAAAATAAACATACCTTATTGTTATTAGGCCATAACATTTCATTTGGTAAAGAGGATCCCAAACTTAGGTATACAATCAATGCTAGAAAAGGATTTGCTAAGAATTTGGAAACCAAATTATTGATTAAATCCTAGAGGAATATCAATACCTCCTAGGCCAAATTGATTTTTAGAAACAAAAGTGCATTGGCATTTATGGGTGAGCATGGTTGGAAGGGTCAAGGTTTACTCACTCTATTGTTCATCCTCTTTTTGATTACTCCCCAAGGATCTGACTTGGTTTGGCCATTTTGGAAGATTTGGAGCAACATAAAACCCTTCTTTCAGATTAGTGAAAACTATAAGTGGGCTATCAATATTAGAGAAAATGATTCAATCTAGTTCTTGACCAAACGAATGCAGGAAGTCAATTTCCTAGATCTCCAAAGATCCAAGAAATTATGGAATGAAGAGTTTTGTATGTGGGAATCACCTTAGAATCATGAAACAAGAATATGGATCAGATGTTAGGACATTACCTAAGCTAAGAGAGTGGACAACGAAGACAGGTACCTATCACAACATAGAATCATTGCTTGGGATAGAAGGTATAAGATGGAATAACGCCAACAACTTGGAAAACATTTCTAGTTTCAAAAAGAATTCAGATCTTTATATCTCCCTAGAAAGGAAGTGGTGTATGAATTGACCAAGTAATCAAATGGAACTTTGACTACATGACCTTTTGCCATCCCCTCAATGAGAATATGAAGGAAGGAAGCCCTAAGAACCAAGCAACTAGTGGAACTCTTTAAGGATCTGAACGACGTTGTGCTAAAATTTGTCTTGGATTTGAATGAATCTCAAATTGAATGATCCTTGGAACCCTGTATTGGAATGCACAAAGTCAAACCTCATATGGAAAATTCTCCATAAGGGAATCTCGACGAATGTGAAAGCTACTACAATCTACGTAGTTATGAATGTGTAAAAGATACCATCAAGATGCCACTCTTTAAAGGAGGTTCAAAGAGCATCTTAAGTTTGATCCATCTATCGTGTGCAACCAATGGTAAAGAGGGAGGTGGTTGGTTGCTCCTTAGCCCTTTCGAATAGGAGCACGAGGTCATCTCGAAGATTTGGAGAGATTGTTTCTTTGAAAAATCTAATACCCTACGTCAAAAGTGGTTTATTAAGTCCTCCTTGGACTTTCTAGCTTGAAGAATTAGAAACACTAAGAGCTTTGTAAGCATTCCTTTTAAGCACCATAGATTCTATGTTATAGAGAACAAGAATCTCAAATGTAGATGGATCATGCATGAAGGTGATGAAACCATTCCTAAGATTCTTAGTTCTTCCCAATAGTTTTCCCTTGCAAAGGGCAATACGTCCATTGGTCTTTTCTTTAGCTCCTTCTTTTATAGTCTCTCCTTTCTTAATATAATTACGGTTGCTTTTCAGTAAAGAAAATGAAATGGGTTTATTAATTTCTTTGGACTAGTGATGAGACTGGTTCTTAAAAGATTAACATTAAGCTTCTACATTAGAGGGGATTGAACCTTAATGTGGTTGGAATGACAAGAAAATGCAAAAGGTGGAAAGGATGTCTAAGAACTTCTTATATGCAAATGATCCAAATAGGAGGAGCGTGTGAAGAACTAGATAAAACATTATCACATGCTTGAAGGATTTGGGTGGCCTATACACTCTAGATAGGTTCACCCTGGCGAAGACGCTGATGGTCAAATGGATGGTCAAAGCATGGTGTAATGGAAGTGCCTCTTGGGCCAAGCTCATCTTTGAAAAAGAGAAATGCCCTTTCGCTTGCAAGAATCCGAGATGCAAACCAATCCATCTTATGACACTTCTATTCTCACCATACCATGTTATTCTTAGTGGATTGAATCTAACGCATTCTCTATGGAAATAGTGGAACAAGGAAAAACCCTTTTGTTTCATCAATGATGATTGGAAGTGGATTGTTGTCATTTCACGAACGGATTCCATTTGGTTCCGTGGCTAAGTTATCACGAGAGTGGAGAACAAAAACCTTCAAAGGTCCAAGATACTTTGGAACAAGGTATTTAACATGTATAAGCATCTCTCAGCCATAATAGAAGACACTTTATCAGATTTAAAGAAAGTGACCTGAATTGCAAACTTGAGTTTAAAGACAGGTCCCTATTAAAGACTAAGATCAATAATTGGGATGAATCGATGACCTACATTAGGCTTTCTTGGGATCCCCCATGCATCAACACTCTAAAGTGGCACAATGGCAAAAAAATAGAAAATTTTTTTAGAACCAAAAGAAGTCTACACTTTTGTCGCTCTTTAAACAAAAGCTCGTGCCTATATTGGATCTTCATTGATGGGACTTCAACTTGAGGGTTTTATGACACCTACATATCGATAACAATAAAGTATTCCTCATGTGTTTAATTCCCCATCGAGGAATTTCGACAAACTCCAAATCTATTGAAATTTGTAATTCTCCCTCATGGTGCAAGATATGTTGCAACAACAACGAAGGCTTAGGTCACGTGTTCTTTTCTTGTCCTAGGATCACTCTGACATGCTAGGGTATCATCAAACTCTTGTTGTTGGTTAGCCAAGTCAAATATAAGCGAGAAATTCCTAGTGAACGAATCGAATGCTCTTGCACCCTTTCAAGTGTGATTAGGAGTAAATTCCTCAATAAAATCTACAAGGAAGAATGTGTGGAAAATCTTGATAAGCCACCATATGATCTACAAAGTTATTGGTTTTCGCATTTCAATGAACCCACATCAAAAGGGAATGGTGGGGTAGGGGGTGATATCCCTCATTAGATTACACTCATTTCAGATGTATTGTTGGAAACTACTTAGAGGACTGGTAGCCTCAAAATGTATTATTTGTGAGAGTCATACCCAAGAACCTTGGCTCACTTGAGGAGATGGCTAAAAGAGGTTGCTAAGTGAAGTTGAATGAGAAGAGATTCATTCTGGGCAACCCTTAGGAGCGTTACAAACTTGAAGCCAAAGGAAAGTATCAAGGACGGTTATGTACATAGGGGCTAAACATTAATCAAGCTTTTGCTTCAAATTTTCAATGTGGATCCATATAAAATGTAGTGATGGCCCTCTAACACTAAAGAATAGGTCCCATTTATATTCAAAAAATGAAATTCATGCACAAAAAGGGCATTTAGGAAGGGCTTCCTAACTTTCACTCTCAAAACATGAAGCATTTATGTGACGCTGGTAAACTATGCAAGAGATCTAGGCTACATTTCGAGGGAAATACTTACATTTATAGTCATCCTTTCGATGTGATAGACACAAATGCTTCAGTTCCAACTAAGGAGGTGTATTTGGGAGAAAGTAAGTATTTTGTGAAATTTATTTGTGATAGTACAAGAATAACATCCGTCTACTACATAAAAGATAAGTTTGATGTGTTCAATTGTTCCAAAACGTCACGCCATATGCAAAAAGGATAGAAGAAATGAATGTGAATGTCTTAAGGCCAAATGGATGGGAGGGGATTTTTCCAATGACTTCTCTGATTATCTATGGCTCCAAGGGATCAAGAGATGGTCTATGGCTCCAAGGGATCAAGAGATAGTTCATTTGCAGTTGCCCACCCAAAATTATGAGCCAATAGAGATAAAGAACATATACCTCACAAAGTAGCAATTTCAATGATGACGAGAATAACTATACCTAATTGTTATTGGGCCAAAACATTTACTTTGTTGGAGGATCCCAACCTTAGGTATACATTCGCCAAGAAGTTGGCATCCAGATGGTTGATTAAAGATTAGAGGAATACTGATACCTCCTAGGCCAAGTTGATTTTTAGAAACAAAATTTAATTTAGTTGGAAGGGTCAATGTTTAATCACTCTATTGTTCTTCTCCTTTCCCGTTATTCCCTAAGGATACAACTATTAATATATGATCAATGTCTACCCCTCATGATTGTATGCACATTTTGTAAGGCCCCCATTATGAGGAGAATCCATGTGTGCATTACCCAATTGATGGGAATCCCAACTTGCATGTTGGATGAAGGTATATTGGACCATGTAAGGTATTTTAAGGAAAAGGAGTTACCAGCGTCCCCAATTGGGGGGTCTGGGGAAGCGGGGAGCAGCCCAGGATGGGGGGTCCAAGGGGTCCAGCAGGAATATTCCATAGAATATTCCCTATCGGAGTCAGAAATCATTTGTATTTGTCAGGTCGGTTCAACCGGTCTAAGCCATGTATGGCAATTACGTGAGCGGTGGCCGGCCACGCTATACCGCCCATGTATAGTCGTCCACGGAACGCCACCCATGATCCTATATATACATAACTTCTGCACTACCTGAGACATCGAATTGAGCCAGCATACCTCTACCTTGTATCTCCCTATCTAGAGTTGTCTAGATCACCATTTAAGCTCTACCTTGAGAGCGCATGGGTGGACAACGCCATCATCTTTGTACTTGCTATTAGTAGAAAAATTGTTGAGATACTCCTATATCTGTTATCTTCTCTGCTACTGCTCCTATATTATATTGTGTAACTATTGTCTTACATGGTATTAGAGCCATAAGGTTCGAATAGCTTGAGAAGTATCACTATTTTAGCCTACTAGCAGACTAGAATATCAGTAGATTATTCGAGTGATTACATGATGGCTTCATCGTCAAACACTAGTCTTGGTGCTTCAGCTAATGTTAATGCTGCACCTATTCGAATTCGTCCACCTGCATTCCCTGAAGGGAAGATGGATGGAACCAACTATACACTCTAGAAGTTCAAAATTTTTGCAATTTTGGACTCCTATGAATTACTTGACACTATCATGGGAACGATGGGATTGGATCCAGAGCCTATACCAGTTGAAGATCCAGCAAATTCAAGATTGATGATTCAGCCAGATCCAGATCTTCTATGAGCTTGGAAGAGGTAGAATGCTGATGCATTATGTGCAATTGTCACTAGTGTAAGTGATTTTGTGCTTACTTTAGTTCAACATACTACTAAAGCACATGAGGCTTAGGGCATATTGGCTCCTCAATATGAGACCAAGAACCGCACTAGGATACAAACTTTACAAAATCAGTTGGCAAATGAAAAGCATTCTGATTCTGAAAAGGCTGAAGATTTTATCAAACGGATAAAGCATCTTCAAGATCAATTGGCTGCAGTTGGTGTTGTTAAAACACTAGAAGAGCTGGCTCGAAGATGTGTACGTGTTCTTCCAGCAAAGTATGATGGATTAGTAATAGCCCTTAACACTCAGGTAAGACCAACTCCTCTTACATTTGAAGAGTTTTGTGAGATGCTTTTAGAAGAAGAGATGCGGCTTAACAATCGGCAAAGTACAAGTGATGCTGCATTCTCAGCAAATGCAGAAGGTAAAGGCTCTTCTGAAGGATCAAAGAAGAATCCAAAGAAGAAAAAGTTCACAAGAAGTTGCTTCTATCGTGAAAAGAAAGGCCATGCCATCAAGGATTGCAGAAAGAAGCAAGCTGATGAACGGAATGGGACTCTAAAATCATCATTGAAGAACAAAGAGTCTACAAACAACACATAGTTGGAACTTTGGGTAGCTATTGAAGAGGTATGTTCATCTACCCAAGCTCGTGTTGATGAACCATGGATTTTAGATAGTGGAGCTTCTCGCCATATGACCAGTAAAAAGGATTGGTATAGTTCCCTAGTGCCTCTGTGGGAATCCATCAATGTAGTGGTGGGAAATGACTCCAAGTGTCTAGCCGAAGGAATTGGAACCATCTCGTTTATCACTTCTCGAGGTGTTGAGAAAAAGTTATCCGATGTTCTGTATGTACCTACACTCAAAAGAAATTTGTTATCAGTTTCTCCAATAAAAGATCGTGGACTCGAAGTTCACTTCAATAAGAGTGGTGCAAAAATCATGGATACATCAGGTAATGTTGTAGGTAAAGGCATACGACGGGATAACTTGTATGAGTTAAGTGCTTTAACTACTACAGAAGATAAAGATGTAAGCAGGTTATGGCACCAACGATTTGGGCATCTCGGATTTGTAGTTTTGAAGGAGATGCAAAGAACAGGGATGGTTGCTCATTTGCCTGCATTTTCAGAGTTATAGGAACCTTGTGAAGCTTGTATGATGGGCAAGCAACAACAAAAGGCGTTTCCAAGAGAGACCAGCAATCGATCTCAAGCTCCTCTAGAGTTGGTACATGCTGATCTCTGCGGTAAAATGTCTACACGTGCTTTAGGAGGATCTTTCTACTTCTTGTTGTTAGTCGATGATTATAATAGAAAGATGTGGGTTTATTTCATTTGAGAGAAGGCTGATGCTTTTGAAAAATTTAAAGTGTGGCATAAGTATGTAGAAAATGAATGAGGAAGGAAACTGAAGAAATTTAGAACAGATAGAGGAGGCGAGTTCTTATCAACAAAATTCAACAATTACTGTAACGAGCATGGTGTGAAAAGGCAACTTACCACATCTCATACACCTCCACAAAATGGCGTTGTTGAGCATAGGAACAGGATAGTAGTTGAAATGGCTTATTGTATGATAAAGGCTCAAGACATCGCTGCGTCATTCTGGGCAGAAGCAGTCAATACAGCAGTCTACATCCTTAATCGAAGCTACACAAAAGCACTGAAGGGGATGACTCCTCAAGAAGCATATTCTGGTAAAAAGCCTTTGGTTTTGCATTTCAAAATTTCTGGTTGTTTTTGTTATGCACATATTCGTGATTCAACAAGATCAAAGTTGGATTCAAAAAGCAAAAAGTGTGTCTTCCTAGGATATAGTGAAGAGTCTAAAGCATACAGGTTGTGGGATCCTGAGGCAAGGAAGATTTTTGTTAGCCGAGATGTGGTGTTTGATGAACGACCACACTTAGTAGAAGATAAAGGTAAATCTACTATCTCATCGAACGGAGAAATATCTCACCTTGTGCCTATCAAAAGACAGGTTAAAGTTGAGGAGGAGGAAACATCTGATGGAGAAATTTCCTCAATAAAAAGCCAACCAGTTATAGCTGCATAGCATAAGCCACTACCAAAGTGGGCACAACAGCTCTTTGATGATCACAATCCACATGTAGATGTACCAGAATCATCATCGGATGGATTAGAAAGATCAAAGAGAATAGAGGAGCAAAGAAGAGCCTCAAAACAGATTGTCAACATGGCTCTAATGGCAGATATCATGGCCTCTATAAAGGAACCTACCACCATTGAAGAAGCCCTTTATGATCCAGGTTCGAGAGCGGCAATGTAGTCGAAGTATGATAGTATACTCAAAAATGATACATGGGATTTAGTCGACTTGCTCCCAAAAAAGAAGGTAATAGGTACTAAATGGATTTGGAAAGCTAAGTATAAAGCATATGGAACATTTGAAAAGTATAAGGCAAGATTAGTTACACAGGGTTTTTCACAGATCCAAGGATTTGATGTTTAAGAAACTTTTGCACAAGCAGCACGCATGACAACTATTCAGACGGTACTTGCAGTAGCTGCACAAAAGGCCTGGCCTATTTTCTAGATGGATGTCAAATCTGCATTTTTTAATGGTCACCTCAAGAAGGAGGTATATGTATCTCAACCACAAGGTTTTGAGGTGCCCAATTCAGAAAATAAAGTTTGCAGGTTGAAGAAAGCTTTGTATGGACTTAAGCGAGCTCCACGGGCTTGGTACCAACGGATAGATAACTTTTCAAAAATATGGGTTTTGAAAGAAGTACTTCTGATGCTAACTTGTATGTAACGAACAGGGATAGCAAGCTTCTTGTTTTCATTGTATATGTAGATGATTTGATCATTACAGGAGATCATCAGGAACTCATCAATCAAACTCGGATCAGCTTGGGAACTGAGTTTGAAACGACAGACTTAGGTCTACTCCATTTTTGTCTGGGAATTGAAGTATGGCAAAGGAAGGATGGCATTTTCATCTCACAACAAAAATATGCCAAAGAAATTCTCAAGGCAATGATGGACTGCAAACCAACTAGCACACCTATGGAGGTAAATCATAAGCTATCTATGGATGATAACATGCCTGATGTAGATGCTAAGAAGTATAGGAAGCTCGTTGGAAGTCTTATTTTTTTTTGCAACACTAGACCAGACATTTGCTATGCTGTTGAAGTATTAAGCAGGTTTTCCAACAAACCTAAGGAGAGTCACTAGAATGCTGGAATGCGAATTCTAAGGTATATTGCAGGAACCTTGGATTTTGGTATTTTGTATACCACAGGTGATACAGTTCAAGGATATTGTGATTCAGATTGGGCTGGAGATTTTGATTCTAGAAAATCAGTTTTTGGATATTGTTTCGCACTTGGTTCAGGAATATTTTCTTGGGTAAGTAGAAACCAACCAACTCTCGCACTCTCCTCCACTGAAGTAGAGTACAAAGCAGCTTGTTTTGCTTCTTGTGCGGTAGTGTGGTTAAGGAGAATTCTTGCAGATCTAGGATTTCCATCAAATATGGGGATTGTACTCAAGTGTGATAATCAAAGGCGTATGGCTATTGCAAAGAACCCAGTATTTCATGCTCACACGACATATTCACTAAAGCACTTGGAAGAGAGCAGCTCAACAAACATCTTTGACAGATGGGCATAGGACCGAAACCTACTTGATTTTTCATCGGTAAACATTGAGGGGGGGTGTTAGTATATGATCAATGGCTACCCCTCATGATTGTATGCACATTTTGTAAGGCCCCCATTTTGAGGAGAAGCCATGTGTGCATTACCCAATTGATGGGAATCCCAACTTGCATGTTGGATGAAGGTATATTGAACCATGTAAGGTATTGTAAGGGAAGGGAGTTACCAGGGTCCCCAATTGGGGGATCCGAGCAGCGGGGAGTAGCCGCGGCTGGGGGGTCCAAGGGGGCCAGCGGGAATATTCCATAGAATATTCCCTATTGGAGTCAGAAATCATTTATATTTGTTAGGTCGGTTCAACCGATCTAAGCCATGTATGGCAATTACGCGGGTGGTGGCCGCCCACGCTCTACCACTGTCCACGGAAGGCCACCCATGATCCTATATATACATGACTTCTGCACTACCTGAGACATCGAATTGAGCCAGCATACCTCTACCTTGTATCTCCCTATCTAGAGTTGTCTAGATCACCATTTAAGCTCTACCTTGAGAGCGCATGGGTGGACAACGCCATCATCTTTGTACTTGCTGTTAGTAGAAAAATTGTTGAGATTCTCCTATATCTATTATCTTCTCTGCTACTGCTCCTATGTTATATTGCGTAACTATTTTCTTACACCAACTTGGGCTAACAGTATTAGAGAAAACGATTCAATCTGGTTCTTGATCAAAAGAACAAAGGAAATCGATTTTTTGGATCTCCAAAGATCAAAGAAATTATGGAATAAAAAGTTACGTATGTGGAAGCACCTTTGGAATCATGAAAGAAGACAATGGAGAGTAGACAATGAAGACAAGTTCCTATAAGAAAATAGAATCATTGATTGGGAAAATGCAAAGTCTTGCCTCCTTCTTGGTAAAGATCCCCCTCGGATAGAAGGTGTAAGATGGAACAATGGCTAAAACTTGGCGAACATTCCTAGTTTCAATAAGAATTTGGAGCTTCATATCTCGGTAAACAAGAAGTGGTATTTGAATTGAACGAATACCAAATGGGACTTTAATTACATGACCCTATTGCATTCCCTCATTGGGAAAAAAAAAATGTTCTAATGTCGCTGATTCTTCATCGGTGAGTCTTAACTAATGATAAAGCTAAAAAAATTTGTGGGTCCTCTCCTCAGTATGAGTGCTACCTCAATGATAGAGAAGACTTCGGACATCTATTCTTTTTTTTTCCTAGGAGTTTATTTGTTTGGTAGGTATTAGAGAGGCTTTTGGCTTTTTCATAGTAAAACTTTTGGAAGCATGCTTTACTTGGAAAAGTGATCGATTGCTCCACTCCCTTCTGGAGTGCAATTAGGGGAGATTATATTTGGAAGATATGGAAAGAAAGATGTTTGATCACATTTGACATTCCTCCAAAAGAGTAGTTGATCGAAAAATTCCTTTGCTTGTTAGATATACAACTTTGTAATGGTAAGATGTCACCTACCTTTAGACACCATAGGCTGTTTGGTTTCAAGCACAACATAATCCAAAACAACAAAGGCCCACCATGAGGAAAACAGAAAGGTTATTAAACTTCTTGGTAACTATCTCTAGCTATTTTATAATCAATTCTAGCTCTTAGTGTCGAGTCAACTCTCAAACCTAGAATTCCTACTACCTTTGCATCATAATCCTTGTATCACCTTTAGATCATACTACCCCTACTTTGTGGGATATAGGGTGTCCCATGTGCACTATGCTCGTGCACTTGTATAGATGTTCATTATATTTATTCATGGAAGGAAGACCAGGCCTCGGCCAAACTTTCTTTTAAAGAAAGATAGAGATTTGTAGGTATGTGATATGTAGAAAGATTAAGAAGATATAACTTGGATCAATCTCAATCAATCTAAAAGTTTACTGATCAAAGGAGTAAAATTTTGAAGTGGATTTGAGGAGCAGCTCCCCAATGGAAAGAAAGCTTTCGAAAAATAAAACTCAACACCACGTGAAGTAATTCTAAAAGACGCATAAGAAAAAATAATATATTAGAAGAAGTTGGCATCCAGATGGCTGATTAAAGATTAGAGGAATATTGATACCTCCTAGGAAAAATTGATTTTTAGAAACAAAATTTAATTGCCATTTACGGGTTGGAAGGGTCCCTAAGGATCCAACTTGGTTTGGATATTATGGAAGATTCCGAGCACGATAAGACCCTTCTTTAAGATTTTTGAAAACTAAAAGTGGGAAAGAAAACGATTCAGTCTGGTTCTTCATCAAAGAATAAAGGAAGTCGATTTTTCGGATCTCCAAAGATCAAAGAAATTATGGAATAAAAAGTTTCGCATGTGGAAGCACCTTTGGAATCATGAAAGAAGACAATGGATCATATCTAACGACATTAATCGAGATAGGAGAGTAGACAAAATAGAATCATTGATTGGGAAAATGCAAAGTCTTGCCTCCTTCTTGGTCAAGATCCCCCTCGGATAGAAGGTGTAAGATGGAACAATGGCAAAAACTTGGAGAACATTCCTAGTTTCAAGAAGAATTTGGAGCTTCATATCTCGGTAAACAAGAAGTGTATTTGAATTGACGGAGTATCAAATGGGACTTTAATTACATGACCTTATTGCATCCCCTAATGGAGAGTAAAAAAATGTTCTAATGTGGCTGATTCTTCATCGGTAAATTTTAACTAATGATAAAGCTAAAAATAATTTGTGGGGCACCTCCCCAGTATGAGTGCTACCTCAATGATAGAGAAGACTTGGGACACCTATTCGTTTTCACCCAAAGCAGTTGATTTGTTTTGTAGGTATTAGAGAGGCTTTTGGCTTTTTGATAGTAAAATTTCTGAAAGCAAGCTTTACTTGGAGAAGTGATCGGTTGCTCCACTGCCTTATGGAGTGCAATTAGGGGAGACTCTATTCGGAAGATGTGGAAATAAAGATGTTTCATCAAATTTGACATCCCTGCAAAAGAGTACTCGATTGAAAATTCCTTGGCTTGTTAGATATAAAAATTTGTAATTGTAAGAAGTCACATACCTTTAGATACCATAGGCTGTTTAGTTTTGAGCACAACATGATCCAAAATAAAAGGCCCACCATGAGGGCAAAAAAAGGTTATTAAGCTTCTTCGTAACCATCTCTACCTATTTTATAATCAATTGTAGCTCTCACGTCTAGTCAACTCTCAAACCTTGAATTCCTACCGCCTTTGCATCATAATCATTGTATTACCCTCAGATCATCCTACCCCGACTTTGTGGGATATATGGTGTCCCATGTACACTATGCCCGTGCACTTGTGTAGATGTTCATTCTATTTATTCATGGAAGGAAGACTAGGCCTCGGCCAAACTTTCTCTTAAAGAAAGATAGAGATTTGTAGGCATGTGATATGTAGAAAGATGTAAGAAGATATAAATTGGATCAATCTCAATCAATCTATTTACTGATCAAAGGAGTAAAATTTCGAACTGGATTTCAGGAACAGCTCCCCACTGGAAAGAAAGCTCTCGAAAAATCAAATTCAACACCTCGTGAAGGAAGTCTAAAAACGCATAAGAAAAAATAATATATTAGAATAAATAGATGAAAAATCTCCACATAGAAACGAAATGGAGAAATGGTGGTGAGAGCTCGAATTCACAAACCAAAAATTAGAGTCATCAAGAAGGGTTCATTCACGGCAAGTCATGTAACTTACACGGGAAATTAGTTATATAGATTATTTGCTAGTGAGATATATATATATATATATATATATATATATATATATATATATATATATATATATATATATATATAATGCTTAGAGCATGTGCAAAATTACCCTTACGTTGCTAAAAAAGTATGCATATTCCCTCGTTGATTATTGGATTGGTGTAGCATGTAGTTTATATGAGACAAACTAATAAATGAGTAGGGCTTCACGATTAATATATATAGATTATTTGCTAGTGATATATATATATATATATCTATATATATATATATATATATATATATATATATATATATATATATATATATATATATATATATATATATATATATATTTATATGTATATGTGTGTGTGTGTGATGCTTAGATCATGTGCAAAATTACCCTTACGTTGCTGAAAAAGTATGCATATTCCCTCGTTGATTATTGAATTGGCGTAGCATGTAGTTTATATGAGACAAATTAATAAATGAGTAGGGCGTGACGATTAATAGTTCTCAACGGCAGTAGAGGTATTCTGGCTATAGCGTAAATCTATGAGACAATGCTTCACGATATTTCTTCACTACCTTAATCGTTAAGCGTACCTTTTATATGCGCTTACAGTTACGCTATTCACAATAGAACTTAAGATGTTTCTTGTTGAGGCACGACGATCTCACATAGTTGCTGTTCCTTTCCGCATGATAAACGACATGATTATACACTACAACTTTAGCGTTTTATATTTGAAGTATAATTTCTTGGCACTTCGTTCAAACAGGGTTGATCTCTTCCTTCAAAGAGTGTTGATCGCTTTGCACTTGAAGTTGATTAACGAGTCAAATTCAAATCGTGACCAACCATGCAGCAAGACAATGACTTGAACGCTTTTTATTGGAAAGATCAAAGCCACCAGCTTGAAAGCATGAAATACTAGTATGTGGAAAAACGGGAAGAAAGAGAAACGATTAATAAACAATTCAAAGAGAGTTAGGTCTCGTCTTTCACAGAAGAAGAAGGAAATTGTATATATGATACTTTTCGTTGTCCTCATTGAAAGAATAATCTTTATATGATGAATAACCACATATGTTTTACACACTCGAACCTGTATGCGTTTTTAGCCCATTCCAACGTTCCGTTCAAATAGTATACTTTTCTCTTACTATTCATTCCAACGTTCTATGCCCTGAAGACGAGGTTGTGGGTGTATTTAAATGAAAAATTGTTCCTCCTTGCTTGCTTTTTAAGCTTTGGTGCATCTTCACCCTTCAATAAGATCTCATTTTGATCTTTCAGCATGGTTGAATCAACTTTTGCCATGTGGCAATCCCTTTATTCCTTCAATTCACTAAACTCACTAAATTGTGGTGACGTTGAAAACTAGACTTTGTGCTTTTTGACCCTCCAAATATTCTTTGATCAAGATAAAACTTTGTAGGGCTATGGTTTCTATTCTCTTCTTTAGGAATACGCAGAAAAAATGCCAATCTAATATCCCTTATACTAATTTAACTACATTTAGAAGTTTGCAAGATGACATTAAGGTATGTAGAAAGCTTGGATTTTCTTGAAGATTTGTACAAATGCATAGCCTTGTATGATCTCTGTACATGCCCTACGATATGGCTAGCATAAATTCCTATACAAGATTTTGTAGGGTCTAAGTGGAAAAATTATATTTTTATACAAGTATATCAGTGTGCTAGAAAGTCCATTTATAGGTGAAAATTCAAGCTATATACTACCTTGGATAGGCTTTACAAGTATATGAATTTTCTTGTCATTTGGTGATAGTGAAATTGTTTTCCTAATTTCCAAACTTTGACTGACTATTTTTTACCGCTACCTTGGATTTGCTTGATTTCTTCCAATCTTTGCATGTGAACTCCTTTCGACATCCTTGATGTATCTTGACATTCATAGGGATTTTGGTGTAGGCCTTCACAAGTGAGAGGCGAGAGAAAATCTCGATAACACTACATCAACCCCTAAAGGGGGTTTGTTGATATATTTCGATAGTGATGTGTTCAAACACTCCAAGACCGTTCGGGCACTTTTTTCCCTCTGTAAGAGGGTTTTTCGCCCAGCTTGTACATATGCGTATAACTCTAGCGGGTTACCTATCTTTTTCTATTCTTTTGGTAATATATTCAGTATTCTGTGTTGTGCTCCAAACTTCTTTTTCTTCCTTGTATTGTTCACGTACTTCCATAGACCTCAAACTCTAACACATCGTAAAAGCCAACAAGCTTAAAAACAAGTGGATCCTTCACAAAGGCAACAAAAAGGCTATACGTCTTCTTTGTAGCTTTCTCTAACTTTGTTTGTTTGTTGTAATTCAAAAAGGTTATAAGCCTTCTTAGTAACTTTATCTAACTCTCTTTCATCCTTTCCTTGTTTATAATTTAAAGCACTCTTATAAAACAGATATAATCAGAAGATGCAAGATACCAAAAACAAAAAGTTTCAAGTGAATTAAAACTAGAGATGGATTTTGCTCTTCGTTGAAACGGGTTTGATCTCGTTTCACTTAGCTAACTAATCAAATAGTTAACCATCGATGTAACAATTGACTGGAACATTACTATATGGAAAGATCAATGCATACTTAAACAAAAATTTAGGAAATAAGAAATACTACATGGGAAATCTATAATAAAGAGAAACAAATTAAAGTAAAAAGCGCATGTTCTAAGCTATAGATTATCGAGAGGAAAATTAGAAGACGGGATCAAATTATGGAGGTCAATCTAATTATGTTGATGCTACTTTAAGTTTTGATTGTGGAAACGTACTAGCAATGATGCATGTAAGTGATAAAACATAGAACCTAGAATATGTTTCGTATATTGATAATGGTTGTAGCCACCATATGAATCAAGGAAGTCAATTTTGCTGATCTTCGAAGATTAAAAAAAATGGAATAAAGAGTCGTATGTGGAAGCACCTTTGGAATCATGAAAGAAGACAATGGAGCAGATCTGAGGACATGAACCAAGCTAGGAGCATGGACAATTAAGACAATTGCCTATTACAATAAGAATCACTGCGTGGGAAACTCAAAGTCTTGCCTCCTTCTTGGTCAAGATCCTCCTCGGATAGAACGGATAAGATGGAACGATGGCAAAAAATTGGAAAACATTCCTAGTTTCAAGATGAATTTGGAGCTTCATGTCTCTACCCCTACTTTGTGGGATATAGGGTGTCCCATGTGCACTATACCCCTACACTTGTACAAATGCCTCTACCGAACTTCCTCTTAAACAAAGATGAAGATTTTTAGGTATGTTATATGTAGAAAGATGTAAGAAGATATAAGTTGGATAAATCTCAATCAGTAAATAAGTTTACTAAATAAAAGGAGTAAAATATTGAACTAGAATTGAGGAGGAACTTGACAATGGAAAGGAAGTTTTAGAAAAAAAAAACTCAACACCTAGAGAAGGAATTCGGGAAAATGGATAAGGAGAAAAAATATAATAAAGGAAATAGAGGAAACCTCTCCTGCATGGTTGGTGCTAGAAAAACATAGAAATGAAATGACGAAATGGTGAGAACTGGCCATATAAAACTTCTCACTTGTGACTCGTTCACGGCTAGTCATCGATTGTTGATGAAGCTTCAAAAGAAACGAAAAAGAAACAAAAAATATATGAAAGCTTCAGAACAAACAAAAAAGTGAATGCATATGAAAGCAAATGTAAATATATTTCTCGATAAGGTAATTGCAAATGGATCAATCAGAAATGAGAATTAGGAATATGTAAATGGTTTTAAAAGCTTTTTATCATTTCTATGGTACTAGTTCTAGAAAAATTCTTTTTTCTAGAACCAGCATCGACTTTCACAAACTTAATGCCCCAAATCATGAAGATCTTTATCTTATGATATGACGTAAATCCTTTATTTGAGTGAATATGGAGGTATACAACACCAATATTATGCATAGTTGGATCTCTTCCTAACCTAATGACGATCTACCTTTCTGAAATTTGGAGTTTCAAAATTTGAATCGTTCTTGGAGTTGCTGACTTAAGAATAGCCGTGAAAACGTTTATGGTCGAAGACTCGATGCAAAAGGAACTACCCAAGAAATGTTACTAGAAAATCCATGAACAGTTGTGCTCGGAAGACGTGTCATTGAGCTTTTATAACATCTATTTGGGAGTTCAAATCCTTCTTTAAAGGAGCATAAAGAACCTTAATCCATTATCACAATTAAAGAAGGACATGCAAATCTTCCAGCTATATAAACTAATTTGATATATATATATATATATATATATATATATATATATATATATATATATATATATATATATATATATATATATATATATATATATATATATATATACACACACATATATATATATATATATATATATATATATATATATATATATATATATATATATATATATATATATATATGTGTGTGTGTGTGTGTGTGTGTGTTTGTGCGTGTCTGTATGTGTATGTCTGTGTCTGTATAGTGCTTATATGATGTTCTAAATTACCCTTACCTTGCTTACAAAGCATGCATATCCCCTCGTTAATTATTTGATTAGTGTAGCATGTAGTTTATATCAGACTGACTAACAATAAATACGGGGTCACTATTCATACTTCTCAAGGGTGGTATCAAGACTGACTATAGCCTAAATTTATGAGACAATGCATTAATTCTGTATAGAAGCTTCTATCTTACTTAACTACCTCAATCGTTAAGCTTACCTTGTATATGTTGTTAATATGAGGAGGGGTTCAATTAAAGTGTGATTGTGTCTATAATCTTTTTTATGTATTGCCTAGGTTACCCATACCACGGGTGTTCTTCCCGATTGAATTCCACAATTGTATTTGTTACAACATGATATTTTCCGCTCCTAAATTATCGATAAAGGAAGTAATTAAGCTGCAATATTATTAGTTTAAATGCATAGTCATACTTCCGTGGATATTCACCAACGTTGATATTACCTAACAGAATTTTACCTTATTTGTATCAAGGATAAACATTATCGAACTAGCAACATATTTTTTCACTAGCTACTATTGAATCATCTCTAATCTTGATAAGGTGAAGGAGATGTTGAAATAAGTGATGACACCCTATCGAGCATACAAGAAAAATGGCACTATCTATGGAGGACAGGAACATAAAACATCTTGTCGATGTGCTACACATTCTGAATATAACAAAGAATTTGATTTATATTGGACAAATGGTTGACTAGGGATTACAAGCTAGGTTCAATGTTGATGTGTTATATATAGAATACTAGAAACATGGTGGACGATTGATTGCAAAAGGTAAAATAGTAGGAAGGACGTTGACTTTAAATGTGAAATTTCTTGAAATCAATGCAACCATGTTTGCAAAAGCTGTAGGAGTAATTACTGATATAGACATATGGGATAAAAAAATTGGACATGTAAACTTACAGAGGCTGAAATTGATGCAATCCAAGGATATTATCAATGGACTACCAAATTTCAAAGTTGTGGAAATGCAAAACCTATGCGCAATATTTCAATTTCGTAAACAATCATGAGCATCATTTCTCCATGACAATCATGTTAGTGAGAATGCTATAGAAATAGTACATACAGATGTTTAGGGTCATACAAAAATTACATGTATGGGTGGTTGAAAATTTTTAGTCACTTTCATTGATGACCATACATGGAAAATATGGGTATATTTCATGAAAGAGAAGAGTCGTGTGTCCACTCACTTCCAAAAGTAGATAGGGAAGTATATTCTGACATTAAGGTGTGATGGAGGAGGTGAATACATGTCAAATGTGTTCAATAACTTTCTTAAAATTCATGGAATTCGACGTCACATTTCACCATAATAGAATGACATTGTTGAATGCAAAAATAGAAATAGTGTACAAATAGCAAGAGCATTGATAGCTGAGAAGAATGTGCCACATTATTATTGTGTAGAAGCTATGCACACTATTGCATACATCAATGAACAGAACTCAGACTGCTGTTGTACATTAAGTTAAACCTGAAGAGAAGTTCACAAGTAAAAAAGCCAAACTTATCACATATGAAAGTTTTTGGTTGTTTGCACATGTACATATTCTAGATGCACTGAGGATGAAGCTTGACCCAAAAGCAGAAAAATCTAAATTCATTGGGTACTCCCTAGAGCAAAAGGGGTTATAAACCACTGAGAGGAGAGGTGAAGGTAAGCAAGGATGTGGTATTTGATGAAATTTCAAGCTTCTATGTAGGTGTCAAAGAAGGAATAAATCTTGAATCAAATGACAATGAAAATGCTAAAACATCATGTGCAAAATCTCAAGTTTTGAGTGGACTTGCAGATTTAGGTGTGGGAGTGCAAAGCCTATGACTATCTATTATGATAATCTTAGAAGCATATAGTTAGCACGAAACCATGTTCTTCATGCTAGAACAAAGCATATCGAGGTACATTATCACTTCATCATAGAGAAGGTATTGGTAGGTGACATTGATCTTGTTTATTTGAGAACAGATTAGTAGGTTGCTGATAGTTTTACTAAGGTGGTTGGATTACAGAAGAAGAAACTTTGGAAGATGCTTCGATTAGATGACATGACATTGAACTTGAGGGGGAGTGTCGAGATATCAAGCTCAACATATGATGATCCAAGATGACACGTATCACTTTTTCATTTCTATGACATGTATAGTGGTCACACCAATATATTTCATGAATACTTCAGTGAGGTTTATTAGATTTATCTACAAAGAGTGATGGCACATTTTTTTCTTATGAGCTCACTGATTTCCAAACATTAGGATTTTTCTTATGTATTGTTCTTTATATATTGCACTTATTGGACTATTGTTTTTAGGTCCTTCTTGTACATTCCTTTATGTAATAGAAGAAGAATTAAGAAGATCATTCTTCCTTGCCTCAATCTATGTGTGTCCTCCTCTTTGATTGTGATAGTGTGTGCGTGTGAGCGCTCCTCCTTATCTCCTCCCTCATGAAAACTATTGTCAAGATGAAAGAAACCATTGGTGAATTGAAACCTTGTAAATATTTTGGCATTATGGCATCCCAAATGAATTGTTCATTCAGTTAAAAGATTTTTCAACCCCCTTTAGTCCCTTGATTTGGAAAGAGCCTATCTCCAAAGGTACTCTTCCAATTCGCATTAGTATTGTAGTTATAAAGCTTATTGATAAAAGAAGTTTTGAGGATGACCTGAATAATTGGAGGCCTATCTCTTAGTTGACATCTTTGTAAAAATTCTCTGTTCCATTCTCAGCTAGAAAATTTGCCTCCTTCTATACATAATCATTTTACTTGGACAAAAAAACTTTATAATGGGAAGGTATATTCTTGATGCTATCATTTCCTTCTAGGAAGGAATTTTCCAATGAGACCAAACATGATTTCGAATTCTTCAAGATTAACTTTGATAAGGCTTATGATAGAATAGAATGGGATCTAGTCATTCATTCTTTACATGATGTTGTCTTTTGCAAAATTATTAGTAATTTTGTCACTATTCTTCTTGATAATGCCTTCTCTAGGATTTTTGTCAATGGTTTTATCTCCAAACCTTTTAAGATAGTTAGATCCATGTGATAGGGGTGCCTCCTTGCTCTTCTTCTCATTTCCATTGTCAGTGATCCCTTGGTTGGCTAGTTAAATATGCTATGTCCAAAGGCAATATAAAAGGTATTGTTGTTCTCAATAATGATGTGCCTCTAGGAGTGCAATTGTTGAGGACACCAATATGCTTATGATAGCTCATGAAATCTTTATTTCTTTGTCTCTTCATTATTTGGATCTTTTTTGTGCTGCTAGTGGTTATAATATCAATCAGAAAAAAACAAAAACTACTTTTAAGGGCTCTCATTAATTTTTTTCACGTTGTGTGAAGGATAAAGGCTATGCTATTGTTAATGATGGGAAAATCTTTAGACTTCTTGGAATTCCTATGAGCTTCAATGATTCTCTCAATTAGAGATGAGAATGGGTTATTAATAAATTTAGGGTTAGAATTTTCAGATGGTATCATCTTCAAAGCTACATTGGTCATATAGGACTTGTCTTCTAAGCAGAAACATTTTTGAAAATACTATAAGGGAAATGATCGTTCCATAGAGAGTTGCCAAGACTAGCTGCAAAAGTGGCCATGAAGAAAGAGGTTGTATCCATTGAAAGCAAAGTCCCAAGAATTTAAATATGTGATTGAAACAGTTTGTCATTATGGCTAAAAATTTGTCAACATGTAAATTGGGAACCTCTGCTCTAATGGAGGAGATGAACACATTTCTTTTGATTTTAATGCACTTTCGGTTGATGTGTGGCATAAAACATTAATGAATAGTGTCATGCTCACCTCAAAAAAAAATGGAGATGGAAAGTTGTATTGCCAATAGTCAAGCTTTACCACATAGGTGTTGGCTTGAGCTTGTTATGTGTGCAAGATATATACTTATCGAGTATCCACCAAAGCTGTGCAATCTATCATTCCATATGAGGCTTGGCATGCTTGCAAGCCATGTATTTTTGGTGGGTATAGTTCTCGAAGCAAAATATAATTTTTGTATCATCCACACATTAAACACATTTTTTTAATCCATTATGTTGTTTTTGTGGAATTGACTTGATTTAGCTCTAGAGATGTGCATGCCACTTTAATGACTCTTTTCATAGGTGGAAAATGAAGTGTTGGTCCAAATGAGGTGATTTCTCAACCTTTATAAGTTCCACATGATGATGTGGATCATTCCATTCGTGATGTACTTGTTGATGAGAGGGCTAATCTAGAAGAGTCTAAAACAATGGGCAAATGGTTGGCGTAGACTTTAAGATATGGTAAATTAGATGTAGCTCCCTTTTATCATACAAATTTATGCTCTCATTAGATTGCAATGCAATGGTTAGCTCTAGTCTCTATGATCAGAATGAGCCTCTTTCATTTGATGAAGAAAAAAATACAAAAACCTAGATGATTGTTTGGCAATTACAATATGATGTTATTATGAAGAATCATACTTTTTCTTTATGCAATTTCCCTCTATTGAAAAAATTGGTAGTTATAAGATGAGGCTTGTTGAAAAATGCTTTGCAAGAGAGAGAGAGAGAGAGAGAGAGAGAGATAGAGAGAGAGAGGGAGAGAGAAAGAGAGAGAGAGAGAGAGAGATTGATTTTGATGAGGCTTGTTGAAAAAGGCTATGTGGGAGAGAGAAAGAGAGAGAGAGAGAGAGAGAGAGAGAAAGGGAGAGAGAGAGAGAGAGAGATTTTGATGAGATGTTTCCTCTCACATGCCATGTAATGGTTTGAAGCAAGCACCACATGCTTGCTATGAAATGATATACACCTACTTTATTGCACATGGTTATGATATTATTCCAATTTAGAGCACCCTAAATTTTGTATAGATGATGTAATTCTCATGAATTTTGTATATGTTTATGACATGCTGCTCATTGATCCTAGTAAGATGTATATAGCTGAATTTAAGGCTGATTTTCATGCTTCTTTTGAAATGTTAGATAGGGGTCATTTGCATCATTATTTGGGCATTCATTTTATTCAAGTTTATTGGGGAATACGGATGTGTCAAATAAAATACATTGATACATTGTTGCAATGTTCTGGCCGTGGGAATTGCAAAGCTATTGCCACTCCTATGGAAAGAGGTTTACGGTTGATTCTTCATGATGTTGGAAATGCGTATGATGTCTTTATCTATTACCATGCTATTGGATGCTTGATTTTCTTATGCAAATCTCAGCCTAATATTCTATTTTTGTCTCTTAGATAATTAGGTTTATGCATTGCCCAAGTATCGCGCATTGCTAGGTGGTTAAGCACATGTTTTTTTATTTGAGTGATACCCATCTAGTTGGATTGTTTTATGCCAAGATGGATCACTACCACGAAACTTAGATGCTCTTTGTCACTCATAGGAGACTAGTTCCTATCACACTCACATGTGCAATAGTGGTCTCTGCTTCATACTTGGTATGTCATGCATATCTTGGTTGACCAAGAAGGGGCCTACTATTTCTAGTTGTGAGGCTGAGTATAGGATAACTTTAACAAGGACCATTCCATGTGTGTGGTTTAGATGCCATTTCACTCATTTGGATGTTGGTTAGTATTCTACAACCACCATTGTCATTGAGATTTAGAGTGCATTGGCAGTTACGCAATTTGGCATCGTTGAGCCCATCAAAGTCATATTCCACAAAGTCAATTTGGGGAAAGTAAAAATGATCAAATTCAAGATGGTAAAAGTCAAAGTGTTCAAAGTCAAGTTGGTCAAGGTGCACAGGTAGTGCACAATCAATTTAATCACAATAGTTATGTTTTGCAAAACGTGTATGTAGGTTGTAGATTGTCTTTCTATAAGTTTCAAGGGTTTTAAAGATGTTTGGAAGGTTCAGGTGAACCACCCCTTAGGTACACATATTGATGAAATGAAGGCAAAGGTGAAGGTATGTAAAGTGGAAGCAGTATGTAGGAAAAGTGCGACCATAGAGAAGCAAGTGTGAGATACAGTGTGCAAGAAGTGTGATCTAGTGTGCAAAGAAGGAATGTAGATAGCCAGTAAGCTAGGTAGTCAAGGTGGCACACGGCAGCATTGAAGAGGTGTGTGCATCAACAGAACATGTTCATCGCTCCTACCCTATTGGAAGCTTGAGTGCAAGGTTTGCACAAGTGCAAGATCCTAGAGAAGGCGAAGGTCTGGTGCAAAGAATATTGGCGGCGTAAGAGACTTTGGGTATCTAGTAACCTTGTGTGTTTGTGTACTTTTTGGGATTATGCATTCTGCATAGAGATCATTTGGTTTGTGCTATACATCATCATTGTATTTATCTCTTCATAATCAATATACAAAAGCTTCTAGTATCTATATATCACTTGTTTTTCTCTTCATTCTCCTACAAACACCCAAGTCCCTTTCTACAAAGAACCCCCCAACAAGATTTGTCAACCCACAATAGGATCCAAGGAGGATTGAGCATAGGAGAAACAATATTTGCAAAGTGTAGAACAAGTGCAAGGATATTGATGGTGTTGGTCTAAGAGGTAATCTTTCTTCTTATTGGGATTCTCTTAAGCCTAAGAGGAGTCTGAGTAGCTCATGACTGCACCTCGGTCTAAAACCTTGAGGGTCCCTTGCAAACCATCAAGAAGAAAAGTTTTTCAAAGGTTAACCAGCCCTTTATTAGCTTCATCACCAGTAAGAAACATGGCAGCTCAAGTAGATTTAGAAACTCTACTCGCGAGGTTAAATATCAAATTCCCATCTTTCAAGGGACTAGGATAAGAATACCCAAATGAACATATTATGAGATTTTTGGCCTTATGTAAGACAAGGTTTTTGATGGGAAGAGAAGATGCATTTTTTATTCTTTTCCCTACAACATTAGAAGGGTTAGCATACCAATGGTTTAGTCAATTTGTGGATAATCACCTCACTACATGGGACCTATTGAAAGAAGCATTTAAGACACAATTCCAACAAGGAAACTCAACCAAAAATATTATTGTAGAGCTAGAAAATATAGGACTAGGCCTTGGGGAGACCTTTCCTGAATTTGTCTCCAGAGCCAAGGCATTGATGGCTAAATTACCAGACCCTCTCCATGACATCTTCATCAAGAAGTGGTTGGCTAAACCACTTCAAATTTCAATCTACTTTAAAATTAGAGAGTTAGTGTTACCTACAAAAACAATTAAAGAGTTTATTAATACAACAACAAGATTGGAGTAGATTAGGCATCACTACAGAACAAGATCTTCTAATTTATCATATCCCACAGAATCTAAGAACATAGTAAAGTCGCTAAGGAAGGAACTTGAGAGCCTCAAAAGGAAAAACCCCACGAAGAGGAGGAAAGTGCAATAACTTAGCTAAGGAGAGAAATTGAGGTCCTAAATGTTGTGTTTACAAACTTTTAAACATCAAAGTACACAACAAAACATGATGAGACCTCCCAAGATCTTCAAAACACCAACAAAATATTTCCAAGCTTCAGAAATAAACTTTCCTCCAAACTTCCAACAAAACAGAAATAGGTCACTGTAGAAAAATATCCACCAGAAACTCTCTCAGCAGAATTTGACAAAACTAATCACATATCCTGAAAATGGACTCGGATTAGCATGCTTTAGAAACAAAAAACGTCAAAAAATGTGGAGTATAGCTCCCGAACGAGCAGCTTGAAGTCAAGGCGTGAGAAGGCCTGCAACAGCAAGGTATGACTAACTGTGTGAGTTGAAACTGATGTACAATTGCAAGAAAACTTAAAGATATATGGCAAATTTTGATATGGATAGAAATAATGAGAGCTAAGGAACCTTTTTCCAAGTGAAATCACTTAAAAATACCTTATAAACTGAGATATGAAAGTTTGAAGAGAGGTATGTCTCTGATGAGGCACTAGATAGACACAAAACAGAAGATGTGCAAAACGGCCTACTTGCGCGGAGTTGTCTCATTGCAAAATTGTACAAAAACTGATATATTTATATAATACAAGTTTTAAGCTTCACAATGCAACAAGAAGCACTCATTTTGGACACCTACACTAAGAGAACCACTCTTTTTATTGAGAGTCTATCAACAGAAGTGCCTTCCTTGTCTAAAAATAGACACCTCTCCTTTCCTTCTTACTTTTATCTACTTTTATCTACTTTTACTCTAAATTTGAAGATGTGAACTCCTCCATATGTTATTTTTCATAACTAATAAGATCCACAAGCTTCCATATACCATTTTTAATAATGAATAAAATCCACAAGACTCCAAGTTACTTTAGAGCTTGTTTTATGTAACATTGCCCCCCTCAAGCTCTAAATCCAAAGCTTTGACTCCAAGTACTACTTTGATTTGCTTAGGCCTCTGAGAATCTACTGCTTTTGTAAGTATGTCTGCTAATTGATATTTAGTTCCAACATGTTGAATATCAATATCTTCATTGACCACCTTCTCTCGGATATAGTGATAGTGCACTTCAATGTGTTTTGTTCTTGCATGGTACACTCGATTAGACGCGAGCTATAATGAACTTACATTATCTCGAAAGAGTAATGGACCTTTTGTAGATAGATTCATATCTTCATAAAGCTTCAAATACCACATAATCTCACATATTGCATTTGTAAGGCTTCTATATTCAGCTTCTGTGCTTGAAAGTGCTATTGTAGGCTGTTTTTTAGAACTCCATGAAACCAGATTATTACCTGCAAATATCAAATATCCACCTATACTCCTTCTATCATCCTTATTTCCAGCCCAATCTGCATCACTGTATGCTTTCAAATCCAAACCATCATGATATTTATAGCCCAGACCTTCATATAATCTACCCTTCAAATATCTCAAGACCCTTTTAGATGCTTGCATATGAACGTCTGTGGGTTTGTTCATGAATTGAGACAATGTACTTACACTAAATATAATATCCGGCCTTGTTAAAGTTGCATATATAGGAGAACCAATCAAAGACCTGTAGATAAGTGGATCTTCTAAACGTTCACCATCTTCAGCACTGTACTTCACATTGGGTTCCATCGGATTACTCATACTCTTGCAATGTTCCATTCCATATTTCTTTAACAAATCTAAACTATACTTCCTTTGTAGAAGATATACACCATCGTCTTTCTTCATAACTTCGATTCCAAGAATGTACGTCAATTCTCCTAAATCTGAAATTTTAAATTCAGATCCAAGCTCTGCTTTGATCCTGGCTATCTCACCTTCATTGTTTCCTATTATTATCAAGTCATCCACATAAATTGAGATATAAACAATCAATGATCCTTCAACCTTAATAGACAAAGAAGTATCTGCATTTGGACACCTGTATCCCTGCTTTTCAAGAAACATTACCAATCTAAAATTCCAAGCCCTTGGAGCCTGCTTAAGACCATACAATGCTTTCAAGAGTTTACATACATGTGTAGGCTTCTTGGGATCTTCATAACCTACTGGTTGATCCATGTACACATCTTCTTTTAAATCACCATTGAGAAATGCACTTTTTATATAATTGATAAAGATTCCATACCTTTCTTGCAGTAACACTTATTAATGTCCTTATTGTTGATATCTTGGAAACAGGAGAAAATGTCTCCTCATAATCGATGCCATAACTTTGTGCATAACCTTTACAAACAAGCCTTGCTTTATATCTACTTACTGAACCATTACTATTTCTCTTTATCTTTTACACCCATTTGTTAGCAATTACCTTCATGTTAGGTTGCCTTGGAACTAAACTCCATGTATTGTTCTCATACAAAGCTATCATTTCTTCATCCATTGCTTTAACCCATTTCTTTACCTTTGAGGCTTCTTTAAAAGTTGTTGGTTCCTGCTCCTCAAGACGTTTTCCAATATAAGCTTCATGAGAAAATCTTTGTGGTTGCTTTCTTTCTCTTACTCGATACCTTGATTGGCTTCTTGTCCTACCATGATTTTCTTGACTTCGAGTCTGAGTTCTTCTTGATGTAGAACCTTCACTTTCTTCTTCCTATGACTCAATTTCCTTTGAAATCAAATCGAGAATTTTCTTCAACTTCTGATTGGGGGGAGTTACCTCTTCATGTGTAATTTGACTCTCTGGTGAACTTGGAGAACTTGGCTCTTCTTCGTGACTTCTTGTAGTTTCTTCTTCATCTACGTGCACTTCATGTTTATACCAAGATTTATCTTCATGAAAAATAACATCTCTTGAAACAATTACCTCTCCCGTATCTGGGTTCGCACATCTATATCCTAGTTGCCCTTCTGCCATACCAATGAAAACTATTTTTTGTGACCTTGGATCCAACTTTGACCTTAACTGTTGTGGAACATGAACAAAACATATGCTTCCAAAAATTCTAGAATTAGCAATATCTAGTTTTGATCCATAAAAAAATTCATAAGGTGCTTTCTCTACATGAATTTGAGTAGGTAATAACCTATTCATCACATAAACTGCCATATTGCATGCTTCAGCCCAAAAGGTAAGTGTTAAGTCTTTTTCATTTAACGTGCACCTACCCATCTCCAAGATAGACGTGTTTCTTCTTTCGGCCACACCATTTTGTTGAGGTGTGTATTTGTTTGTAGTCTCCTTTTTAATTCCTTCTTCCTCCAAAAATGCAAGAAACTGATTAGATAAATATTCACCTCCTCCATCTAATCTCAACCTTCTTATGCTTCGACCTGTTTGCTTTTCAACCAATGATTTAAACTTATTGAACATGTCAAACACTTCGGATTTGTATTTCATAAAATAAATAAATGTAAACTTTGAGAAGTCATCAATAAATGTTACAAAGTACTTGCTACCTGCCATGGACTCTTCTTGAGATGGACCCCATACATCAGTATGAATCAAGTCCAAAATACCTCTGCTTTACAATCCTGCTTTTGAAAAAGGACTTCGTACCTCTTTTCCAAACTCACATGCCTCACAAACAAAATCCAAATCTTGCTTAGGTAGTTGTGGTAAACCTTCAACAAATGATTTCTTTGCAATATCTTTTAACCTGCCAACACTGATGTGTCCTAATCTTTTATGCCATAAATCCAATTTACTTACTTGAGTCCTATTAACCATTGTATAACCTGCATAATCTGGAACTTCAACTTCATAAGTATATAATTTGTTTACCTTTTGTCCTTTTATAACAAAATTCCCATCCTTCTTGTGATAAGCCTACCACTAATTATTGTCAAAATCGACCACTACTCCATTGTCCTCGATCTGTCCAACTGAAATCAAATTTCTTGTAATAGTAGAAACAAACAAAACATCTCTAAGAGTTACATGTTCATTAAGTGGACAATCACCAATGTAAACTACTTCATGCTCAGTACTATCTCCTCTAGCAACTATGACTCTTGAGTTTAGTTTGTGTAAGTTCACAAACATATTCATGTTGTGACTCATGTGGTTTGAGCAACCACTATCTACATACCAAGTTTTGTTGTTTACCTTCCTCTTATGTGTCTCTGTATGCATAGCCATAAGAACGTTTTCCTTCTGTGTTTGAACCTCCTCTTGTACTATGTTGTTGTTGTGGTGCATGTGATCTTGGCCTCTTCCTCTTTGTCGTCCTCTAAAACCACCTCTTCTATTCGGATTGGAGAAGCAATCCCTAGCATAATGACCAACTTTACCACAATAATGGCAAGTACAGTTACCTTGCTGGTTTGATTGAGTTTGTTGACTTTTTTGTGTTGTTCTTCCTCCTCTAGTAGCATTGAAGCTTCCTCTTTCTCTTGCATTGTTGTTGAATCTTCCTCCTCCTCTCCAATTTCCTCTACCTCTTGATCTATTTGATGAAGTATAAAGAGCTTATCCTTGACTATCTCTTTGTGAATGATAAGAGTTGCCACCTTCTATGTTGATTTCTTCAGCCATCATGAGCGTTTGTAGATCTTCAAAGGATGGTAGATTCTCTCGAGTCACGATAGACGTAATGAAAGACTTCCATCTTTCATCTTCTCTCAAGCCATTTAACATGCTATTAAACTTTATATCCTCACTAGGAGATACATCAATAGAGGCTAATGCTTCAATAAGAGATTTTACCTCAAGAACATAATCATTAAATGTTGTTGTGGCTTCTTTTTTACTCTTGTCAACTCATCAATAAGTTGTGTTTGCCTCGCTCTCTTGGTAGTTGCAAATTATGATATAATAAACAGAACTCTTCTGTCTCTTTCGATCCATTCTTGCTCTCATTCTCGATCTGCTTGTGTAGGAGCTTTTGGTAATACCTCCTTCACTTTTGTACCTGTTATCAATCCCAAAGACCTTTAGACATGCGATAAGACTCCATCTAAATTGCCACATGGGATAATTTCTTCCATCTAATAACTTCTCAATTGATGCACTCAAATCTGCCATGTTGAATTGTTGTAAATAAAGAAGATAATTCAATAAGTTGTGTGAAAGATTTGATAAAAAAACAAAAGCTTTGATACCACAATGTTGTGTTTACAAACTTTTCAACATCAAAGTACACAACGAAACATGATGAGAACTCCCAAGATCTTCAAAACAGCAACCAAATATTTCCAAGCTTCAATAACAAACTTTCCTCCAAACTTTCAAAATAGAAATAGGTCATTGTAGAAAACTAACCACCAGAAACTCTCTTAGCACAATTTCAGAAAATTAATCATATATCAAGAAAATGGACTCTGAGTAGCATGCTTTAGAAACAAAAAACGTCAAAAAAGGTGGGGTATAGCTCTCAAACGAGAAGCTTGAAGTCAAGGCATGAGAAGGCCTGCAACAGCAAGGTATGACTAACTGTCTAAATTGAAACGGATGTATAGAAGCAAGAAAACTTAAAGCTATATGGCAAATTTTGATATGGATAGAAATTATGACAGCTAAGGAAACTCCTCCAAGTGAAGTCACTCAAAACGACCTCATAACGACTGAGATATGAAAGTCTAAAGAGAGGTATGTCTCTGATGAGGCACCAGATAGACACAAAACAGAAGATCTGCAAAAACGCCTACTTGCGTGGAGATTTCTGATTGCCAAATTGTACAAAAACTGATCTATCTATATAGAACAAGCTCTAAGCTTTGCAACGCAACAAGAATCACTCAATTTGGACACCTACACTAAGAGAACCACTCTTTTTATTGAGAGGCTATCAACAGAAGCGCCTTCCTTGTCTAAAAATAGACATCTCTCCTTTCCTTCTTACTTTTATCTACTTTTGCTCTAAATTTGAAGATGTGAACGCCTCCACATGTTATTTTTCATAACTAATAAGATCTACAAGCTTCCATATAACATTTTTAATCATTAATAAATTCCACAAGACTCCAAGATTACTTTAGAGCTTTTTTTTATGTAACACTAAAGCTACAAAAAGAGGAGGAAGCTCAAGAAGAAGAGTTGGCAAAACTTCGGCACAAATAACAAGAACTCCTAGGAGGTGGCATCAAAAATGGATTATGGTGCATCATGTGCAACAAACATATTCATATGGTAAGTGAGTGTCCATTGTTAAGTGTAACTTTCCAGCTATGCAGGAAAGCTGGTCATGAGGCTCACAAATGTCACTCAAGAGGGATGCTTGCACAACCTTATTAGGGACAAGGAGGTGCTCAATTATCAAATAATGTAATGGTAGCAGTCCTAGCCAAGGTAACAACTATAACCAGTGACCTAGGGGTAGTTTTGTAAATGGGCCTAGAAGGCTAATTGTTTGTCTCAAGTGTGGAGAATGCGGGCACTAACAGAGTAAATGTACTCATCCAAAAAATTCCCTCCCCCCTTGCACGAACTGCCCAAAAACTAGAGAGCATTATACCAATTGTTGTCCTAAAAACCAAGCATCTACATCTGGGCAACACATTGAAATGATTCATGTGAGCAAAGAAGAAGTTAAATAACAAGTCAATGTGCCATAACCATCTACCTGAGTAGTGTAGTTAGAAGAAATTTACTCCTTTTCAATGCTGACAAGAAGCAAAGGGAAGGCTCAATTAGATATCTATCGAGAGTTAAGTACTAATGAAATGGACAAGGAGAATGTGGAAAAGGAGGGAAAAACCGCTATAAGTGAAGATACAAGACAAAAAGAAGAAGTCAGAGATATTAATGATGGAATTGGGCATGCATTCAACATGCCTCATGAGGAGTTTGATAAGTCAAATAGCGCCCATGCTCTTAAGGAATTGGAAGCTTCACGGCTACTCAAATCCATGACAAAGGAGGTTAGTATTTTTTTATTTAATAAAGATGGATGTGAAATCCAAGTTAGGGTGCTTGTAGATAAGTGATGAGGCTTCCACAACCACTTTTGTGGCAAAGACTGCTACTATGCACAAAGATAGAAATGTAGGGGAATCGACCCTCTTAGATTATAAGAGCCCTCGGCAAACAATCACTATCAGAGGACATAATTTTCAAGGAGGTATTGCAAATAGTGGTTCTAGCATTAACTTGATGCTGGAACATACCATGAAAAAGCTTGGACTCCAACCTTCAAGATCTGCCAACTTCACATCAACATTGGTAGAACAAAGCATAGTTAGGCCTATAGGAGTGATCCCTCGAGCCCATGTCAAGATACAAGGTATCATCTTTAACTTGGATTTTGTTGTCTTAAGGCCACCACAGTTGGATGGAAGCTTCCCCCTATTGACTGGGAGACCTTGATGAAGGCATGCCAATTTGCTACATGACTGGGGTAAGGACACAATGTGGGTTAAGCAAGATGGAAAAGAGTTGTAGCAGATATTTTTAGAAGAAGGACCAGGCAACCAAAGACATAATAGAACCATGTAGATAATTGGTATTTGTATGGAAGAAGATATATTGGACACACAAAGGAGGAATTATATGAAGAAGAGAACATTTTGGATTGGCTAGTTGGAGAAGAATCATCTTCTTGCTATGGATTTTTTTCAAATAGCTCAAGTAGAGAGAAAGTCTATTAAGAAGAAGAGGGGATGATTCTAGTCGTTGATGTGAGTGAACCACTCACATGCGAGAAAAGATAGAAGAAAAGACATATCCTTGATCGCAAAATTGATGAAGATACTTCCTATCCTATGTCAATGGCCACTTTATTATGGATAATGGTATGGATATCATGTGTCATGATAACTTTAATGGAACTAAGTGCAAGGCTTTAGAATGATGTAGAAGGAGTACCTCAAGGTCTTTGGAAACATAGGATTCCATTTGCTGAAGAAGCTAAAAACGTTATATCAAAATGCTATATTTTAAATAAAAAATTTGTTACAATAGAGACTAAAAAGATGAAGTATGCTCGAAAGATTATTCCAACGAAGGATTCAGGGTGGCTATATCAAAAGGTGAATTTGGCCAAAAGCAAGATGGTTCAAATGAAGTGTGCTATAGTTAGAGAGGCCTACGAAGGGCAAAGAGCTTCCATTTCCCATCATATCCAAACTCAAGGTCTATCATCAGCAAAAGTAAATCTTTTTGGATCACCTGGAACTTGCAAAATCTATCCAAGTTGTACATAGCCTTCTTGTACCAACTCTTTTTCTTTAGTTTATTAGTTTTCATCAATATTAATGCTTTTTGTTTAAGTTTTTATGCTATTTACAAGAAATTCCATAGCTCAACTCATGTACATCTTATTGCAGTTTTTTGGAATTTTTTAGGAATATTTAAGGAATTTTTTGGAAGTTTCTTACAATTTGTACCATTTTTTAGTGTCATATTTCTTGCTAAACTAGACATCAAAAAGGAACTTCTTTGTGCTTTTGTTGGGAAAATTGGTTTAGACATTTATAGAACTTTTTGAGAATTTGTTTGTGATTTTTGGAGATTTTTCTTTTGGATTTTTCATCTATTTTCTACATATTTTCACAAAAAAAAGACCCCTCGAGGTGTTATTTTTTATTTCCAAGAAAAAAACTTCTCTCTCTACCTTCTATCTCTACCCTTTCTACCTTCTCTATCTACATCTCTTTATATTCTCTCTCTATCTCTCTCTATCTCCCTCTACTCTCTCTCTAATCTCTCTCTCTCTCTCTCTCTCTCTCTCTCTCTCTCTCTCTCTCTCTCTCTCTCTCTCTCTCTCTCTCTCTCTCTCTCTCTCTCTCTCTCTCTCTTTGCCCCCCCTCCCCCCCTACCCCCCTTCCCCACACCCCCAACACCCCCCTCCCCACGTCCTGTCATCCCCCCTTATTTTTTTATTTTCTTATTTTATTTCTATTGAATAATGTTCCACCTCTAGGATGTTTCTGGAAAAAAAATTTAAAATGGAGTTTTTTCTTTTTATTGCAACAATGCTTTTGACCCTAGATTGCACCTTGGGTGGCCAATTTTCTCAAAATTGGGGTCATTTTCATGTATTTTGTCACTTTGGACTTATTTTTGCATCAATCTTACAAAATCCCAAGTTTTTTTTCATGCTTTTGTTCAAAACCCACATGTTTTGAGCACATTTATCACGTGCCTTTTATTTTGCACATGGTCCACATGGTCTATTCTCACCTTATTTTCTAGCATGTTTCTTTTTTTTCCATGAGAAACCTTTGGAGCTATCATATTTTAGCATTTTGGTCTCATCTAGAGGCCTTTCTCATACTCCATGCCGCTCCCTTTATACCTGCACCCAACCTCACCATACCCCTCCTTAACCTATCCTTATTAACCTTTCAGCCCTCCCTAACCTTTTCTTCCCACCACTATTCTCCCACATCAGCTTCTTCATGATATATTTTGGTAGTGATTTGTGTGAACACACTAGGATTGTTGGGGCACTTTTTCCCCACTAAAGGAGGTTTTTTCCCCCAGCTTGTATATATTCCTATTTCCCTAATGGGACTAATCTTTTGTACATTCTAATGGTAGTACATTTAGTATTTTTTGTTTTCCTCCAAGCTTCTTCTTCTTCCTTATGTTGGTCATGTGCTTTCGCAGACCTCAAACTCCAACAATTGGTATCATAGCAGGTCATCGCTTCATCTAGGGCATCATCGCCGACCCTCCAATTATAGTCTCATAATCACAATCCCAGCTTCTTTCGGTCTCCGAACACACTATTGTGGTGTGTATGTAGGCTATTTTGTCTTTTTGTGCCAAAGATATATATAGGTTTCAGTTCACCACTATAAGCATCTCAAAGTCTGCTACAGGTTTAGCACAACTTGACATGGTAGTTCTATTCAATGTTTTGAGATACAAACAATTTTTTGCATCATGGTATTTTAGTGAGTGGCCATGGCTGAAAAGAGTGATGTATTCCATATTTGGCTGTTGAGGATAAGTTGGATGGTACAAATTACCCATTATGGGATTATATGATGTGGCATGTATTGGTCATAAAAGGACTATGGAATATTGTACAGGGTGTTGAAAAATGTCCTATTTCACCTACAAATATAGGTACTAAAGCTGATGCAGATGGCATCGAAGATGGTGATATAATGTATATTCATGTTTGTCTGCAGTTTCTGTTGCACCTATTGTAGAGGAAATTCTTTGGGATGGTAGAGATGCTTAGGCACATGCATTGATAGCCTTATCTTTCAAACTTGCGATAATTCCTCACATTCGCTCTCGTAGAATAGCTAAGGATGCTTGGGATACATACACTAACCACTTTATACCAGACTAGGAATGAGCCTCATGTTGCTTTCCTCTGAAAATAGTGAAAGAGTCAGTACATGAATGATGGTGATTCTATGGACAGTTTTCGAACAAAGATCAAAGACTTGAAGGAAGAGTTGATTTCTATTGATGAAGTTATACCGGATATCTCACTTGTGTAGACCGTTCTGAATCATCTTCCTGATTCATATCAGAGTTTTGCTTCTCCTCTTCATTTAATGATGAAAGACAATCCAAATGCCTTGACATTTGAAGAGTTAGTCTTTGTTCTATGGTTGGAAGATCAATCTAGGCAGAATAGGTCCATTATGCATGTTGTAGATCAAGCTTTCTTGGCTAGTCAGAAGGGCAAAGATAAATGCAGCTCATCTACTAGTAAGCAAAAATCTGAAAATGTTGCACATTTGAAGAAGGAAGACAAAGATGAGAAGAAATCAAAAAAGCTAAAATTGTTTTGTAAGTACTATAAAGGAAAGGATCATGTCATAAAGATGTCTCCTAATCTTATGAAGAATGAAGAATCGGTGTTTACTATTGTTTGTAGTTTTGACCCATCTTCTCATGAGCACTGTATGTCTATAGTAGACTTAGATATTTGGTACTTTGATAGTGGGGCAACCAGACATATTACCTCATAGTGTAGTTACTTGACCACCTAGCCCTCTAGGGAATACTCTCACATGCACCAACAACTCCTCTTATCCTATCATGGGAGTTGATAAGATGAGTCTGACTACTCTTGATGGTAGTTCTTTTGCATTGTTAGACGCTTTATTTGTGCTTGAGAGCAAGAAAATTATATTATCATTTTTTGCATTAGTCAAGATTGGCTTGATTGTGAATTTTTTTGATGACAGATGTACAATTCGTGCTCTATCAAATGGTGACATTAAAAATCTGTGAATGATTTAGCATGTGTAGTACATGATTCTCAGGCTATTTCAGATGCAAAACTTTGGCATGCATGCTTTGGTCATCTGAATTTTGCTAGTTCTACCTAAAGAAATTTGAAATGGTGTCGTCTTTTCCTAAACTTGAGGCACCCCATAAACATGTATGTGAAGGCTGTAATTTGGAAAAATGCAATGTTTGTCCTTTCCAAAACATGGTTTTGTTCAAGCTACTTACAAATTATAGCTTCTTCTACCTTTATAGGTTTCGTGTGCTGATGCAAATTTGCATATGCACTTGTTGATGAGAGAGCTGATATTGAGAAGGAAAAGACTATGCCAAAATGGTTGTTCTAGACTTTGTGTGACAGCAAATTAGATGCATCCTTGTTATATCATACTCATTCAAGCTCTTATAGTGCTTCTTTTGGATTAGATTTCTATGCTATGGCTACCTCTACTCTTTGTGATAAGAATGAGCCTGTTTTCGTTGATGAAGCACAAAATTCAAAAAAATGGATGGCTATTATGCCATTTGAATATGATGCTACAATGAAAAATGGTGTCTGGTCTTTATGTGACGCCTCCTTGCAAGAAGGCCATTGACACTAAGTGGCTTTACAAGTTGAAGTGTAAGCCTGATGGAATTGTTGATAGGTATAGGGTTAAGCTTGTTGCAAAGGTTTATGCTCACGAAAGAGGAATTGATTTTGATGAGAACTTTTCTCCTACTTGCTAAATGACTACTATTTGTAGCATGTGTGCACTTGAAGCTCATCATGGTTGGAATGTACATCAGTTGGACATTAAAACTACTTTTCTAAATAGGGATTTTCATGAAGAACTGTATGACTTTTAGCCCCATTTCTTTGTGCAAAAAGGGCATGAGACCAAGTGTGCAAGTTAAAGAAGGCATTATATGGTTAAAAGTAAGCATCATATGCTTGGTATGAAAAGATAGATGCCTATCTGATTGCACATAGTTTTGAGAACAATACAACTAAAAGCACCTTATATGTTAAGCCTATTAATGATGTGCTCTTGATCATTGTCGTATATGTGGATAAAATGCTGCTCATTGGTCCTTATGAGAAGCATATTGCTGATTTTAGTCTGATTTTAGGCTGATTTGCATGCCTCATTTGAGATGTCTAATTTGGGGCATTTGCATCATTATTTGGACATTGAGTTTATGCATATTAATGGCGGAATAGCCTTGTGTGAAATGAAATATATTGACACATTATTGCAACACTTTAGCTTTGAAGATTAAAAACCTAATGCCACTCCTATAAGGATAGGTTTAAGGTTGAGTCTTCATGATGGTGGAGATGCATTTGATGCTATTCTCTATCAACAGGTTGTTGGATGCTTGATTTACTTATCCATTACTTGGCCAAGTATTGAGTTTGCTATCTCAAAGATGAGCAAGTTTATGCATTGCCTAGGTGTCAAGCATCTTTCGTTTCTTGAGTGGTACCTGACTACTTGGATTGTTTTATCTGAAGGGGGAACACTACTGCCAGATTTGCATGCCTTTTTTACTCTGACTGGGCTGATTGCTATGACACTCGTGTGTACACCAATGGCTTTTGCTTCATGCTTGGTAGATCATTCAGATCATGGTTGAACAAGAAGTAGCTTATTGTGGTCACTTCTACTTGTGAGGTCCAATATAGGAAAACTTTCATACTCACTATTGAGTGTGTGTTGCTTAGATGCATTTTGGCTAATTTTGGTGTTGGTTAGTCTTCTACTACAACTATCTCAGTGATAGTCAGAGTGTATTGGCAGTTGCGAGAAAACCTATGCTCCATGCTTGCACTAAGCACATTGAGGTGCATTATCACTATGTCAAGGAGGCCTTCTCTACTAGAGAGATCAGCTTGGCATGTGCCCATGTAGGAGAACATTGTAGAACTTTTCACAAAAGCTCTGCCTAGGGAGAAGTTTGAAGCTTTCCGCAAAGCTTTGGGTTTACTTCCTTTTGGTGGATTTCTTCCACATAGCTTGGCACTTCCTTATACATGAGTGTGAGCTCCTTTTACACCACATCACTCCTAGGGGAACTTTGTTGATATATTGAGGTAGTGATGTGTGTGAACACACTAGGACTGATGGGGCAAGTTTTTCCCTCTTTAGGAGGTTTTTTTCCCTGGCTTGTATATATGCCTATTCCCTTAATGGTTCATTGATCTTTTGTAAATTTTAGTGGTAATACATTCGGTATTGTGTGTTTTGCTCCAAGCTTCTTCTTATTCCTTGTGTTGTTTGCATGCTTCCACATATCAAAAACTTCAACACTTCTTCAATGCAAAATTTCGAGTTTTGGTTCATCCTTGGTGATTGTTCTTAACTGCTCCTCGTGGACTTGGTAGCTTCTCCATTGTCCTTTCGAATTTTTCAAAGAATAGGTATCAAAGTGAGCCTCTCTGCTCATGGTTTGGCTATTAGCTCTCTGGGGCAAAGATCCCATTAGGTGGTGGGCAACTCTTGAGCCCATCAAAGTCATATTGGTCAAAGTCAATCTGGTTAAAGTCCAAATGCTCAAAGTCAAAATAGTAAAAGTCAAGATGGTCAAATTCAAAGCTATCAAAGTCAAGTTGATGAAGGTGTAGAGGTAGTCCACAATCAATTTATTCACAATAGTTATGTTTTGCAAACAGTGGATGCACGTTGTAGATTGTCTTTCTATTAGTTTCAATGGTTTCAAAGGTGTTTGGTGTTGTGCTCCAAGCTTCTTCCTCTTCTTCTTTCTTGTTTTGTTTGTATGGTTCCATAGACCTTGATCTCCAAGACTCATATGTGAGCATACTAGTGCATAGAAAACATACAAAATCATAGAAGAAGTTAGTGAGACTACTTGAAAACTGTAAGATTATTGGTGCTTATATCAAGAAAATAGTTCAAATGCTATGAAGTTTCTCGAGATCTTAACATAAAGTTGCCATAGTATAGAGAAGTTCTCAAGCCACAAGAATGGCTGATAATATAAAGAAAATAATGGGGGATAAGCTTAACAAGAATAATTACCATATATGGTCAGATAGGATGGAAACTATCATAATGAATAAAGGAATTTGCGAACTAATAAATTCAAAAGATGAATTTCTTGAACTTCCAAAAAGCAAAAATATAGATCAACAAAAAGAAGAAACGGATAGAGAAATCATGAAAAGTTCTCCATTGGATATATATATATATATATATATATATATATATATATATATATATATATATATATATATATATATATATATATATATATATATATATATATATATATATATATATATATATATATATGCATTTCTAAGATCCTTATCCCACACATCATGATATCTAGTACACCAAAGGAAGCTTGGGATATTATTCACAAAATCTATGGTACATCGACAAAGGCTATGAAAATTGATTTCAAGTAGAAATTGCATAGTGCATGGTGTAGGAACACGTCTATCACTAATTATCTGGTTGAGACTAGAAAGATTATTGATGAACTAGCATCCACAAATTCCAAATTGGAAGACGAAGACATGGTATCTACTATGCTAAAAGGTATATGCTATGCTAAATGGCCCAAGACCATAATATAAGATCTTAGATAATTCCATTTTGATAAGAGGCACTATGCATAACTTTGATGAGCTAGTGGCACTTTGTATGAGAGAAGAAGTGAAGATTGGCTTGAATGCATCAAGAAGTGGAAACTCAAGAGATCATCCATTCTTTAAACATGGAGGAAGATGTTCTAGCCATCCTCAACCAAGCTTTAGAAAATTAGACACTTCGGATATGCCAAGAGGAAGAGGTAGATCAATTTTCAGGGGCCTAAGGTAGATCGTAACCGCCTCCAAATTGCTATCATTGCACAAAATATGGCCATTTTTAAACTAATTGATGTTATTAGCAGAATTGCCAAAGAGGAATAAGCAGATGTCATTACGTATCACATGGCAACTTCTTAGCAAAAAGTTCATATCAAGATTTTGGCAAAGACAATATGTTTGTGATGGAGCATGCACTAAATAGTACGTCAAAGCCCAAAAGAATAGGAATCGTTACATAGATTTTGTTTGCACAAATCATATGAAAAGAAGTGGACATTTGTCAAATTCTATAGAGCCTTTGAGTAATAAAGAGGATGTGGCAACTGATGATGATACTTTACACCTCATAAAAAATATTCGAGACGTAAAACTTGTACAAAAGAATGGTGTCCAAAATACACCTAGGGATGGGTCACATGTGCCTAGTATTACAAGAACTTAGTTTCTGTTGGTTAGCTTGCAGATCTCATATGTTGGCTATTGAGGAAAAATTGGATCGTACAGATTACCCATTGTGGGCACATATGATGAGTTATGTATTGGTTGCAAAAGAGCTATGGAATATTATGCAGGGTCTTGAATATTATGTGGCTATAGTTACTAAAGGTGATGTAGATGCCATTAAAAATGAGGATCTTCAATTTCTGGTTCGTGTTGCATAACTCCACCTATTGCAAACAAACTTTGATGCAATTCTAGAGATGCTTAGGCACATGCATTCATAGCCTTTTCTATCAAATGTCTCATTATCCCTTATATTTGCTCTTGCAAAATAGCAAAGGATGCTTGGGATACACTTACAAATTTATATGAGACAAGAAACGAGGTTCATGTTTCTTACCTCCAAAAATACTTGGAGAGTTAGCATATGGATGAAGGAGATTCTATGGATAGTTTTTTGAAAAAAATCAAAGATTTGGAAGAGACCATTCTTAATGTTTGTTCACTTGTGTAGACCATTCTTAATGTTTGTTCAGATTCATATAAGAGCTTTGCTTCTACCTTTTGTATGATGATGAATGCCAGTATAAATGCCCTAACATTTGAGGGGTTAGTCTATGTTTTGTTGCACAAAGGTCAATCCAGGAAGAATAGGTCCATTATGCATGTTGTACATCAAGCTTTCTTAGCTAGTAAAAAAGGCAAAGGAAAATGGATCTCATGTAGTAGTAAGCAAAAATGTGCTTACGTTGCACAATCCAAGAAGGAAGATAAAGATGAAAAGAAAAGATAAAATCAAAATTAGTTTTGCAAATATTGCAAAGCAAATGATCATCTCATAAAGAGTTTTACAAAATTAGTTACAAAAGAGGCAGAGATGAAAGAGGCTAGAATGGTTGTTGTAGAGGCCTCTAAACCTAAAATAGAGTCCCCTAATCCTATGTACAATGAAGAATGGGTGCTTGCTTCTCTTCAAAGATATGACCCATCTTTAGATGAACAACATATGTCTATAGTAGACTTAGATATTTGGTACTTTAATAGCTGTGTTGGAAGGATATCTTCACTTTGACTTACATTTAGAAAAATTAAACTCTCCTCAAAAAAATTGTTGATCTCAAAATTTCTCAAAATATGTTCCATGTGATTTGCATAATCTCTTTCTAGAGGTACAAGAAGATGAGGATGTGTTCTGAAGATAGAATGAAGTTTGGAACCCTTATTTGAAGCCTCCATTCTATCTCCATATATAACCTTTCTTAATGACCTTTCTACGCACTATGAATGACTTTACATGCAAAACATATATGCATATGCATAAGTATATAGGTATATGTAAACTATTGTATGCGATTACCCTATGTGTCTATGCATATAAGTGTTTATGTGCATCTAAATGTGTATACATATTTATGTGGGTGCATAGGAGAGCATTTATGTGGCTAAATGGTTTTCATATATATGACTCTAAGTGTTCTTGTGTGTATTTATCTTTGAATAAGTAAGTGGATATGTTTGAGCTTGTGACTATGCAAGTATGCTTTTGTCAATGTGTTTATGCTTTTATGTGGGTGTATTTTCTCTTAGGAGCATTGGGATTTCTAAAGAAAATTTTTTATATACCAGAGGAGAAAGTTGTCTGAACCTTTGAGTCAATCTATGGAAAGGCTAATGATGTTGCTTATTTGAAACCTCCTAAAATTTCCACAAAGAATGTTTCTTTTTGAGATGTCAAGATTTCTCAATTTTCCTTTTCATCTTATGGGAATTCATGAGTTGCATAAATTTTCATGATTTTGTGTGTTAGTGTGCATGTGCATTTATATGTTATGTGGAGTAAAGTGGTAGAGAGCTATGTGAATGCATGACTTGCATGAATATGTTTGCATGAACTCGTGAGTTGACTGTGTGTGCACATGTCTATTTGTGTGTGGAATCATAAGGGGCAATTGGCATTGGATAGCTTAGGGTGCAACAGATGAAGAGATATCTGCTATGCTAGCATCAGACAAATCTAATGATATGTTTGCCATTGATCGAGCTATAGGTTCCTAACAAGTCTCTCATCTAACAACCAATGGTGAGCACTGACACTTCTCAAAGCTATTCTATCCTAGCTCCAACTATGCATACCTTCTCTAATAAGCCATGCCATTCTGACTTAGTGTTTGAGTGATGCCTTCAAAGAACTATAGCAAAGTTGAATATATGATTTGATTACATATCTTGATTAGTTGGAAGGGCATGTAGATTTGAGGGGATATGCTCAAGGACTTCAAGAGGAATTAGATAGAGTGAGAGAGAGGATGCTAGGGGCCAAATTGTTGACGACATGATTGCTCCTACTTCATCTACATTTGTATCTACATGAGTGCATCTCCATTTTGTATCCAAGAGGCACTCCATTTTTAGTCTATTTCCATTTTATATTGTATTTCCTTTATGTTTGGGTACCTTGCCATGTGAGTCTACCAGTTGTATTTATTCTCCTTTCAGGAGACTTATCCCACATATGATGTACTTTTGAGAGCCCCTCCCAAATCTATATAAGGAGGGCCTCTCCCCTCATTTGTATTTGGTTAGAAGCTTGAGGAGCCTACTCCATGCTCTTGGCAAGCTCATTTCTAATCCACATCAGTTTCCCCATTTTTGAGAGTACTTTACTTTTCATTTTGCTTCCGCATGGGTACTTTGTACATGGTATCAGACTGCTAGGTGGAAGTCTTGGTGGTGCATTTAGTGGTTGTTTTGGTGGTGGTGCTTCATTTTGGGGGCCTGCTTTCTCCTCATTGAGAGAGGCCTTTTGCCATCAGTTTTTGGGATTCATTTTGCCCATTTGACCACCCTCCCACCCATTTTGATCATTTGTGCCCCCTTTATCCTCAATTTTTCCCACTCTCCCACCCTTGCTCTTGGATTTGTGGATGATCATCATAGTCAGCCCAAATGATTTTAGCATATATGATGCATCTCATCTTTTAAAGTGTTTATAGACACTTTTGTGAAGTTTTTTAGTTGTTCGCTCAATCAGATTGTTGCGAAGAAAACTGTGTTCTCATTCTTATCATCTAATAAGTGACCCTAGGAGACCCTTTCTGTTGTGCATACTGAAAGGAACACCTTGCGTGTTTTCTTCTGTCACATATACTGATATTATCACTGTCATATACTCAGATCAAGCGTGCTTGTATCCAGTTCATTTTATGTCCTCCGTTTTCATCATACTCAGGCATGCATCTTGGTTCTTCTAGGACTGTCATAGCCGCCACAAAATCTCTTATGCTCAAAGTTCTGCCACTTCTTCATCTCCATGGCAGGACAGGTTGCATTACCTCGAGCCATTGAAAAGTACACATCGAAGCCGATCTCCCCACTTGCCCATCCATAGCGAGAAGGAACTGCCCCAACAAGAGGTTAGAGGGGGCACAAAATGATGAAAATGGGTGGGAGGGTGCGCAAATGGGAAGAATGAATCCCAAAAACTGATGGCAAAAGGCCTCTCTCAATGAGGAGAAAGCACGCCACCAAAATGAAGCCCCACCACCACCAAAACGACCACCAAACACACCACCAAGACCTTCGCCTAGCGCTCTGATACCATGTAGACAGTACGCATGCGGGAGAAAAATGAAAAGTAAAGTACTCTCACAAAACAGAGAATGTGTGAGACACAAAATGAGTAGACCATGAAATGGGTAAACTCATGTGGATTAGAAATGAGCTTGCCAAGAGCATGGAGTAGGCTCCTCAAGCTTCTAACCAAGTACAAATGAGGGGAGAGGCCCTTCTTATATAGATTTGGGAGGGGCTCTCAAAAGTACATCATATGAGGGATAAGTCTCCTAATCGTAATAAGAGAAGGTATTGCTAGGGAGGTAGAAAATGCCAACACTCGACATTTGCTTCCATATCGATCATCTCAAATCCTTGGCAACTTTTTCCAGATTAGATGCAGATGACTTCTTATCCCAAAATGACTCGAGAGTGAATTTCAGTTCTCTTTTGGGGCCCATATGGGGATGGCCAACCACATGCAAAGCCATTGCTGTCGAGATCCTAAGACCTCTTGAGCGGAAGCTCCACAAAGCAGCTATGGCATCGATGGTTGAGAGTAATACGAAAGAGAGTTCATGTGCAAATGAGCAGCGACTGCGATCTCTGAGAACAGCGAGATAACTAGTACTTCACCTACAGAAGATGACTCTCTAAGTGGTCGACACACATAGAGAGAGAGAGAGAGACTTCACCAGCTGGATTCTTCTGATGATAGCAAATCTCTCTCTCCACATGTTCCCTTAACTCATGTTGGATGATTGCTTGGAGAATTGCCTACCATTCTTTGAGTAATCTGGCAGTAGATAGATTCTAACTCTGCCCAACGCTATCTATTTTTGTTAGGATGCATAAACGGGTGACTTACCTCAAAATGACGCCAATGAAGCCTTGTTATAGATCATGCCCTCGTTCAATGTTCTAAGACCCACAACCACGTACTAAAGAGGCATGACTTCCACCATCATATTTTTGTTCATAGTCTCCAAGGTGTCTGATAGTACCACATTCTGTGCAAAGTCTCCATGTCTCATTTTTACTACCACAAATAATTTGTCGAAGTAAATTAGTAGTTGCTCTCTTCAAGTTACTTTTATCACTCCGCTATGGGAGCATTCTGGGAGTAACGTGTTCCTTGGATTTAAGCCCATTATTTTTTCATACATACATACATACATACATATATATATATATATATATATATATATATTCATGTTGTAATATTCAAAGGAACTTCATACTTTTTGGGCATATAATTTGGTACTCCAACGTCATTGACCCTTATTGTACTCTCAAGTTGTATCACATTTCCAAAGGGTTTTAAGCCTCTTCTGCAAGGACACACTAAGGCATTATTTTAAAAGAAAGTTCCTCAATAATGTTTTCCAAGGGTTCCACCCTTAGCTTTGTCACTTCAAGCACCTTGTAAAGATGTGCCTTATCTTGGCACCATTTGGCACTAAGTGCCTCTCTCTTTGTACACTCAAAATATAAGAGAAAAGTGGTGTGTGTGCATACATGTGGGATGGAGGCTAGTTTAAGCCCACCCACAAGCTTCGTCAAGTCTCTAAGCCTACTCTTAGGCTCAATCCGTGTACATCGGGCGAATCTAAGCCCTCGTCTCGCATTGACTTATTTTGGTGTTGCACAAGTGCAGGGCTACTCTAAGCCCCCCCCCCCCCCCCCCCCAAAAGAAAAATTAAGTGCGGTATCGAGTCGAGCTTTGCAATTATTTTGCTACAGCATTTTTGGCAAAAGACTTTGGTAGTGTTTCTAAACACTTTATCTTCAAAGCTTGTGCATTTGGCGAAGATTTTGGTATTCTTTCTAAACACGTGATACTCAAAGCTTTGTAATGACCAAAAGTGAAAGTAGCTCATCATCTATGGCTAAGTTCTTACCCTCTTTCACCCCTATTTTTATGCCTAAGGATGAACGTCTCAATGGACAAAATTACAATCTATGGAAAGATGTCATGCGCACCTATCTCTACACGAATCTTCTTCATGAGGTAGTAGATGGGTCAGACCCCGAACCCAATAGGGATACCAACTTAGACAATTGGCATGTATGGAATGTCAAGGACAAAAGAGGTTTAGGTCAGCTGTTACTTGCGTGTGACGAATTAACGAAAGGACATATTACTGCCTGCAAGACGTCGAAGGATGCTTGGGATACATTAGCCGCATTGTATGAAGACAAGACCCCTTCGAATATATATGCATTAGAGGCCGAGTTTCATAATTTGACAATTAGGCCACACGACACAATTACCAAGGTCATAGCCCAATTTGAGGATTACCAACGTAAATTACCACTATGTGGTAGGTAGATCTCTAGTAAAGACATGGCCATTAGACTTCTTAACAAGTTACCTAAGTCATACAAGACATTTGTAACAACTTTGTATAATCGCAGCCAAGTCTTATCTTGGGAAGAGGTTTGTTGACTTTTGCTCCTCCACGACTCGTGAGCAAAATTGACTTCCTCCCAAGAATCTGTCATGAAGGCCAAAGGACCATTCAATAAGGGAAAAACCCCAAGTCATCATTCTAGCAATGGATCTAAGCAAGGATCGCAAAACTCATCGAAAAAGTTCACTTGTAATTTCTGTGGAAAATTAGGACACTTAGAAAAGTTTTGCTATAAAAAGAAACAATCATCAAAGGCTTCTATGTCTAGGCAAGCATCCAAAGGATCCCAACATGGATCCCACTAGTCGAGTGAGGAACTCTTCATCTCCACAGAAGCCAATGCCCTAGTCACTTCTAGCTCCCTACATGAGTGGATTTTTTATAGCGGAGCTACCTCCCATATGTGCAAAGACAAGGACTCCTTTCAGGAACTCAAAGAGCACACTGGAGAATTCTATCTTGGCAACAACAAAAGTTTACCCATCCAAAGAAAAGGGAAAGTTCAAATTTCCAACCATGAGGAGGGATGCAAGTCTTTATCCAATGTTCTTGTTGTTCCAAATTTATGTATGAATCTACTTTCTGTCAAGGCCATCACTGATCAGGACAAACAAGTATGGTTTGATAACACCTCAGTTAAGGTAGTTGATCTCCATACAAAGGATGCCATTGCTCAAGGAATTGAAGAAAAGGGCCTCTACAAGCTATCTTGCTTTGTATCCAAATAATCCACTTCAAGTTTGTGGCACCAGAGATTTGGCCACACTTCTTACCTCTCAAAATTCTCTTCATCCCAACCTGTGAAGGGATTGCCAAAGATCGGGCAACTTACTGATGTCTGCCAAGCTTGCACCCAAGGCAAGCAAAACAGGGTCCGCGTTCCCAAGGAAGCTTCAACACGAGCAAGGAACCCACTAGCCCTCATGCACATGGACTTATGTGGACCTATGAATACCCCATCCTTGAGTGGATCCCTCTACTTTTATCTTCTAGTAGATGACCACTCTCGCTATATTTGGGTGTACTTTTTGAAGTCAAAGGCAGACACATTCTCTAAGTTTCAAAGTTGGATCAAGGAAGCTAAGAATGAAGCTTCAAATAAAGTCAAAACCATAAGATCAGATGGAGGTGGCGAGTTTATCAATCATGACTTTGATAACTTTCTCACCCAGAAAGGGATCAAAAGACAAGTCACTCAGCCTCATACTCTATCCTAGAATGGAGTAGCTGAAAGGAAGATATGCACTATGATGGAAATGGCACGAACAATGCTTCATCACAAGGATCTACCCTACAAGTTCTGGGCAAAAATCATGCATACTACCGTTCACATTCTTAATCGAGGATTTACAAGTGCCTTACACAACATAACACCCGTGGAAGCCTACTATGGAAGAAAACCGAATGTAAATTACTTTGGAGTCTTTGGTAGTGAAGCTTTTGTCCATGTACCAAAAGAAGATAGAAACAAGCTACAATCAAAGTCCAAGAAACACATATTCATAGGGTATAGTGACCAATCAAAGGCATACCGTCTATATGATATGGAAAACCACTGGATCATCATTTCAAAGGATGTGATTTTCAATGAAGCTTCCTCATACTCAAGAAAAGATTCAAGTACAAGTCTTAGTCCACCTATCTACACTTTAGAGGGGGACTCGGTATTTCCAAACACCAACTGAGAAGCAAGTACTTCCCAACAACCGCGCCGATCTCAGAGGCTTCTTGATAAGTGCCACCACGAACAAAGTCATTATGTTAATTATGCTCTAATGCCCCAAATTCAGCAAATCGCAGAGCCATCCAACTACAAAGAAGCTCAAGGCCAACCAAAGTGGGAAGCAGCTATGCAAGAGGAAGTGGATGCAATAGCAAAGAACAAAACTTGGACATTAGTTCCCAAACCAACCGACCATCAAGTCATAGGAGTCAAGTGGATATACAAAATCAAATACAAGTCTCTTGGCACTCTAGATAAATATAAGGCAAGATTAGTAGCTAGGGGATACAAGCAACAACATGCAATTGACTATGAAGAAACCTTTGCTCCTACTACAAGATTCACAACCATAAGAGTCATCTTAGCACTAAGTGCCCACTTTAAGTGGCCCATTTACCAACTAGACATTAAAAGTGCATTCCTCAATGGAGATCTTCAAGAAGAAGTATATGTTGAACAACCTGAAGGCTTCAAGATCAAAGGCAAAGAAGATCAAGTCTACAAGCTTCACAAAGCACTTTACGGACTTAAGCTAGCTCCCAGGGCCTGGTATGAAAAGATTCACAAGTTCTTTAAAGACAAGGGATTTCCTAGAAGCAATGCTGATGCTAATCTCTATATCTATCAAAAGGAGTCTTTAGTAGCCATCTTCATTCTCTATGTAGATGAATTGATCTTGACATGATCAGATAAAGAGCACATCCAGTTTATCATCACATAGCTTCATCTTGAGTACTCTATGACATATCTTGGATTACTTCACTACTTCTTGGGTATGGAATTTTGGCAAACCAAAGAAGGTATATTTCTATCACAAAAGAAGTATTGCTCTGATCTACTTTCCAGATATAACATGGACCAGTGTTGCTCACTTTCTACACCACTTGATCCCAACATCAAGCTTACATTGCAGGACTCATCATCACTTGTGGATGTGCATACCTATCGACAGCTTGTTGGCTCATTACTCTATCTTGCCAACGCTAGACCAGATATTGCTTATGCAGTTGGTATACCCAGTCAATTTGCACATCAGCCTCGTCATACTCATTGGGATGTTGCTCACAGACTACTTCAATACCTTTCCCTCACTCGACATCATGGTCTTTGGTATAGAGGGGTGTAGCTCAGTGATGAGTAGCACCTCCTTTAATGTCAATCCGGGAAGACGTGAGGATGGTATGAAGACCTCGAGCAAGTGGAGGCACAAGTGCGTGAGTGAGAAGCACACAAACATGCACACACATACACACACACGCGCACACACGGCAAGACAAAGAGCGAGAAGCAATGGAGTTCTTAGATTACTTTCAAAAAGCTCTTACAAGTTCGTTTCAATTACAATCCAACCTCAAAAATGAGCTCTCTAGCTCCTTTTATAGTTTTTGACTAGCTTTGGCCCTGTCCAGACCTAGTGTCCGGCCTAGTTAAAAATTAGGTTCCAGGGCTTATTTGAGGGCTTAAACGGAGTCTAAAAAATACGAAAATTGATATGTAGGTACTTCTAAGGCTCCTCAAGCTCGAGGACTCCTCGGCTTGCACAAAATGGAGCCACAAAAAGGTGAACATGGTATTTACAAGGGTTGTTAGTGATGAGAATCACTTTTAATTGGTGTAAGGGTTTGAAAAATTAAAGGTTGCCTTAGTGCTAGATCTGCGTGAATGCTCATACTTGCTTCTCCATGAAGAAATTTATTGGCCCACTTGCCAGATCGTCGTTGACTCCCTTGTCTGCTGCTAACACTCCCCCCTCTCTCGGGTCTGTCGTCCCTGACAGACCCTTGTTGGGAGGGTCGTTGAATGTAGTATTCGACAACATCTTGCGCTAAGTGATGTTCGGCAATCCTCAATCCTTTGGCCAAATCGGTTAGTAGAGCATCCCAATCTACCGGCCCGGGAACCTCTAGATGTGGCATTCGTAATTTTTCTGAGTGGAGAGCTTGTTCCACTGCAAACAATTGTAATAAATGTGAGGGCCTGGGAATGAAGATCTCTGAGTGATATTCCCAGAACCCGGTGACAAACATCTCTTCAAATGTTTGTTTGAAGCAGGCCGGTAGGTACTTTATGCGGGCATGCCATGCATAGACAACATTAATGGAGGGCGTTGTGCTCATGTCGTAAACCAGATCCTGATTGCCGTCATTGAATCCGAGCGCAGAGAGATGAGGCTCCTTAACGTTCTTGAAGGTCCGGAAGGTGACTATCATGAGTTCAAAAATTTTAAGACACATCTGTGTCATGACATCTGGTATGTTTTTGAACCTGACGCCCCAATGCCGAATTGTCGATATCATGTACCCTACAGTAGGTTGACCTTTAGGTGGCGCCAAGTAGACATAGTTGAGCCACTTTTCGCAGCCTTTGGTTGTCAGCACCATCTTTGTGTATTCCGGCCACGACCTTCTTTTGAAAACAGGACAGTAGCAGGGATTGTACTTTATATATAGGGGCATGTTATTCCAGGTGCGATTCATATCCGGATAGGTTTCAAGAAGTCGAATCCTCCAAGTTGGTTGGCGAATATTCCCCTGCTTGGCACTTTCTGGGATATCGTCGGGTGCAAACTGTGTAGCAGAGGTTGGTTCCCGTGAGGTGTGGTGCTTGATTTCAGCATTATAGTCCGCCATCAAGACGCAAAAAGGAACATACAGGTCGTCGGAGGTGCCAATCCACCTGTGATGAGAGAGGTTCCTAAAATAGTCCGATTTTATGACCACCTCTTCTAAGCGTGACATCGATGCTATCTGGACTGCCACCCTATCATCATGTGTTGTGGCCACTTTTTCCAATTTCTGCATCCATTCCGGAGCCTCTATTTCCAGGGTGTCCATGCTCTCTGCTGTCTGCTTGCCTCTAGGTGCTGGCATCGGAACGTACGGGTCCTCAAAAGTTTCCTCTACTTCGATTGGCACTAGGTCTTCAGGTTCTGGTTCTGCCAAGGGGGAGGGTTGTCGTTCATATACAAGCACTTTCTTTTGCAATTCTTCGAGTTGTGCTTTGAGCGCTGCTACTTCGTCAGCTGTGTCAGCTGTGGTTGGGACTTCTTTGGGTGGTGCTGGTTGAGCTGCCAATTGCCTTCGTAGTTCATCTCTTTCCTTTTCTAAGGCTGCATGGGCTTCGAGGAGATCCGCATGGGTTTCCAATATGATCTGCATATTGTCCGAGGGAATAGCCTTAAATCTCTCCGGGTCAATTTCCTGTGGGGAACCTTCCATGGCTAACTCCAAGTTCTCTTCATTTTGTGTCTGAAGCCGTCTATTTTCTTCTAGGGCTACAGACATATGCTTCCGTAATAGAGCCATGTTGCGGCGGAGCTTGAGGTTCTCTGTGATTTGTGAGTGTAGCAAATCATCCATATGTTGTCTTTCTTCTGCATCGGGCTGCGGTGGATTCGCCACAAGTTGCTCATGTTGTTCTTGCAATGCACTAAACTGCTGTTGTAACTGATGCTTTTCTTTCTCTTAATCAATGAATCTTCCTTGTAACTCCTCATGTCTCCTGAACAAGCTTGTATGCTGAGCATCGAGGTGCTGATAGTGTTGTTGTAACTGAGACATGCACTGATACATATTATTGAATACATTATTAATGGGGATGGATGCAGGGAGGGTGTGATGTGCAGAGGGGAAGGGAAAGGGGAAGGGAAGTGTGAATGCAGTACTGGAAAATGGTGAAGTGGGTGGTGGGGGAATGGGAGATTGTGGTGGTATGGGGGGAGGGAGAGGTGCGGTGGAAGGTGATATGTCCATAAAATCCGTGGTGTAAGCAGTAGTGGGAGTGATTGTGAATAGTGGAATTGTGGGTGCAGTGATTGTGGTGAATGTGTACAGTGGTGTGTGCAATTGTGAATGTGAACTGCCCGAAAGTGTGAGTGGGGGAATGGGGATGTCAGTAGCTGCTGTTAGGGTCACAGTGTTAGTGGAGGTGTATACACGGGAAGTGTTGAGAGGGTGTGTGTGTTGATTGGCGGTTTGTGCTTCAGTCATGGCGGTGGGCTCGCAGGCGGTAACGGTGGTTGTTACATTGGTAATGCGAGGTGAATGTGGTGGAGAGGGAGGCGAAGGTGGTAAGGGAGGTGATGGAGGTGCACTTGATATATGGGCTTCCTCGGTGTCGTGAGCGGTGTGTGCAGTGCCCGTGGTTGTGGGGGTGCCTTGTGGTCCTGATCCCAATACATTCATTTGTTTCCCTGCTCATGGGGGACGTCTTCCGTATCTTCTTTCCATTTTGCGTGATTGTGCCAGGGCCGTCTGCACTGCCTCAGGTACTCCTAGGGCATTAGAGATCATATCTAGTGTGGCCCGATATTGTTCGTCAACTCCTTCCTCCTCAAGGATTTGGTGCATGATAGCCTTTCCTGCAGCAAGGGATAACTTATGTTGTTGTTGGACTCTGTTGATGGTATCGTAGAGCTTTTTCAACTCCTTTGTATATGCTGGGGCACCCTCTAGCTCCTGTATAACTTCTTGCTCATAGTCATGTGCCCCTTCGTCAGAAAATCCTTCTTGTTCATCTTCTTGGTCTTCTTCTTCTACATCTTCCACTTCTACCACTTCTGGTTGTCTTGTCTGGGGTTGTTGTGTGGCCGTTTGTTGTCCTCTACCCTGCTCTGCCTCAACTTCCGCATTAACGGCTTCAATAATTCTAGCCACTTCCTCATCCGTTAGATCTTCCAAAGTAAATCCATGAGGAAATTCCGGATCAGTAGGCACTGGTGGAAACACAAGGTTAGGGCCCTCGGTGCTGTGCCTGGGTAACCTGATAGTGAAAGGTTGCACTCTTCGAGGAAGCCTTGGAGTTGTTTCTGGTGTTAGGGTTGCACCGCGGGGTTGTGCACAGGGCATCTGTACGGTGCCTCTCATCTTCTTAGAGGGAGGTCCGACAGCTGACAATCTGCGTTGAAACTCCTGTGCTCTGGATCAAATGAGAGCCCGTTGCACCGGTACATCATAGGCGAGACATCTGTAGACGATTCTGGTGAGCGCGCAACATCCATAGAGTACAGACTTCTGTTTCTTGTACCATCGTTGATGAGCCATATGGATCTGGTCTATAATCCAGTGGGGCATATTGATGGTCAAATCAAAGGCGTCTGCTAAGTAGAGGCTAAACCAAACCTTTTTGGGAGGCGTAGTGAACCTGTCTTGCGCGGGGAATGCGAAATGTTGCATGACCATACGTAAATGAATGGCGATCGTGGGATTCATCGCTACCATGTCCTTTAACTTCGTCAGATTCTTGTTCTTCATATTGTTAGGGACCATAGTCTCTTTCTCCGTAGGAATGTGCATACCGTTCATGTCGAGAGCTTCTCTTACCAAGTTGATAGTCAAGCGGAAACGCTTCAGCTCATTGCCCCTTGTGAGTGAGGGAAGTATAAAGGAGCTATATCCTTTTTTGTCTTTGCTTGGAGTGAGAGTGCTAATCAGGTATGAGCACCTTAGAAAATCGGGCTTTGGTAGTTGGAACTTGAAATAATCATAGAGCCCAGCCTTCTTCCATATTGGCTTCAGTCCTTCGTTATTCTGTAGCTTTTCAAACTCTCTGGTAAAGAAGTGGTATCTGCCCCAACGTCCATTGAATTCTACTTCGGACTCCCACATGTATGTGCCTTCACCCAGAGGTCCCGCAACATCACTGAACCAGTGTGAGGTTTTGCCCACCGGCATTGTGTGACCCTGTGGAGGATTCTGAATTGGTATGGCATGTAATGCCCTTAATGCCGCTGGTCGTTCCTTTAATTCCTCCTCAACCGGAAGGCTTTCAATGTCCACCACTTGGGGGCTGGTGCCTGCCTGGGAGCTAGCTCCTACCGTATCGGCCATGTTACTTCTTGCTTCCTGTCTCTGTGAGAATATAGAAACTAGTGTTAACATTGTACAGGACAAGAGAGAACCGTTGTTGCTCCCATTACAACATTATCACGAGGGTTGGGAGAGATTAATGGGTTAGTAAGTGCTCGGTGTGAGTGTGTGTGTGGTTAGGAGTTCAGTACACCGAAGAGCTAAGTGGAATGATGTAGTGTGATAGTGATGGGGTTAGTAGGTTACCATGGATTTACAATTGGGGTCCGGGGGTTTGTTACAAGTCTTAGGCTGCCAAATGCAGTGGATGGGTTTTGCTCTTGGTTCCGTAGAGACTCTCGAGAGCTTTATGGGTGTGTCGGCTTGAAAATGAGACCTTTTAGGGACCCATTTACAAGTGATTCTGTTCGTGCTCATGGGCTTTGGTGTGTTCCTGAGTGTTGAAAACGAGTGGATGTCGGCGGTGTGAGTGAATGGACCACGCTGTAAAGGGTGTGGCCTTGGTGTAGCTATTTGAGTCCGCAAACAAGCCTTAGGCACCCAAATTTTTCTTAATTGTGGGCTAGCCTTCATCGACTTCTTGGGCACCCAAATAGACTTCATGTTAGCAGATGAGCTTCTGAAAGACTTCTTATTAGTATCATGTTGTTGGTTACTAATAAGAGGCTTTGACTGTGTGGTTGGCTTGAGTGCAACCGGGTGTTCTCCTTTCCGCACCCACACTTGTTTCACTAGCTGAGACATTTTGCTGCGCAGGTACTTTTGATCTCCGACATAGGTAGTACTCTGCTTCTTTTGCCTTTGATCCACCTTTGGTTGCTGCCTCCCTCTCGCCTTTGGAAAAGAAGGGAGTTCCGTTGTGGTTTTGACTCCTTTTTTGAGATCCTCATTCTTCTGCATCACATAGCCTTGGACAAGAACAGCATGGTCAGCTTCATGTGCACCCCTGGAGGGACCAGGAGTCTGTGCCTTTACTAATTCCTTGAGTGCTCCATTATTTAACTCCATTGTAATTCTAGTCTGATTCACCCATACCTGAAGAAGTCCACTTCTTAGGTTTAAGTTGACTGCTTGGTCATAAATCCAGTCTTGACCCAGGACGAGGGATTCAGTGAGGTCCTCATCTTGACATACTAGCACTTTAACTATCATTGCCTCATCATGAATATAGAGGGGAAGTTACACCTCGCCCATGCAAGGGGTTTCCACGCCTCCCAATCCTATGAGATATGCTTCCACAGGATTGACAGTTAACTGCAACTCTTGACAGTAAGACAATTTAACAGCACTAGTGGTTGCACCTGAGTCAATCAAGGCTCTTACAGTCCTTGCACTCTTTCCTTGTCCTATATCTACGGGTATGAAAGGACGTCGATCGGTTATCCTATGAGAGCTAACACCTGAAACTTCACACATAGCTACGTCATATCCTTGATCTGCATATGCCTCTTGCCTAGGGTGCTCTCTACCTTGTCTTCTTAATTTCATTCTCCGTATGCGTTCTAGGGCTTCTGCTTGAGCTTCTTCTCGAATTCCCTTTTCTTCCTCTTTGCGTTTCTTAGCAGTGTTGAGTCGACTTAGCATTTCCTCTGTGAGAGGTTCCTGATACAACTTGACTCTACATCCGCTAATATAATTTGGGAGAACATCGCCTTCTAATGTGGCTAGTTGCACTGCTCCACTTGTTGAGATCCTATTGATGATCATAGGTCCATAGCCTCTCTTTTCTAGCTTCCTTGCATGTTGTTTCAATGTGTAGACTAAAACTAGATCTCCTGCTTTCAAGCCCTTATCCTTCACATGGGCATCAAAGTATGCCTTCTGTCGTTTCTTTGCTGCATATATCCCTGCAGCTGCTCTCAGTCTTGTTTCTCCTAATCGTTCAAGGTCAAAAAGTCTAGAGGAGAGTTCATGACCCGTCCATTCGTGCTCTCGTGCTACCTTCAATGTAGGTATCAAGAAGTCCAAGGGTAGCACCGCGTTTTGGCCAAATACCATGTGAAAGGGGGTGGCTTGGAGTACCGTTTTGTAGGCGACTCGGTATGCCCAAACAGCATGGTGTAGCTTTTTGTCCCAATCAGAGCGTTTATTGTTTACTAATTTTGTCAGTACATTGCATAAGATCTTGTTGGTACTCTCCGCCTGGCCATTAGCTTGGGGGTGATAGGGGGCAGACTTCTTATGAACTACCAAGAATTCTTGGAGTAGATTTTCGATAACTTTGTTTAAGAAGTGAGTGCCTCTGTCACTGACTAGCTCTATAGGTAGTCCGTATCTAGTGAACACATTCTCAAATAAAAACTTGGCTGTTGTTTGAGCATCGTTCTTCGTTGTGGCTTTTACCTCTACCCATTTTGTTAGATAGTCTGTTGCAACAATGATATATTCTGCATGGGAACCCTTAGCTGGGGGATTAATAGGACCCACAAAGTCTATTCCCCACTTAGAGAATGCACGTCCACCCATCATAGGTTTCAGTGGCATCTCATCTTTACGTACAGGATACTGGGTTCGCTGACAGACATCACACCGTTTCACATAGGTATGTGCATCCATGTGAAGGGTCGGCCACCAGAAGCCCGCAAATAGAATTGCTTTGATCACCCGATCTGGTCCAAAGTGTCCTCCTGCTACACCTTGGTGAGCAGTTTCCAAGATCTTGAGATATTCACTTTCACGGACACATAGCCTTAGGTAGCCATCTTTACCACGCTTATATAGATTATCACCAATGAGTGAGTAATCCTGGGCTTCTTGTTCTAAACTCCTTTTCCTAGCCAAGGTCATATCTGGAGGGAATGTTTTCGTCCTCAGGAAGGATACTAGTGGTTCACTCCAGTCTGGCACTATGGACACTTGATAAAGAGTGGCATGTTCCACAGGTGGTTTAGTGCGACAGATTGGGCATTCCTTGCACAACTTTTGGACATCAGCTTCCATAGTCGGCCAATGCACTCCGAGTCTTCTTAGCGTCTGTAAGGTTCGTTGCTTTGAGTAGTGTTGCTCTAATGCACCTACATGTGCTAAATGCAACCATTTTGCATACTCGTGCTCTTCTACACAACAAGCCAAGATCCCTTGATCTGTGTGCTTGTACATGCTTCCTGCCATGATGTGGTACTTTTGGGCTCTCACAACCTCCCTATTCCGTGTGTTCACCACTGGATGATTAGGCCCGTACGTCAATACTGGTACCAATGACTTAGCCCACTGCGGTACGACTTCCAAGTTAAACAAGTAAGCATCAGGAAGATCATCTGCTACTCCTTGTGGGGCTTCTCCCGACGTGAGCCTAGAGAGATGATCTGCTCTTAAATGAGTCCTACCTTTCCTTACCACAACCTCAGAGTCATATTCCATGAGCAAGAGAAACCACCTCACTAATCTTCCTGTATTGCATGGTTTGTTTACGAGGTATAGCAAAGCCTGATGATCAGTAAAAAATTTAAACTTATTTGCAAGCAAATAGTGTCTAAATTTCTTAACTGCATATACCATGCCTAAGCCTTCTCTCTCCGTAGTGGTGTAATTTCGTTCAGCTGCATTCAACTGTCTACTGGCATAGGCAATTGGAAGATCCATATTACCTTCACCAGTAGGTTGTGCAAGCACACATCCAATGGCATAATTGGATGCATCCACATGAACATGGAATGGCTTATTCCAATCTGGTGTGGTCAAGATTGGTGCTGAACATAATCGTCGTTTAAGCTCCTGGAAGGAATTCTCACATTCATCCGTCCACTCAAAGTTAGTCAGAAGTCCGTACATGGGCTTTGCAATGACAGCATACATGTGTATAAATCGTCGGTAATAACCACAATGCCCCATGAAAGCTTGTACTTCCTTGACATTTTTTGGCCTAGGTAGCTCTGCTATAGCTCTCACTTTCTCTTCATCAGTGGATATGCCATTCTTTGACACTATGTGTCCTAGAATCTTGCCTTGCCTGACCATGAAAACACATTTTTCTGGGTTCAGGCAGACTTGATATTCTCTACATTTGTCGAAGATTTGCCTGAGTTCAGGGATATGGGTTTGCCTAATGTTCGAATGAGCACAAAGATCATCAACGTAGACTTCTAAGTTTTTCCTCAGGAACTCTTTAAATACATGGCACATCAGCCTTTGGAAGGTAGCTGGTGCATTGGTAAGCCCAAATGGCATTACTCTGAAGGCAAAAATGCCCCATTCTGTGGCAAAGGCTGTCTTATGCTGATCCTCTGGAGCTATGGCTACTTGATTGTAACCCGAAAATCCATCAAGGAAGCTGTATACTTCCTTGCCTGCCACTCTTTCTAAGAGATGTTCTGTGATGGGAAGCGGATAGTTATCTCGAATCCTGGCTGCATTAACCTTTTTCAAGTTAATGCACACACGCAGCTTGCCATTCTTCTTGGGCACCACTACGATGGGGGATACCCATTCAGTGTGCTCAATTTCATAGATAAATCCAGCTTCAACCAGTCTATCTATCTCTTCTTTGATCTTAGCAGCATAATTATCGTTATATGTGTAGGGCTTTTGCTTAGAGGGTTTAGCGTCTGAGTTCATGGGGATGGTGTGTGAGCATATGTCAGGGTCAACACCTTTCAAATCCTTTTAACTCCAAGCGAACACATCTCTGTATTCTCTTAGCAAGGCAATTAACGCATGCTCTTCTTCCTCTGTTAGGTCATGGCCTATGTATGTGCATCTCTCCTCTCCTTCCTCTAGGGCTACAACTATTTTCTTGGTGGTTTCTTTGTTATCATAGGCCTCTCCTACTTGTGCCTCTCGTTTAGGCATTCTTATCATGACTCTCCTGTCATCTATCTCATATTTCTTAAAATTTTCTGGGACCTCAAACAAAGATTCTTCCTCTTCTGGTGAGACTTCTCCCTTCTTCCATTTCTTTCCTTCTTCCTTTGGGGTTACATGTGTAGCTAATCTTACATCATTTGTAAGCTCTTCATGCCTCTGGGGTTGAAATTCTACTTCATGGAAGCATTCTTCATCTGATGCAAATGGTGGGTCCATAATGATTGACTCTAGGTCGGAGTCACTTGCATCCTCAAAGGCATCAAGGCTAGGTTCGCATTCTTCTAGAACTGCCTCTCCCATGATTGGCTCTATGGAGAAGACTGAAATGTCATAGCCATCCTCATCACAGTGAGGTGTCCATTGTTCTTCATTGATGGCTACGTCCATTGTTGCTAGGATTTCTACCCAGCCATGGGTTTCAAATTCCTCATCAGGAAAAACTACAGGTGCATAGGCTGGGTCTTGAATTGATCTATGTGTTTCTTTTGCACCTACCTCTCTGGCTTTCTCTCTCTTCTCTTCTTCTACTGCAACCTTGCACATCCATAAATGAGTGTCTTCATGCATCCATGAGGATCCAGACCCTATGGAATGCACAGATTCCGTATCATTCTTGGCTCTATGGATGGGGTTCCATTGGATAGGAGGGACATCTCTATGAGAGTAATCCTTGAGATTGACCTTCGTCGTAACACCCAAGTGTTGCAGGTACAAGGAATTGGTTCCCCAATCCTGTACCACTTGCAACTGTCGCATAAAAGGTCGTCCCAAGATCATTTCATAGGCATGGTTCTTGCTGAAGTCACATATGGCAAAGGTATGCTCGAACTCGACACCACAGGTGGTGAGAGTTATTCCTTCTAGCAATCCTAAGGGTCTCTCAATATGACCATCGGCCATCTGCAATTTCATTCTCGTTGGCCTGAGTGCCGGCTTGCCCCAACGCTTCCATAGGGAGGTGGTGGCAATTGCAACTCCTGCACCTGAGTCCAAAATTGCCTTGGTGGTGTACTCCTGATAAGTGATGGGAAGATAGGTGTTCCCTTCTTCACCTTCACACATATCTCCTATCTTATCCAAGGGTATCTCTGGCACTGTCCTATGTGATCCTACCTGGGAACGAGGTTTTGCTATCTCAGGTACTTGTTTGGTTACATGTTTCCACGATTTAGGTCTAACCTTGAGTAGCTCTTCTAACTTGAGATTGCACTGCACGTTAGTGTTCTTCACTACCTCTGTGTTCCTAGGTATGACTGAATCTTCATTTCTTACCATGACTGTGGGTGCTCTCATACACGTGGACTTTGCTTCCCATGGGCCTGTGAAATGGGGTAGCTCTTGTATGGAATTGGATTCAAAGTCCAATCTCTCGTGAGACTGAGTACTCTCATGTTCCCCGTAAATAGATGGGATGTCTTGTGGGAATTGGTCGTGTGCATCATCCACAAGTTCAAAGGGAGGGGCGACTTCATTTTCGTTATCCCATTTATCTTCTTGAATTTCTCGTAGGAAGTCTGGTGCAAACCGATTCATAGAAGAAGAAGTGTTTGGCTCCATAGAATTAGGCACATAAGCAACCTGGGAAGGAGGGCTTATTCTATCGTTGGCTCTTTCCTCGCTCTCATAGATGTTTGGAGCACAAGCTTCCTGGGGAGGATTACTTATTCTATTACTTTTCCGAACAGGCTCATATGCTCCCTGAGAAGGAATGTAGGTAACCTGTGGAGGTACGTGAGCTTTCGAGGGAGGCTCATCTGCCTTTTGGGGGGAAAGATAAGCTTCTTGAGGAGGCACATGGGCTTCCTGAAGAGGCTGGCTTATCCGTTCTCTTGCCCTTTCCTTTCTTTGAGGGGCAGGTTCCTTTTCTGATTGTGCAATTAGCCTCTCTATTCTTTCTAGCAGTCCATCAAAATGTAGCTGCATCTTAGTTGAGCTAGAGATGTTAAAGAGGCGACTAGCTTCAAACATGGTCTGAGCCAATTCCACCATTTTGGCACAAATTTTAGTTCGTTCAAGCTCTAGCTCGGCTCTAGGGTAGCATTTTTCATGATCGGTTATGGTTGGCCCTTCTTGGATTCTGGCCTGATATGCTTTAAGCATCATATTAAGGTCTTCGGGAGTGGGATCTGCTAGGACTGATCCTACTCTAGGGGGTGGTGGGTTTAGGTGAGGCGGGTTGGAAGGTGGCTGGTCGGATGGCGATGGGAAAGGTGGTGGTGGGGTAGTGTGAGAGGGAGTTTGAGATGTGAGTTCAGTTATCCTGGCTTTGGTTTCTCTTATGCTTTCCTCAAGTTCACTCATCTTTTTAGCCCATTGTCTTTTCATTCTTTCTCGACTATCTTTCCACGCTCTAGTCCTTTTCTTGGTTATGCTCTCAGTTTCACTAGCTGTTGGGCTCTTTTCCTGGTCTACCCCTTGGTTTTGCTGCAGTGCTTGAGCTCTAGTGACTACCTGTACCGGAGCAGTGGAAGTGACACTTCCTGTGGAGTCTACCACTAATCCAATAACGTTGATAGGCGTGATTTTTGGCATATTATTGGGGTTCTTTGGGCAATCTCGTAAGAGATGCTCTTTTCTACAATCTTGGCAAAAGCCTTGGATCGTCACTGACTGGGGTTGTGTAGGTGGAGGTAAGGGACAATCACGAATGAAGTGATCTCCTTGGCATCTGTAGCACGGTCCTCTTGGGAATGGAGGTCTTACCTGCCTAGGTTGAGGCCTAGGGTTGGGGTTTGCATACATGACGTTTGTGTAATCGGACTCCCAACTAGGTTCACTCGGCTCTTCACTATAGTAGGACTCATCATGTTCTGGAGACTGCATGTAGTACGCCTGGGGACTATCAACATGTGTAGACTCAAAGCTATGGTCACTCGGGTCACTTTCAGTAATCAAGGGTGTCACAGGGACTATAGCTCTATTCAGGTTTTCTTCTGCAATAGCATACTTTACCGGAATCACATTAGCTGGGGCAGGGGGTTGTTGAGCTAACACTGGCTGAGGTCTTTGTTGGTTTTGGTATTGTGGTTGATAATTTTGTTGTGGCCTGCCATATGGCTGTGGAGGGTACTGGTTCTGGTATCTTCCTTGCTGCGGGTATGGCTGAGGGTAGGGTTGCCTAACTGCCTGCTTGTTGTATGGGCAATCTTGTGCGGTGTGATTGGTGTATCTCCGTTCTATGGTGCAGTACTGGCTACTAGGATTTACTTGGGGCTGAGCCATAATGGGGCAGACATTTGCCATGTGGTCACCACCACACGTATAGCACCTTTTCACAGGGGCAAACCTTGGAATTTGTTTGCTAGAGACGCCTAGTTTTTGGGCCACTTTCTCTGCGAGTTCCTCAATTGATGTGGATTGCGTGGAAGAGTGACTAGATGCACTATCTGAATCTTTGTAGATTTTGGAAAGCTCTAGTTCTTCCCCTAGGTTATCTTCAATGTCAATGCACATGCGTACACACTCTTCTATAGTCCTAGGGTCCTTCAGATACACATAGGATCTCAATTTCGTACTCAGCAATCCATCCAAGAATAAGGCTACTTGTTTAGCTGGTGTAGGTAGCTCCGAAACAGGGCATCTTTCAAGATATTGCCTAAATCTTCTTCCTGCAAGTCTCACGGTCTCTTGAGGGGTTTGCTTGAAGCTGTGAATCAGTGAGGAGGTATTGTGTCTTATGCCACTCTTAGAGAACTCTACGATGAAAGCCTCTAGGAGTTGGTCTATGCTCCTGAACTGTCGCTCATCCAATGGTTGAAACCATGTAAGTGCTGTGTTCCTAAGGGTTAGACCGACGGCATTGTACTGCGTGAATAGATCCTCCACTTGTTCAGCTCTCAAGACTTGCTTGAACTCCACCACATGATCATAGGGATCTCCTGTGCCATCAAATTAATTCTTCATGGACTTAACTAGGTGGGTCGGTCTCAGAGTTCTTGTGTGCTCTCTAGGTCTCGGCAGAGGGAATCCATCCACATTTCTCTGATTCCGGTGAGCCCTAAGTATCTCTGGTTCTACTCTATTCGTCTCCGTCCTCGTTCTTTCTCTGCCCACGGGGTTGGCATAGCTTACTTCTGGTCTATCTCTACTTTTGTCTCTTGGAGTTCCATGAGCTTGGGATGTTCCAGCTCCAGGGTGACCATAGGATACATTCGATCTTGGTTGGGGGAAAATGAATTCACCCTTCCAAGTGTAAGCATGCCTATCATTTTCTGTCACCACAAAGATCCTTTCCGAAGTGTGATCTAAGTAGGTCACTCTACCTGGGCTATCCGGATCCTTAAACTCATAGATCATGATAGTTCCTATATCAGTTGGCTGATTAGATTTATATCTCCAAAAGGCTTCGTCAGTTTCTCGATTGAGGAGCAACTCTATGCTCTTGTTGTCTTGGGGAACCCACTCAGGCGTGATAATCCTAGTGAGAACAGATTTGTCTCGAGGGGTTCTAGGTTCCGCACCCATGTTTCCTTGTTCCAAGTCACCTAAGTCCGCTTCAGAGATTACATTTCCAAATTCATCTGTCCTATCTGGGTGACTGGTGACTACGTATATGGTTCCTTCCTTGTCCAGGTATGCACCGTTTTCAAATTTGACTGCTGGGTGCTCTAGTCCAATGGATTGATCAGGATTCTTAATCTGTACCACAGATCTTCCTAAGCCGTCCTCATAGATGCTAGCACCTAATCGGTTGGTCCTAAGGTATTCCAGCTGTGTTTTGTAAGGGCCTTCTACCCTGTACAAGTAAGGCACTCCTGAACTTCCCGTAGGTCTGTCCATGCCTTGAGACATCTCTGACTCACTGGTCTCAGAGCTAGGGTAGTACGAGTGGTGGCTCAACTGCTGGGCCCAAGACCTAGCAGTGTGGTTAACACTAGCCTCTGAAGACCTAAGGCTTTGTCTCTCCCTTACAAGATGTCATCCTGATCTAAGGTTCATATGCCTATCTAAGTAGCCCAATTCTTTGCCCAGAGTACAACCTCGTTGCTAGTTACTTTATATTAGTCACTTGATTCTTTTTATTTATTTCTCGTGTTTACGGTCTTGTCTAATTTTACGTCGTCAGGAATACTTGAATGTTCTTCGTGCTTTCAGGTTGATCGTTCCACGTTAGGTTCTTTTCCTTTATGTTATCGACAGTACAAAGATTAGGTTTTTAGCTTGGACTTGAGTTTTTAGGTAGTCTTCAACTTCATATCTGCCTATCGTCGCCCTGACTTACTCCTACCTCTCGTCGTTCTTAGCCTAAACTATGAATTGACAGAGGGGGTTAAAAGTTTCCAACCTTTTGTTTCCTGCTTGGTTGCTCTTGAGTGCCCAGGAAGTGTGTTCCCAAGCTTACACTTTCACTTGCTTAGGACGCCTTGCGATGCTCTCAAAGGATCTGTAAAAGTTCCAAAGTTAGCTTAAAAATTTAAATTCCAAAGACAGAACCAAGTATTTTCATTCCTGTAGCACAAACACAAACTTGCATAGTGATTTTTTAAGAAAACAATTCTAAAGACCCCTGACTTTGATCCCCCTCGGTATGGTCAACTTCAAAATACCCTATCTGAAAATCAACGCATTATCTTTATAAAAAACAGTTGAGGGCATGTAGTAGATGCCACGAGCTTTCCAACAAGCCCTAGAGCTAAAAAATTTGATTTCGTATGAAGACGTTATGACTGTTCAGGGTTTAGGGGGTTAGGATAGGATTCAATCTAGCTGACGGATCCTATGATTTTCTCCCAAAACACGTGTAGGAACCTCCAATTATGCCAATGGATTGACTATTTGCCCCAAAATTTATCCCAAAGTTTGAACAAAAGCAAACCCTAATTTTTGGCCGAAAAGCCTGTCAATCGCGATCGACAGGTCTGTCAATCGCGATTGACAGAGGTGTCCGTCGGGGCTGTCAGTCGCGATCGACAGTGTCAATCGCGATCGACAGAGTCGATCGTGGCTGTCAATCGCGATCGACGGTATCAATCGCGATCGACACGTTTTCCGAATTTTTCGCCGAAATTTCAGTCAATCGGGGGCCTATCAGTCGTGATGGACACGTGGCTATGCGTAAAAGTCAATCAGTCGTTGAATTTCAGTCGGTCACGATCGACGGTGTCAATCGCGACTGACAGAGGTGTCGGTCGTGGCTGTCGATCGCGATCGACGGTATCAATCGCGATTGACAGGGTCCTACGTGGCAGTCTGTCGGTCGTGAGGTCTGTCGATCGCGATTGACAGGGTCTGTCGGTCGCGATTGACAGGGTCTGTCGGTCGCGATTGACAGGGTCTGTCGGTCGCGATTGACAGGGTCTGTCGGTCGCGATTGACAGGGTCTGTCGGTCGCAATTGACAGAAAACCTCGGAATTTTTCTACTGTTTTTAGTGTTTTAGGATGTGCTCCTTGTGCTTGTTCTAGTGGTGCACTCAATTTTGTGAAAAACCAAAAATTTCTGTCAGTCGCGATCGATAGAAGCCTGCGAGCGCGAGACATTTTCGACAAGTTTCGTACCTGCGCAGGAAGCTGGGGATGGTGATTCAACAAGGTCCTGCAAAAAGCTCAAGAAACATGCAAGAAAACACACACGCAATATCGCTCTCTCTCACAAGTGAAATGAGGGAAATGAGGTGGGAAAGGTGATATGATCAAAAAACAGAAATTTTTGCGATGATGGAGATGGAGGTGGGAGATGGTGATGATGATGATGGAGATGAATATGGTGAAGGAAATACAAGAAGATAGGTGAAAGTGAAGAAAATACCTACAACTCCAACGCGTCAACTCTACGTCTTACCATCACACGCTCGTCCTCAAAATTCGATCCCCGGCAACGGCGCCAAAATTTGGTGTAGCTCAGTGATGAGTAGCACCTCCTTTAATGTCAATCCGGGAAGACGTGAGGATGGTATGAAGACCTCGAGCAAGTGGAGGCACAAGTGCGTGAGTGAGAAGCACACAAACATGCACACATACACACACACGCGCACACACGGCAAGACAAAGAGCGAGAAGCAATGGAGTTCTTAGATTACTTTCAAAAAGCTCTTACAAGTTCGTTTCAATTACAATCCAACCTCAAAAATGAGCTCTCTAGCTCCTTTTATAGTTTTTGACTAGCTTTGGCCCTGTCCAGACCTAGTGTCCGGCCTAGTTAAAAATTAGGTTCCAGGGCTTATTTGAGGGCTTAAACGGAGTCTAAAAAATACGAAAATTGATATGTAGGTACTTCTAAGGCTCCTCAAGCTCGAGGACTCCTCGGCTTGCACAAAATGGAGCCACAAAAAGGTGAACATGGTATTTACAAGGGTTGCTAGTGATGAGAATCACTTTTAATTGGTGTAAGGGTTTGAAAAATTAAAGGTTGCCTTAGTGCTAGATCTGCGTGAATGCTCATACTTGCTTCTCCATGAAGAAATTTATTGGCCTACTTGCCAGATCGTCGTTGACTCCCTTGTCTGCTGCTAACAAGGGGGCATCGAACTCCCGGGATATGCAGATTCAGATTGGGCTCGTGATCCTGATTCTCGATGGTCTACTTCTGGGCATATATTCTTGCTTGGCTGAGGACCTATCTCTTGGGCAAGTAAGAAGCAGCCTACACTTGCACTATCATCTACGAGGCCGAGTACCATGCATCTAGCTTTGTAGCATGTGAGGCCATCTGGCTTCGACGTTTATTATTTGACATTGGTGAATTGCAGGATACTTCCACATGTCTTCGCATAGATAGCCAGTTAGCCTTGGCCATCGCCAAGAATCGAGTCTTCCACGCTTGGACAAAGCACATCAAGATCCACTACCACTTCATCCGGGAGAAGCTCATATCTAAGGAGATTACTCTCGAGCAGTGTACCTCTCAGGAGAACCTGGTGGACATGTTCACGAAGGCTCTACCTCCAGTTCCTCTTCAACGCTTGGTGGACCTCTGCAGCATTCAACTGCTCCAAAATGGAGCTACAGAGGGGGTCTTGACAACATGATTGCTCCTACTTCATCTACATTTGTATCTGCATGAGTGCATCTCCATTTTGTATCTAGGAGGCACTCCATTTCTAGTCTATTTCCATTTCGTATTGTATTTCCTTTATGTTTGGGTACCTTGCCATGTGCTTCTACCACTTGTATTCATTCTCCTTTCAGGAGACGTATCCCACATATGATGTACTTTTGAGAGCCCCTCCGAAATCTATATAAGGAGGGCCTCTAGGTAATTGCCAAGAGTATTGGCTACATCCTCATTGGTTATCTTCTTCTTCAGAGATACCTTGTAAGGGCATGGAAAAATGCTTTGGAAAATACCTTTTTTTGTAGAGCCTCCTTCAAAAGATTGTACAATGTAGTATATGGTCTAGTACTAACACCTGCTTCATCACATACCATCTGTACCTCACTACAACTAATAATATCTTCTAAGTTGCTTGGAAAATCTTTAATCACTTTGGTTTTGATGTGATTTCCTACTAGTGAATCCAAAATCATAAGCACATGTTTGTTGCTAACACAAGAATTCAGAACCGTCAATTGATCCTCCATTGTTGAGGAAGCACTCGCATCTTCAACAAATGATGTGCACAATAAGAAACTCAATCGAAAAGTCTCTTGACATAAATAAACAAGTGAAACACATACCTAAGTGCGTAAACATGTCGCTTTCGTGCTCCACCACCGGTTGAAGGAGCTTGAAAGTATTATAATGGTCGTTTCCTATATCTCATCCCAAGTGGAGTCTCTTTTAGTTGTGTAAGATTCTCTTTTAACTTTGTAACTCTGCTCTTCTTTTCTTCCAAATCTTGTTGGAGTCTATTATTGTGCTCATCCAAAGGTTTGATAGCACTTTCTAAAGTGTGTATAGCACTCTCTAAACTGTGTATCTTGAAATGGTTGTGATGACATTGTTGCATCCAGCAATTTGCTATAGATGTAGAATGGTTAGAAAATCGCTTGCAATAGTCTAGCAGTCCATCTTCACCGCTACCAAGGAATTGTAGAAATGTGGAGATACTATGGAATCTAGGATGAACATTAGCCATTGGATCTAATGGATACAAAGCACCATTGATCCAACGATTAATATTCTTCTCTCCAGCTGCACGTCGTTCATTTTGAGAATCTATGTCATTACTACCTCTAGTTGTTGGTGCAAATTCTGTTGGAACACGAACATGTATACTCTTTGAGTGAGGAGCACACCTTGGTGCTGGTGTCACATTTGTAATACATATGAGCACCATGATGTTCCAAAACTCTAGCACCAAATGGGAAGAAGCACAAAGATGGCTGGAATGGCTTGTACAGTAGTTGTGTCCAAGAAAAAAAGTGTGTTTTGGTATGTGGATAGGTCAAAATGACTTTTTTCCGTGTGTAAGAGGGAAAATAAGCTTTTTTTCAAAAATTCATGTTTTGGGGCAACCAAAGTTACGCGTTTGATGATGTGGCACTTAACTTTTGAAGGGATTTTGGGAAATATGATTTTTTACAGTATTTTTTATAAAAACAATACTAGAAAAATTAACTTCTCACAGATACACAAAAGTTGGGGCATTTTTAATAATGAATAGTTGAAAAGAGACTTTATCACAAAATTCATTTTTTTATTCATAAAGATGGACGGATTCAATGACGTGGAAAGTGGTTTTTCTCTGTCTCTCTCTCTATATGTGTAGGAGAGATAGAAGATCCTAGCTTAGCCTAAAAAAAAAAGCCTACTTTAGCCTACAAAAAAGTACTCTATTAAATGCACTTTGTCCCCTTAACAAAGTACAACATTAAGCTTAATCCCTAAAAATTAGGAATCCTTACAAGGACCATGCAAGGTTCACTTTTTTTCCTAATGCGTCCAAAGAAGATGAGGCCTATCGTCGGCCCACAAACGCTTTGTTCAAGGCATGGTCGTATTGTGCATGAAGCGACTTACATGCATGCCGGCACAAATTTGAAAAAATCCCACTATGAAGGATGTGACTACTTGAGCCACTCCACACACCTTCCATATTTTCAGCCTTTCTTAAGCAGCTACCAAGAGACGAAGGATCCCATTACACCCGCTTAGTGCATGCCCATCATACGCTCCTTGATTGCTCCCGTCTCATCCAACACGAGCCTATGGTCGGCCCAAAGAGCTTCTACACTCAACACATGAACACACTACCCATAGCGACTTACTCTTGTGTCAGCCACAAATGTTTCCCATGATGACTCCAGTTTGGAACGAAAACCACGAGCCACCCTTTGCACACAAGCCTTGGCCTTGAAGGAACCCACAGGTTGCTTACCCAAACATTGCCATAATCTCAAAGGGATCCTACAGGTGAATTCATGAAATGGCATAGACGTGGGGACCCTTGTCACATCCCATCGAGCAACCCACCAACTTGTTCTAGTCTCAATGGAACTCGTGGACTCCAAACACAAATGCAGGAACGAGGGTGACCTAACATTGTCCCTGCCCGTCTACGAAAGCCTACGTCCTTGCTCCGGTATCGAAGGAACCCATCTGTGACTTGCCACACATGGTTTGAATGAGGGGGATCGTTACATCACTTCCCCTCAACCACACTTCTTCCATGTTCCGGTCTCGAAGGAACCTGTAGACTCACTTGCCTCACCCATCAGCGAGGGGGGCCTCAACGTCCCTGCCCGTCGGTGAGTTGTCTCCTTTGCCCAACTTGGTCTCGGTCTCAAGGGAACCCATAGGCACATACGACACGAGGGGACCTAAGCATCACTATCCATCAGCCCGCTACTAAATCTCACTTGCCCCAGCCTCGAAGGGATCTTGTAGGCACCAACCATTTGCAACCAAGCCCCGGCCTCAAAGGGATCCCGTAGGCGCAAACCTTCACATATGCTAGCCACGCGAGGGGGACCTCAACATCACTCGCAACCAACATAGATTTCCTTTTTCCCGAAAACTTGCCCCAACCTCTGTTGGAACTCACGGTCACTAACTTCCCACACTTGTCGCGGCCTCAAAGGGAACCCATGGCCACAATGCACGAAAATGGCACAATTAGGAGAATCATGTCAACTTGATGGCCCAAGCTTAGACACTTGCCTCGACCTTGAAAGGACCTCTAGGCTGGATCCCACGAATGGCACGAACGGAGAGGAGTCATTTCTAGGCCCATCTGTCAACCCACACAAACTTGCCCCGGCCTCGAACGGTCCCATGGGCACATCCCACATAAATGACGCAACCAAGAGAGCCATGTTCAACTCGCTGGCCTAACATTGCAACTAACCCCAGCCTTGAAGGGAACCTATGGGCACAACCTCAAAACAAGCCGGACGGGAAGACCATGTCCAACCCACCAGCCCGCACAAATCTTTCCATCAAAAACACGAACTCCGCACCCCGGACTGCACATGAGAAACTCAATAACTCAACTTCCATAACCTCACCAAAAAAAAAATGCGAAGCACCGAACGTAAAACGCCATTAGCAATTTTGCACAAAATATGAATCGGAAGGTCAAACTCAACCACACATTTCCATTGTAAAGATTTCCATAAAACCAAGATTTCCATAAAACCAACTTCAAAATTGTTGTAAAAACATAACAGCGTGCATACTTTCCACGCCCCGAAAGCATATTGAAGCCTATCCTTTTTCCAAATTTCAAAGCCTATTCTCTATATTATATCTATATTATATGAAATAGAACATGGAGACTAACTAGTGCAAGCTGCGCGATGTATGTTCATCCCCCAACGATCCAAAAAATATCAAAACTGTTATAAACTTTGAGAAGCTAAAGATTGTTGTAAAACATCCGGCAGCCTACTTCTTATAACATAACCAATGGAATCAAGATTTGCACTGAATCCGGCTTGAGTCATCGCAAAGAGAAACCCGTCGAAACTACCTAGTGTCACTACCATGGAACATGTGCTATGTGTGGATGGTAAGAGCCCTCCTAGTGGTGCATGACTTACCGTGCAACAACGACTTACCCTGTTACCCCTAGCTGGCTTCACACGGCTACCGTGCTAGTGTATGGAGGATCAACCTCCCTCCTTGAAGGGGGAAAATGGGGCATATGAGCACACCGGTCCAACTTAAGAGAGATGTGAACGGGAGTGTGGTCACAAAGGCCGAGTCTACAAACACATAACTGAGCGAATACAACATGCCTTACACAAGGATCCAAAATGATGAGACCACTTCCACTCCGTCCCACGATCAGTGCCACTCACACCTTAAAACTGATCCGTTGCCAAAACCATGCCTTTGCTGATGGCCCGAAACGAAGCCAAACGGTCCTCTTGAAGCTCATATATCCAAAATAAAATTTTTCATATTTTGCCAAACAACCGACATCCCACGCAAGGTCCACTGCTGAAGGCGCACACCGCTTTTCCTCGAAAACTGAAATTCAGCCCTTTGCTTATGGCCCGTCCATGGCACCTCGGACGCCTCACATGCACCCAATCACGAGAGCCGAAGCTCTAATACAAAATGTAATAGATAAGTACAAACCCAAGCCCAAGGGGCTGCCTTCTCGGCCTAAACCCACGTGGAACTTGAGAAAGTATGAGGGACTTGTGAAACGGGCCTTTGCCCTTGAACAACCCAAAACGGAAGGGGCTCCAACTTAATGCACAGAAGCAACTTAACTCGAAAGAAATGGGCAGCCGTCCAAGTCAAGCTAACCCACACACACCATAAACCAAAATTTCCCAAAGGCCTCACGCAAGTGGAAGCAAACATCAACCTGAAAGATGGGAACGGCCTCACGTAGACAAGCACGCTCTCGCGGGACAACTGTCAACTGATGAAACACATACCCAAGTGCAAAATGGAAACTCAACCTAAAACCAACATGGAGAGGCCGCCACAAGCCGAAGACCATCTTGAGGGACCTCAAATCAAAGATAGGAGGTGGCCATCCTAGATGAGCCGACCTCACGGCATGCAATCATCAAGGAACCCAAGACCTGCCTAGGAGCGATGGGCGACGGTCCTCTTATCAGGCATCTACTCATGGCTTGAGCGAGAACCGACGTTCCGAAGAATAGTGAGGAAGGGAATGCTCGGCACACATGCCCATAGTGCTTCTTAGCTCGCATGTTCGAGGGCACTCCTGGTTGGTGTGTAGTGTAGAGGATGTCATGGAACCCACTCTACTTATAGTTGCGCACAACTTGGCATAGCAAGGAATACCACCCAAGCACGAGAAGGAACTGGATAGAAATACAGGGTTGTCAAATATTCACCCCCAAAAAGCTTAAAAAATAGGCTTTGAAAACAAAGAATGAGGCTCTGAAGGCCCAAAACTTGTTGAAGCTAATGTCAAACTTCGTCTTTCCCCTTCTTCAAGCACTATAAGAGTATAGCTTAGTGGCAAGAGATTCCCACGGTTCAGGGAGCTCCAAGGGGAACAATATTGGATGGGTGACCTCTCCAGAAGTACCACAAACCTCTCCCTTCCTTAATCATTGACCTCCTCCCTCTTCTGTAGCCGACAACACCAACCGTGAGTTCGGTGACTCCGATGACACAAGGTCTATGCCTTGGTCTCCACCTTAGTCATAAGCCTTCAAGAAAGCCTTGGGTGGGTGGGCAAGTGCTCACCTCACTCCCACAAAGGAACAAAGCTTTTGCATCAAAATTCTCTGATACGAATGAATTATTCCATAGTGCATTCTCCTTCCCGAGAGCCCCACGATGATATATTCGGAGTAGAAAACCAAGCTCCAAGTCCCGCACATGGTACTCCACAGTATCCAGAGAGCGCGCACATAGACTTCTTAGATGTTAGAAATAGGATTGAACTTATAGTCTATGGCTGACCATGCCATTGTATGTTCTATTAAAGAACATATATTTGCCTTTCACATGGACACTAACAGTAATAACTAGAAACTATGTGATAAAGCTTGAAACTTGACCATACAACTCACCATCTCCATGAGTGACATGTTCTTCCTTTCAACAACTCCATTTTGGTGAGGTACTGTACACTAATGTTTTATCCCACGTTCACAAAGTAAAGATAGTTTCCAAAAGAGGGTGTCTGCATAGGACCAAAGACATCACTGTGAACAATATGCAATTTTTGAGTAGCTCAACCTCAACTATTTTATGGGAATGAGGAACACTGCATTTTTCCCAAAATACAGTACTTCAGAGACATGTTTAACAAATGCCTCCAATTTGGGGAGAGAGGAAACCATTTTAGATTTCTATAGGTATAGCAAATTGTTTATATATTTAGGTAGTGATATGTATGAACACTCTAGGACATCAGGGCACTTTTTTCCCCCTTTAGGAGGGTATTTTCCCTCGGCTTGTATATATGCCTATAGCCCTACGAGTTACTTATCTCTGTACATTCTAGTGGTAATGCATTCAGTATTGTGTGTTATGCTCCAAGCTTCTTCTTCTTCTTCTTCCTTGGGTTGTTTGCGTGCTTCCGCAGATGTCTAGTCCAACAATTGGTATTAGAGCAGATCTTCACTTCATCTAGGGCATCATGAACACCCCTTCAATTGCAATCTCACAATCACATGAAATGTGGTGAGCATACTCAAGGTGCTTAGAAGATCAAAGCAACTTCATTACGTGGTGCCAAAATTATGATATGAGCTCGTTTCAGCCTTTGAACGCACTATCATAGTGATTGTGTAGACTGTTTCATCTTTTTGTGCCAAACATATATACACATTTTGATTCACCAATATAAGCATTTCAAAGCTTTCTACACATTTAGTAGAACTCGATAAGGTAGTTCTGTTCAACATTTTTACATACAATCATCTTTTTGCATGAAGGTATTTTAATCAGTGGCCATGGTGAAAGTAGTGATGTATTTTGTATGTGGCCTATTGAGGATAAGTTGGATGGTATTTATTACCCATTGTGGGATTATATGATGAGTCATGTATTGTTCACAAGAGGACTATGGAATATTGTGCAAGGTGTTGAAGAAAATCCTATTATACCTGCAAATACAAATACTAAAGCTAATGTAGGTGGCATCCAAGATGGTGAATTCTGCAGATTCCTATTTGTGCTATGATTCCTGTTGCACCTACTTCAGAGAAAATTCATTGGGATGCAAGAGATGCTCAGACACATGCATTGATAGCCTTGCTTGTTGAACGTGCCATTATTCCTCACATTCGCTCTTGCAGAATAGCTAAAGATGCTTGGGATACACTTACCATATTATACTAGGCTAGAAATTAGGCTCATGTTGGTTACCTCTGAAAACAGTTGGAGAGTTAGCATATGAATGAAGGTGATTCTATGGATAATTTTTTGATAAAGATCAAGGATATGAAGGAACAATTGATTCTCCTGATGAATTCCTTCTTGACAGTTCACTTATGTAGACTATTCTGAATGGTCTTCATGACACAAATCAGAGTTTTGCTTCTACTCTTTGTTTGATGATGTAAGGCAATCCAAATACCTTAACATTTGAAGAGTTAGTTTTTGTTCTACTATAGGAAGATCAATCTAGGTAGAATAGGTCTATGATGCATATTGAATATCAAGTTTTCTTGCATAATCAGAAGGGCAAAGGTCAAAGAAACTCACTTACTAGAAGTAGAAATCTACAAATGCTCCACATTTGAAGAAGGAAGACAAAGATGAGAAGAAATCAGAAAAGTAGAAATTGTTTTTACAAATAATGTAAAGCAAATGATCATGTCATTATGAGCTATCCAAACGATTTGCTTAAGAGGCAAAGAAGGAAGAGGCCAAAATGGTTGTTGTAGAGGCCTCTCCACTGAAAATAGAGTCTACTAATCTTATGCAAAATGAAGAATGGGGATTTACTATTGTTTATAGTTTTGACCCATCTCCTCATGAGTAGTGTATATTTGTAGTAGAGTATGATGTTTGGTATTTTGATAGTGGCGCAACCAACCATATTACCTTGTAGCACAGTTTCTTCACTTGAGCTTGCCCTTATAGGGAATACTATCATATGTGCCAACAACTGCTCTTATCATGTCATGGAAGTTGGTAAGATCATTTTCACTACTGTTTTACATTGAATGATCAAGCGCTAGGATTGGATAAAATACACCAAAATCTCCCCCTCAAGCCTAACATGCTTGAGTCTTCAGTCTTCATTTATTTCTAGTAATCGAATCATGCCTTTGAATATGCTTAGCTTGATAGCATCCAATGGCTTATTCAACCTATCTACACATTCAAGATTAGTAGATACATATGACAATTGAATGTCCTTGCTCACGAGCTTCTCTCTTACATAATGATAATGGACTCCAATATGTCACAATTTTTGCCCAATAACAATGAGGCATATTCTTCTGCGCCATCAAAGCTCTTGTTATTTCTACATGTCTATTTTTGCATACAACAATGTGCTTCTATTAAGGTGTGTACCTGCATGAAATCTGACATCGAATTCCATGATGTTTAAGAAAGTTGCTCAACTCATTTGACATGTATTCACCTCCTTCATTAGACCTTAATGATTGAATATACTTTCATGTCTTCTCTACCACCATAGCCTTAAAGTTATGGAAGTGAGTGAACATTGCACTCTTCTCTTTCATGAAATATAACAATACTTTTCATCTATGATCATCAATGAAAGTAACATAAAACCTAAAACTACCAGTAGATATGGTCTTTGTAGGATCCCAAACATCTCTATGTACAATTTCTAGCACATTCTCACTAACATGCGTGTTATGTAGATGATTCCCTTGAATTTTTACAAAATTGACATGTTGCACATACCTTTTTCATTTCTACAACTTTGAATTTTGGTAGTCCATTGACAATCTCCTTGGGCTGTATCAATTTAAACCTCTATAAGTTTGCATGTCCAATTCCTTTATGGTAGATCTCTATATTAGCAATAATTCCTACACCTTTTGCGAACATGAGTGCATTCATTTTAGGAACTCTCACATTTAAGGTGAAAATCCTATCCATTTTGTTTCCTTTGGTATTCAATCTTCCATTCTATTTGTAATCTTCCAAATTTAGCCCATCAGCATTGAACATGACTTGTAATTCAAAGTCAACTGTTTGTCCAATAGAAATGAGATTCTTTGTTATATTTGGAGCATGCAACACATAAAAAATATGTTTTACCTTCCCATCCTCCATAAATAATACTATGTCTTCTGTATACTCGATAGGGTGTGATGCAACATCACCTGTTTCAACATATCCACGAACTAACAATTTCTTCAAACTACTAAACCATTTCGCATGACTCGTCATGTGATTTGAAGCACATGAATCAACATACCAGAAATTAACATTTGATTTCAAAACATCAATAGGCATTGTATTGATCATATGATGTTGAACCATGAACAACTTCTCAGAATCATCTACACTTGTGGATGTATAGTTGCTTTACTACATTGAGTTATTTTGATTCTTCAACCTACAATCACGTTCAAAGTGTCTAGGTTCACCATAATTCTAGCATCCTCTACCACCATTACCTAAATCATTTCTTTGCAAATTTTTGTGGCCTCTTTTGCTCCCACTACCTCGAAACAGTCCTCTACCTGCTGCATGATTCTCATGTTGACTTTGGTCTTGGTTACTGTTTCCTCTTCCACTTCTGAAACCTCTACCTCTGCCTCTTCATCTACTAGAGTAGAATACCTACTTAGAACTAGGTCTTCCTTGGGAGTTCAAGTCCTCACCAAGATTCTTTCCTTCAATAATAAACATGGACACCAGATGTGCAAAATTCAAAATATTTTCCCTATTGTGAGTAGATGTTTTGAACTTCTTATATGTAGCTCCTAGACCATGAAGGCATACTTCAACCTTATCATCATCACCTACATTGATGCCAATCGATGCAAATGACTCACATATGCTTTTGATTTTCAAAGTGTAGTCACTAACTAACATGCCCTTTTTCTCCAATGTATGCAGCTTGCTCTTTAGTTGTAGTTTTCATGCCTTTGTATTGGACTCATACAATGTGACCAAACTATTGCAAGCCTCTTTTGGAGTCTTGGCATCCTATATTTGCCCAATCATGCTATCCTGTATGCTAAGAGATAGTCAATACATTAACTTTGTGCTCCTTGATTCCATTCATAATATTCTCTCAATTAGTCTGTAGTCTCATTTCTCTCTGAAAACTGTGGAGCATTTTAATTCACTCCTTCAATATCATTCCAATGGACTTTTTCCATTAGGAAATTTTTCATTTTGAATCTCCAAGAATGGAACTTGTTCTTTTCTAGCTTATTGCTCATAAGATGACTCATTCCATCTGTATTTTCCATTTCTACAAGAATTCACAAAACTACAAAAACATTACAAGCAATACTTCACCTTGAATACTATCACACTTATCAAAACAATTTTGATTTTGTGTAGTGATACACATAATTGCTTGAAATATTGGATCTTGAACATATGAGTGTTGATAAATAAGATGCAAGTTACAATTTCTTAAACTTACCTAGTTTTTTTGTGGGTCCTAGCTTGCAAGCTCAAAACAGAGGTGGAGAACAATTGACCCAAGAGGGTTGACCCTCGAGAATATTTTGATGCCTTCACACCAATTTTCATAGCAATCGAAGGTCATTTGTCAATAACACTTTCTCCATGCCTTCTCGTGTATTCTTCACTGTCAACCTTCTCCAACAGCTCCCTATATTCACACTAGCTTTGATACCATGTCATGAGGAAGGAGGTAAGGAGGAAGGCTCATACACACTCTCACAATCAAAGAGGAGCACACACATAGATTAAGCCTATGAAGAATGTTATTCTTCTTTTTCTTCTTCTATTACATAGAATAAATGTACAAGAAAGACCCAAAACAACAATACAAGAAGTGCAATATATAAAGAATAGTACATAAAGAAACTCCTAATGTCTACGTATGAGTGAGTTGGCAAGAAACAAATGTGCCATCACTCTCGATAGATAAATCTAGTAAAGCTCAATGAAGTATCCTTAACATAAATCGGAATGACTGTTGGTGTGGTTATGAAGGAGAGCCAATTGAAGACATCAGAAGCTATCAAAGCTTGGTTAGAAGTTTGAACTATGCAACACTCACAAGGGTGGATATATGTTGTAATGTTAGCATATTGAGTCAGTTTATGCATAAGCCAAGAAGACCACATATGAAAGCGGCCAATAGAGTCCTTAAGTACCTAAAGGGGACCATAAATGAAGGTTTGTTTTATTCATTTACTTCAGATATTGAGCTAAAGTTCTTCTCAGATGCAGATTGCTCCGGATCTAAAGATAATAGAAGAAGCACATCCGGATATGTATCATTTGCAGGTTCAAAGATCATTTCTTGGTCATCCAAGAAGCAACCAACCGTGGCATTATCTTCTACCGAAGCCAAATATAGAGGTTTGGCTAATGCAACTCAAGAAATCATGTGGCTAAAGTCTTTGTACACAGATCTTGGACTTCATTCTTCAACACCTCACATTTTTGGTGACAATACAAGTAGCTAATTCGATATACCATGCTAGAACCAAGCATATTTAAGTCCATCTTACAGCTAATATGGTATACCATGCTAGAACCAAGAATATTGAAGTCCATTACCATTATAATGAGCACGGATATTCAACTATCCTATGTCTCTACAGATATGCAATGTGTAGACATGTTGACTAAAGCTCTTGATGGTACAAAGTTAACTAGATTCAAGTTGATGATTGGTTTGCAAGAAATCAAGGACAATTGAAGATATTTGGAGTCCAAGCATGTTAGGCTTGAGGGGGATCTGTTATTGCATTTTATGGAAGCCTACATGCTTGATATTACTTGCTATTATGTTCATTTGTAACCATATGTGTAGACATATGAACACCTCTTGTAAAAGAGCACATTTTATCTCTTGTAATTTTGAAAAAGGAAAAATAAAAAGAATGTCTTATGTCATCCATGATGCAAAGGTAAAGTCATGGCTCTAACTACCTAAAACCACGAATTACTGAGCTGAGGGAATATTTCCTAACTTTGAGGATCACTTTTAGGTGGATCCCTTCAAATTTGAATTCAAAACTCTCTCCAAGAATAGCTATAAAAAGAGCAACAAGGAAGAGGTGATTAGCAAGCCTTGTACGTGACCACTTCATGTCATTTTGTAGAGAATGAAGAGCTTACTCCATAGCTCTATCATTCTACTTCCATTGTGAAATGATTTATTGCCAATGTGGTTGTAATCATATGTGAATTTATACATTCATCATTCTCTACTTCTATGTTTTGTTCTCTGCTATACTCACTCAGAGTAGTAATTGCAGAAGCTTATAACTCGAGCTATACTCATCCATTTTTCAATTTTGTAGCATGCATTTGATAGCTCTCAAAGTATAGTTTTTGCATATAAATTTTCATGGTCATTGGATTTTTAATCTAGGAGAAAGCATCCTTTTACTGCTTAGTGTTCTATCTCTCTAGAGCCCCGAGAATGGCGGGCATGTTCCAGACTTTGCTGAAATTTGTTCTTAGTGCTCAGTTCACCATTTGATGTGTTTTAACTTGGATTAGGAAGCTTGCTAAGTCTATTTGCTATGCCCAAAATGAATTTCTATAATTCCTACCACGTTGAGAGAATTGTTCATTTTTTCCAGCAGGTGTATGTACAAAAATAGCAAGTTTTGGGAGCTAGTCATCTTGCAACTAGTCTGTCTTGACAAACGTTTGAGATACATGTTTGAAAGCTGATATTTTTGTGGATTTAGGAAGCTCAAAGGGTCTACTAATCAACTTTGAAGTCTTAATTGGCTGGTGTGAAGCCGGTTGTAGCAGCACCAACTCATCTTTGGATTGCATCCACCATCTCTCTTCACATGGACCCATCCTCTTCATGGTATTTTGATGGAATTTTCCCTCTCATCATCATGAAAACTTATATCTTATGATGTGATGAATGTAATGTTATCTCTCATTATGGCTGATCTCTGTGTTGACATTGAGAAGCTCAAAAAGGAAAACTATGAACCATGGCAATCTGGAATAACCAATTTTTTTATTGGGAAAGATTTTGGACTCTTGTGAGTGGTGAAGAGCTTAAACTATATATAGATGAGTTAATTCCAACCAATGGCCATGGAAGAGTAGTGAGAGAGAATCATGAAAGGGATAAAATATTCATTTTTTTAATCTAAGCATATAAGAAACTCTGTGATAGGACATAGTTAGCATTTGGATACATCAAAGAAGGTGTGGGAGTGTTTGGCCAGATTGTACTCCACCTCCACTAAAGCCATGAAAATGCAGCTCATGAATGAGCTAAATAATCTTAAGAAAGGCCCTTCTAAAGGTATTAGTGATAACATATTAAAGGTTAAAGATCTTTTGATGCACTAGGGTCAATCGATTGTACCTAGATGATGATGAGGATCTTGTAGAGCACACCCTAAATGGACTTAGGGATGATGAAGAATGGAGAGCCTTCAAAACTTTAGTATTTCTAAGGGAATCTCTTCATGATTTTGATCAACTAATCAATATAATGGTGACATACGAGATGAAGGTCCATGGTAATCATGCCAAGGATAGAGAAGGATAATTTTTGTATGCAAGTAGAGGAGGACGACATAACGGAGGTGCTACAAGAGGAATAGCAATATATCAAAGAAACCAAGGAGGTCAAGGAAAACAAGAGAATGTATGCCGAAGAGGTGGAAGAGCACCAGATTAAGGAAAAGGTGGAAGATTTGTTGGAGGAGGACGATACACTTCAAATGTATGCTTTGTATGTGGTAAGTTGGGCCATTTTGCAAAATGAATGCTATTCCAGAGCCCAAATTCTAGGGCATCAAGGAAACAACAACAATTATAGAGGGCAAGGTAACTATGAAAACACATCATACAACCAAGGGGATGATTATTTACTTGCCATGAGATATGGTAAAGATACAACTCAAGATACTAAAGATGTATGGTATGTAGACAACAGATGTAGCAATCATATGTCATGTCAAAAGGACTTTTTTAGTAAATTGCAGGTCCCAACGCATCAAGGAAACGTGAAAATAGGTGAAAAATCGAGCATACCATTCAACATGTGGAAGATATCAATTTGGAAGGGAATCAAAGGAAAACTTTCTTATCAAAGGTATTAGATGTCCTTACTATTACCAAAAACATGATTTCAATAGGCCAAATGGTAGAAAAAGTCTACAAATCTAGGCTCAATAAAAGATGATGTTTTGTTGAGGATGAAAAGCCATGTTTGAATCTCATAGAAAAAGGAAAGAACCAAGGAATAATGCTCACAATGGACATAAATCAGTCACACCATTCAATGTATGTCATAATGGAGAGAAGAGGATAGTAGAGTTGGACCTATGGCATAAAGAAATAGGTCACATCCACCTACAGAAGTTGAAGGAGATGTGAAGCTTGATAAGGGACCTACCAAAGTTTACATCTAAAATTTTGTATGAGATTTTTGTAGCTTGTCAACAAGGAAAACAATCGAGGCTTTCCTTTAGGAAGAGTACCTCTGCGAGCACAAATGTTTTAGACATCATTCATATATATGTTTGGGTTCCACCAAGAAAATCATGAATTACTCAAAATATGTATTTTTCAATAAAAATGTAGTTGTATTGGATTAGGAACACATCATGTGTTCCACTTCTTCAAGCAATTTGAGGCACATGTGGAGAAGGAGTATGAAAATTTTATCAGAACTTTTTGATCTGATGGAGGGGGAGAGTACTTCTTTCATGTATTCTTTGAATTTTTGCACGTGAATGACGTCAGAAGACAATTTTCATCTAGTTATATCTCTCAAAAAAATGAGGTATCAAAGAGAAATAAAAAACACATCACAAAGGTAGGAAGGTCTATGCTCAATGAAATGAATATGCCACATTGTTATTGAGGAGAGGCTACATATACAAATACATACATCATGAATAAATGTCCTACATGAGGTACATCATTTAACCCCTAAGAAAGCATGGAGTGGAAGAAAAATTTGCATTTCATATTTTAGAATCTTTGTTTGTGTATATCATATACATGTATCTCAAGATTTGAGGTCAAAGTTAGATGCCAAATCTGATCTTTTTGGGATATTCTATAGGAAAAAGGGGTATAAATGCCATAAACCCATCACAAATGAGCTAAAGGTAAGTATGGATGGTTTTGATGATTTGAAGCCTTAGTATGGATGCAGGATTCATTTCAAGTTCATGAAATAGGTGAGATCGATAAGAAAAATGATTACATAGTTCAAGAAAGCATCCATTTATTTGGTACAAGCAACTCATCCAAAACAGTCAAACCCTCACCAAGGAGTGGAAGGGTTAAGGAAAGATAGATGAGATATGAAGAAACCAAAATGGAATGCAAAGATAAGATTGGAATTGAAGAGGGAAGATGAAGTGATAGAAGAAACTCAAGCCCCAAGAGTGCATAAACAAAAAAAGAAGATGGAAAGCACACCTAAAGGAAGTGAAAGATGGTCCTTGAAAGGAGGAAATTGAGTTCAAAGGTTAATATATGATAGTTTTATTGCAAGTTATTATGCACACGTGACTAAAATACTCAAAGAGAAAGAAGTGACTAGCTATAAAGAAGCTAACTATTGCAAGGAATTCCAAGAGGCTTGTTACCTGCTCAAGAATGCATGGAGGTGATACATATTTAGAGGGTTTACAAAATTACAATATATACATATGGTTCCATTGCTAGGTACAAAGCAAGCTTGGTGGCCAAAGGATTCTTGCAAAACTATGGAATAGATTATGATGAAACATTTAGGCCCATAGCCGAGATGAAAAAAATAAGGACTTTGATTGCACTCGTCACATCAGAGAAATTGAGCCTAAATTAGTTGGATGTGAAGAATGCCTTCCTCAATGGAAAACTTGAAAAATAATTCTACATGATCCAACCTCAAGGATTTGCTAGAACAATGTTCCCAAATCATTTTGCAAGTTAGGGAAAGCATTATATGTACTAAAGGAATCCCTAAGGGCATGGAATCAAAGGTTAGTAGAATATTTACCACTTTTTGGATTACAATTAAAGTCTTGTAGATCGAGTACTTTACATGAAGAAGTAAGGAGAAAACATGGTATTCATATGTATCTATGTGGATGATTTTATCATTATAGAAATTGATATTGCAAGGAAAGAATCACCAATGTGGCAAGATCAAGAACATGGTCAAATGGCATAAGAATAGAAGTAAATAAAAAAAAGAGGGATATGGAATGCCATTATTCTCATAAGAAAGGGCACATGAAGAAAGACTCCTATGCCTTAAAGAGTGCTAAAGGTAAAAGGCAGAATATTGATGGGCATGTTAAACAGCTACGTCCCGCCATCTACTTGGACTATGAAGATCAAAGAAATTATTTCTATTTCTAGTGACACTGATGTGTTGACACTTGATAGTACTATGTCTACTCAAGCTCTTATGGCTGATTATCTTTTCCACATGTGTCTACTAGATTCTGGTGTTTCTTTCCATGTGACAACACATAGAGATTAATTATCTAGTAATGCAATAGAGTCTTTTCGTAGTGTGAGACTTGGTGACTCTTATGAGTGTGATGTTGTTGGGATTCAAGATGTACTTTTAAAGTTCATTGTTTGTTCAGAAGTTACTATGCATAATGTACATCATGTACCTCAATTATCACATAGTTTGATCTCGATTGGTCAACTTGATGACCTTGGTTACAAGGTAGTCTTCTATGCTGAGTCCTTTTGAATATCAAAGGGCAATATTTTTATTGCGAAAGGAAACAAACTTGGATCACTTTATTCTTTATATATATCATAGAAAAAACACTTATTAGCAATTACTAAACAGCCTATGGCTTGTATTTGGCATGGTTTTATGGGCCACATATCTCGTGGTGGAATAAAAAATGTTTCTAGTCTGGATGCTTATGTGTGTTATCTCTCTGATTTTTCATTTTGTGAGCATGTCGATATGGAAAGAAAACTATGAATTTACATAAAATGAACATTGACTCTTTATTTCATATGCCCACAAGGTCATTAGGTGGTTCTGTTTTCTTTGTCACTTTCATAGATGATGCTACTAGAAAATTTTGGGTATACCCTATGAAAATGAAGGATGAGGTCTTCCCTATTTTCTAAACATGGCTTCCTTCAATTGTGATTGAAAAAGAAACGAAGATTAAGGCTTTAAATTTAGATAATGGGAGTAAGTATACCTCACATGAATTCAATGTTTTTTGTTAGTCTAGAGGAATTCTAAGAGAGTTTAAATCTCCCTTTACCATAGTACAGAATGTTCTAGCTGAAAGGAAGAATATAACTTCATTATACAGTAGTCTTTGTGTTGCATTATACAAACCATTCATAGGAAGTAGTATTGATTGCAATTCACATGATTAAACTTTCACCTAGTACTACCAAAAATCTGAAAGTGGCACAAGATTTATGGATAGGAAGGCCATTATATTATGAAAATATTCACGTTTTTGGGTGTGAAGCATATGTTCATACCCCAAGAATCTTAGACTTAAGCTAGAACTTAAGTCAAACAAATACATTTTTCTTGGATATGGTCGAGAATTACTATTTGGATATCACTTATGGGATCTTAAAAAACAACTAGTGATCAAAAGTAGTGATGTCATTTTCAACAACTACAAGATGCATAAACAGCCCATTAAGGAGGTTAAAGTGAAAAGAGTGGTGTTTGAGGACACTAGTTCCCCAATTCACATGCATAAAAATGTTTCACATAGGGATGGGCAAGAAAATGTCCAATTAGATCAATATGCAAATGTTCCTTTCTAGCAATCATTGAGACACTCTTTACATGTCTCACATCCACTTGATAGATATGTTCAAGGTTTGGATTTTGTGAAGCTAACATATGTTGTTGAGCCTTCTTACTACAAAGAGGTTATGCAAATAGAACATCATGTCAAGTGGGAGCATGCTGTGTGGAGAGAATTGGAATCTATTCACAAGAATGGTATTCCGAATCTAGTACCTTTGCCAAAAAGCAGGAAAGCTTTAGCATGTAAATGGGTATATAAGCTGAACTTCAAATTATATAGTGCTTCTCCAAAGTATAAAGCAGAACTTGGTGCAAAGGGTTTTAAGCTAAAACATGGCCTTGATATCAAGGAAATTGTCTCTCTAGTAGTCAAGATAAATACCCTACGAATGGTGCTTGGATTCATTGCAATGGATAACTTAGAGCTCGTCCAAATGAACTACTTCCTTGCATGTAGATTTTACAAGTGAGATATTTATGGAACAAACAGAAGGTTATGTAGTTCCTTGAAGTGAAAGTATACTCTGTAATTGCAAGAAGAGCTTATATGGACTTAAATAGTCCCCTAAATATTGGTACTAAAATTTATATGCTTTTATGAAGTCTCAAGGCTATTCTCAAAGCCATGAGGATCATTTCCTATACACAAAAAGATGCTCAGATGGAAGCTTGATATGCTTTATATTTTATGTCGATGATATGTGGATTATTGGGAAGTTCTCTTATGAATTATCAATACTCAAAAAGAAGTTGAGTTAGACTTTTGATATGAAGGATTTGTGGGATTCCAAAGATATTCTTGGCATATGCATTACTCGTGCTAGCAGTAAGAGACGCATATACTTTTCTCGAAGTGAGTACATATCCAAAGTACTTCACACGTTTAATATGCAAGGTGGAAAGACATTGACTGCATATATGTGAAATTGAGCAAGGATGATTGCCCAAAATTAGATGAAGAAAGGGAATTCATGAACAAAACTCCTTATCAATTTGTTTTTGCTAATCTCATGTATGTTATGGTAATTATGTTGGTTGTGTAGAAATCATAAGTTTACATCTAGGTACATTTTTCATTTTGTTGGACGTGCTATCTCTTGGACATCTCATCTTCAAGAATGTATAGTTGTTTTCATCATAGAAGCAGAGTATGTTCCAGTAAGTCAGGCATGTAAGGAAGCATTGTGACATTCTTCTCTTTTATGTGATATGGGTCTCCCTGAGCATGTACCTTGTTTGCCTAGTGATAGTCAGAGTGCCATTGCATTGGCTAAGAATCTGGTCTATCATGCAAAGACCAAGCACATTGAGGTTCGATATCAATGCATTAGAGACTTCTTAGCCACTAAGTGCATTATTCTTCACAATGTTCACACTCAAAGTTAATGCTACAAATGCATTGACTAAATCTCTACCACAAGATAGCTTTTGACACTCTTGTTATGTGATCAGGATTACTTAATTCATGATCGTATAGAGGTACTTTTATACAATGTAACATGTCCATCAAGTGTGAGGTATAGTTGTATACTTACACTTAGGTTTTCATTGTCATTCTTTGTCTTTCTCCCATTGTCATTCTGGCAATATGGGCCTTTAGTGGGTGATTGGTACCATTAAATTCCATCTAAGAGGGCAAATGGCTACTAGAAACTTTATTATATGTTCTTTAATAAACTTATAGTGGCATGGTCAGCCACAAAATTTAAGTTCGACCATATTTGTATGACCTAAGAAGTCTCTACTTGTGGTCTGTGTACTATGTGTTTTAGTGTGTATTCTACACCTCCTATGTAGAGTACTCTGTGTGGTGTCAAAGTTTAGGTTTCTACTAAGAGGGTATCATTGCAAAGCTTTCAAGAAGGAGATTCCATCATTCTGCATTGCCAGAGAAATATTTCAATTTATGTTGGAACAGATGCCTCCCTTCTCAAATTCCCCTATGTGCTATGGAAAATGAAATATATGTTTCTCCATGGACTTCTCTATATGTCCTCTCCTTAATTGCCTAGGTGAACGTAGTTAAAGATGTTCAAAGTCTTCTAACTCAGTATAAAAAATTTAGCCAAAGACATTAGGGACAAAAGGAAGTCGTGTATCAACAACTTGATGGAAAGCTTTTACAAGTCTCTAAATAGAGACATCTCCACTAAAGGTAAGATTTGATCTTCAAGATAGACTCAAATTTGAAGATTATTATGCAGAAAGTGGTGCTCTTTCTTCCTCAATAGAATATTTGGCTAGCCAGGTGGACACACTCAAGAAAACTATGTTTGATTTTATGAAAAAGAAACAAAAATTACAGAAATTATTCCATTACTGTAAGGAAACATGGTGGGGTCCTTGTCAACTCTGAGAAGAAGTTGTAGGAGGCCTTGAGATTCTGAACCAATGTTTTCTCTAGCACTCTAAAAGTGGGGGAAGTAAATCGAGGTGTCTAAGGTTAGCATTGCTCTTAAAAGGAAAAAAAATGATCCGTGAAATCTTGGTTTTTCTTGTGAACCTACCCCTCATTGCCAATGAAGTGAAAGAAACCATTATTAAACTGAAACCCATTAAATCTCACCCAAAATGAGCATTTTAAAATAGTTTTTTTGACCCCCTCTATTCACTTGATTTGGAAAGAGATTATCTTCAAAGGTACTCTTCCAATCCGCATTAGCACTCGAGTCATAAATCTTATTCTTAAAAGAGATGACAAGGATGGCCTAAATAATTAGAGGCCGATCTCTTGGTTGACATATTTGTACACAGTCTTTGCTTCTTCCTTAGTTGGAAAAATTAGCCCCGTTATGAAAGAAAATATCTTATCCAACGAAAAAACCTTTAGTGATGTTGGCATCTGCAAAAGTTTCATTAAGTTTGTTGCTACTCTTTTTGACATTGCCTTCACTAGGATTCTTTTCAATGGTATCATCTACAGAACTTTTAAGATGGTTAGATGCATTTGATAGGGGTGTATCCTTACTCTCCCATTTATTCACCATTTCGAATGATGACCTTGGTTGGTTGGCTAAGGATGCTATGTCTAAAGGCAATGTCGATGGCATTGTTGTCACCAATAATGATGTTCCTCGATTTTATTCCTAGATTTGTGAGAGATAATGGTTATGCTATTATAAATGATGGGGAAGTCTTTAGAATTTTTTGAATTCCTATGGGCTTCAATGTTTCTCTCAACTAGAGATGGGAATGCATTGTTAACATATTCAAGATTATAACTTTCAAATGATCTGCTCTTCAAAGTTCCATCAATCATAGAGTGTTTGTCCGAAATCATTACATTCTTCCTTGTCTCACTTACTTCATGTCTTTCTCAAAACCTAATAATAAACATATTAACTAGGTGATTTCTCTCTCTAGAAAGTTCGTCTTGGAGGATACAACCGAAACAACAAAATCCCAAAGTTTTCTAGGAAACCTACTATATCGATAAGAGTGAACAAGGTCTTGACATCAGTTGCCCCTCCAAAATGGACATTGAGTGATCTACTAAGTGGATTCTTCCTGCTCCTCATTTTTAATGATTATTCGTCTTGCCTCATTTAAAGTGAAATACACTGTTCTCTTCAAAAATTCCAATGCCTAGACTAACCAATATCTATGGGATATCATTGTATCCCCTTAGATCTTCAACCTTGTTGGTAGTGAGATAACTTGCATGATGTGCAAATCCTTAATGGAAGTAAAGAAACATTATTCTCTCAATTGCAGGATGTGCAAATCCTTAATGGAAGTAGAGAAACATTATTCTCTCAATTTAGACCTTATTATTAACAATGCTTTCTTTATTTACGAATCTATTTGGACTGGATGGATCTCGTTATGGAAAAATGGCAACCCTAGTATAAAAGAATATAAATGTTTAAAAAACGATTAAGTAGCTGGTCTCAATTGCACCAAAATAGTGAGTTGACGTCTGATTTTACATCTTGGGATTCAGATCCCTTTCATTTGCTTCTAAATAGGTCATCATGCACCACAAAGGCTTTCTGACTGAGCATCGTGATAAATAGGCATTCGGAAATCCGGATCTAGGAGGTGGCCAAGGCCATGCCTAAACAGTGCAGAAGAACTAAGGTTGCATCCGTAAAGTGATCCATAAGCTAAACAAAAGGTGGTAGGTCGAATGGAACCTTCAATATTGGAAATATTGGTTCGAATGCATTTGGCTCTTTCTTGTGGCGATTAAACACTCGTACGTACGAAGGCTGGTTGTCCACAATGGTCTGTAGCTTGGCAACAAGCCTAAGTATATGAAAATGAGTAAGCGAACATGTGCATTTTATGAAAGTGTGGAAGACTTGGTCCATGCATTCTTTTGGTTGCCCTAATGCTCAGAGATTCTAGTTCCCTCTCTATCATGAGTATTGTGTTGGTTATAGAGGCAAAAGGTTAGACCACAAGGAGGTTATGTTGGGTGTTTTCTGCAAAATGGATTTTACCTTGTGGCGCTTGTGGAGGATCTGTACCTGTATAAATCAGTTGACGTTCAATGTTGTCAACCTCCATCGCTCTTCAAGAGTGTCAATGCACAATAGGATCTATCAATTTAAGCGTCGTCCACCCTCAATGCTCGATAGGATCTATCAACTTAAGCGTCGTCCACCCTCCCCTTTTCAAGAGACCCGGCAATGTTCAATGCTCAATAGAATATGTGTGCTGAATGCTCAATAGGATCTATCAATTTAAGCGTCGTCCACCCAGCCCGTTTCAACAGACCCGGCAGCAGCACATGTTTAATAGAGAATGATATTTGCATGTGTGGTTGACGAGAAATAGCCAACCAAGTGTCATACGTGGATAGAAGATGACAGAGCTCTCCCGCTTATTGCCATGTGGTGTGGAAGTATATACTAATGAAAACCAAAACTGTTCAGGGCTAGTCACCTTAATAGAGTAGAACTTGGGGATTTGATGACTTCTTTTCAACTATTGTCAAGATTTGGATGCATTGCCACAAACAATATGTCTAAGCGCTTCAATAATTGGGAGATAAAGCACTCAGCCCTCTGCTCACAAGTACAACCCTCTCCTCACAACTCAAGCAGCAAAAATTAAGCCCTGAAAATCTAAAAGTATAGGATGGCATCATTCATGGGACAATCAAATGAGCCTTCTCTTTTTCAATTGATGTGAAGTGATCATGCACTTTATGTACCACTACCACCTATCATCTTTTGGATTATATTTCAAACAAATGGATGCATTCATGTAGTCTCAAAAGCATATATATGTTCAAACGAAGAACATGGCCCCATCCCCTTCATGCTGTTTTGATGGAATTTTCCCTCTCATCATCATCCCACTCCAGTTGCTATCATTCTCCCTCTAGTTTTCTCTGCTCAGGGTGAGAGGCTTTCACTTGAGATGACTAGATTCGTTCAGCTGTTGGATTGTGCTTTCAAGGTTTTCAACATGACAATTTGATTTGCACCATCTAAAACATACACATAAATAAGATGACTGTCATTGATTATAGTTCTTTTCTTTGATTCATATATTTGACAAGAGGAAGGAAAGTTCTCTCTCTCGATTGTGTCACCCTAATTATCATCATGTGTAAATGTTTCTTGGAATTCAAGATGAAACCAAAACCCTACCAATTGCACAATTATTTGAGGTAACACTAATATTTTCCACATTTTATCTGACACCAAACCTACGTTTACCTCTCTAGAATATTCTCACTTGCATCATTGCACTCTCACCTCTATATCATCCCATAGTGAGGCTTTTCTTGAAGAGACCTCCACATCTACTCCCTTCGAGAAGATGACATAGAACCTGAACCATCTCTTTTCAAGCAAAAATATGCTCCTTGTGGTCTATCCTTTTCCCTCTATAGCCAATGCAACATTCATAGAGAGGGAACTAGAATCTTTGAGCATAGGGTAATCGAAGAATGCATGGGCGAAGTCCTCCATACTATCATAAAATACACATTTCAACTCATTCATTTTCATATACCTAGGCTTTTTTGTCAAGCTAGAGACCATTGTGGACAATGCGCCATCACAGGTATTAGTTCTTAATTCCCATACGAAAGGTTCAAATTCATTAGAACCTATACTTCCATTATTGAGGGTTCCATTGGACCTACCACCTTTTGTTTAGCTCATGGATCGATTTGAGGATGTAGCCTTTGTTCTTTTTGTACTATTTAATCATGTCCTTAGCCACCTTGTCGATCATGGTTTCTTAGTGCCTATTGCAACGATCAAGATTTTCAATAAAAAAGCCTTTCTGCTCTATGATGACCTATTTACAAACATATGAAAATGATGTCAATCCAAGAATGTAAAAGGCAGATGAGAACTCATCATTTTGGTACACTTGAGACTAGCTCCTTATATATTTTTTTTAACATGTATGTTCTTTTATACCAAGTTTTCCGTTTCTCCATAATGAGATCCATCGAGTCCAAATAGATTACTAAAGAAAACAAAGCACTGTGAGTAATAAGGTCTAAATTGAGAGAACAATGTTTCTTGACTTTCGTGAAGGTTTTCAATATCCTGCAAGTTATCTCACTACCAACAAGGTTGAAGATCTTATAAGGGGACAGAATGATATCCTGGAGGGAATATTTAATCCAATCCTTGCAAAGACAAAGTCTATATGCATGTGGTCATATTATGCAACTGAGAAGCAAACTATAGTACCTGGATGCTAGCCAAGATATACAAGCTACTCCTCACTTACACAATAAGTCGCCCATCCGAAATGATCTATATGGAAATCCAAAGCGGTTGGTTGGGGTTCATCTCATCATATACATCTTTATCATGATCAATTATAGGTGCAACATTATTTTAATGAATCATGAAGCATTACTAAAGAATTATTTCAATGCATTACTATATAAGTATTTCAATGAAGTACTAAAGAAGCATAAAGATGTAACATTAATATCATGTAGTGCTTCATTATGGGAGATTGTATATTCATCATTACCAAGAGGGGGAAGAGAAGCATTATTTGCATCATGCATCACTATAGTAGGAGCAACATTACATTGCAAAGCAAATTTCCTTTCATTCTAGTGTGTAGAAATGTAGTCTACGTTTTCATCAATAGAATTAATATGCATCCTGCTGAAAGGATGAGCATAAACATCTATATTCTGCAAATTAGACAGCATGAAATCCCTTAACACAACACATGCTTTATGAAATAGAGTAACCATATGATCATCAATGCAAGTAGTAACATCCCTCGAATGCTTGTGTACCATATCATTCAAAGATTTACTAAGTTTATCGACCAAAGAGACAATATTTAGATCATATAAACATGCTCACATCAAAGAAACATTTGCTAAAACCTTACAAATTTAATGAATACCAATGAAAAAGGATAAAACAAGTGTGCTTGTTCTATACATGTGCCCTTACATCCATGAAGAAAGGAACATCATGTGATACTATGATAACTCCAAATGCAATGTTTAGAATGTTTCATTTATGTATTATGTATAGTCATGAATTTATTTATTCCAAGCATAAGTGTGCCACATGCTTTTAGCCAATATCAGAACAATCTAGGAAGCATGCATCTATTTTCTGAGGACTTAACATTAACATTCATATGTTGTTTTAAACCATAAGAGCCTCTCTAAACATAAGTAGGTGTGAGTTCACTTCATTTCCATCCCCTTTATGCTTAACAAGAACTTTGATTTCCTCATGAAGAGAAGTAATGATGTTCAATAAATTCCTTAAACAAAGGCCACTACATCCTCCCTTACATGAAGCTTTTGAGTGGAATCAACATTACTTCACACCATGATCTTTGGATTCACAAAATGTGCATGGGTAATCCTTCACAAAAACCATTATGAAATCCTAGTTCCTCATAAAACCATTATGATCTTTTAATCCACCAAAGGCAAGAAAAATCAAATACATGCAATGGTCATCATGAATGCTCTCTTCATTCCATAGATGACATCCTTAGAGGACCCAAATTCCATGAGCCCTGTACACATTAAGTTATATCCATGGCATAAGAGATAAAGAATGGAAGCATTTACGAAGATAATGCTCCATGTGTTATGAACTAATCTAACAAGCACGATGGATAGATAATGAAAGAATGCCACAAACACATGACAACCAGGTGGATATTGTATACCATCAAAGGGTGCAACAAATCCATGCCAATAACTAGGCACTGAAGGCGAATGATGAACGTTAGCAAAAATATGAAATGCCCAATGGGTGTCGTAGGCGATGGATAAAGCTGCAGCTTGATCGTTAACAAATGGGTGCTATGTACCATTTCGACATTGCAATCCTTGAAGTGTTTGTAATCACAGATTGCAAAGTGCAGGGAATGCATGTGATCAAGCGCTGACTTTGCCGATGCACATAAAATGGGACTTTCTATTTGATCTATGTTTTGGATGTTCTCAAAAACGCTTAACTGCTGAATACGTGTCCGACAAAAGCATACGTTTAATAGAGAATAATATTTGCATGCGTGCCCCGAGGAAAATGGCCAATAAACTGCAGTACGTGAATAAAAAATAACATAGCTCAGTAACTGCGAAAGAGAGACCCATTCTCTCACATACCACGTTCCTTCGCATTGCAATTTGCAAGCCAAGAGATTGGTGCTGAAAAAAGTCGATGGACACATGGGACATGGGTCATGAAATTCTGGTCACGTACCATGTGCCTTCGCATTGAAAGCCAAAAGATGGGTGCTATAAATAGTCGACTCGCGCATGCACATGACTTTCACAAACATGACTGGTCAACAACCTCAGCATGGAGAAGATGGAAAAGGTTGTTTTTCTCTTTTTTTGAATATGGAAAAAGTTTCTTTTCTCCTTTTTCTTTTAAAGATGGAAAAGCTTTTTTTCTCCTTTTTTTTTGAGAGTACAGTGAATTGGAGACACTCACACCCTCGAACTTGTAAAGAGGCACTCAGTTTTGAGGAATTCATAGTGTCCATTCAAAACTTGCAAACATTAGATGGGTAAGATTTCACATTTCTCGCAATGATGAATGACCTTAGCACGATGGCGGTAGGGTGAGGATGGTCCTTCCCCTTAGTGGGTCGATTACAAACATTAGACGGGTAAGATTTCACATTTCTCGCAATGATGAATGACCCTAGCACGATGGCGCTAGGGTGAGGATGGTCCTTCCCCTTAGTGGGTCTGTCACCTAGACCCCACATCACCACTGCCATTCACCAGTCAACACTATTATTGCAGATCAAGTAACTCGCCTAAACTTTCATTTATTGATGCTACGAGAAGGTCAATGATAAACAAAAATCACTTTTTCAATATAGAGGCTACGCATTCTCATGCCCAAGTTGATTATAACGAGAGGAGCACAAATAAATAGTGTGAAGTCAAAGATTCCTCAGGATGATCCTCACTCTCCTTGGTAATGCTTCGACCAAAGTCAATGTCAACGGGTAACTTTCAAAAGCAATCAAACTGAAACGATCCATGAGGCAAGGTTACCTGTTGGCCTTGCTGCTATTCGCCATCACCACAAAAGGACTTAGCCGGCTAGTGGAGCGACAGATGGAGCTTGGTCGCATAAGTGGCATCACTTTTCCACACAACTCTAGGCAAATGACCATGAGGCTTTTTGCGGACGATGCAAATGCCTTTGTTCATAATGATGATACTAGCCTCGAAACCTTTTGGTGGTGCCTTGACACTTTTTCTGTGGCCTTTGGGTCCAGAATTAACCATTCCAAGATAGCGTTCAGGGCCATCAAAGGGACTCAACCCAATTTCCTCACTGTGCACGGATGCCAAAGCATTCAATCGGGTCAGATCGTTTGCATTCTCGGTATCCCCATGGGATTCGATGTTACTTTGGAACAAAGGTGGGCTTGGGTCCTTGCCAGAATTAATAACGAACTTAACTATTGGAGGGGTTTGCACATTAATCTCGTTGGCCAGGCCATGGTGGTCAACACGTTCCTCATATCCTCAATCATATACTTTCTTTCTTGATGGAGACCAAAGGATCAAGAATTAGCCAAATTGGAAAGTACTTGTAGGAACTTTCTTTGGACTTGGGACCATAACACGAGGGGAGTGCCTAAAATCAAATGGTCCAAATGCACTAGCCGAAAGCAGAGTGGAGGTCTAGGTACTATGGACATTGGTAGCATGGCCAATAAACTTGCAGCAAAGTGGATGATTAAGGCATGGTGCAACAGATATTCCTCTTGGGCCTCATTAATTTGCAGAAACACAAACGTGATTACTCTAGTGAGCTACCCTGGATGGAAAAACCTCGACATCCTCACCCTCTTAATCTCTCCGATTCCAGTCTCACCCAAAGGATGGATCCTGGTAAGATCCTTGTGGTTGAGCTGGAACAGATTCAAACCTTACATCACAATCAACGAAGATTGGAAGTGGGTTGTAGGTTTAAGACAAAATGACTCTATTTGGTTCCCAATCCAAGGCATGAGAAGCATGGAGCCATGGAATGTCTTAAGTGCCAAGAGACTACGGAATAAGGGACTCAAACAATAGAAGCAAATCTGGAAAGAAGACACGAACAGATGGGTGGACTTTGAGGACCTTGACCCTAGTGTTGTGGTCACGTACGAGGAATGGAATGTTTTATTGAGGAGACGCCATGCTTGGGACCACTCTAAAATCCGATTACTAATGGGACAGGATGCTCCGGCCCTAATGGGCCTCAAATGGTTCAATGGTAATTACCTCTCCAAGCTTCCCTCTGTCAAAGCTCGCAATGACATTCACATCAGTCTCAACAAGAAATGGTGTCTCAACCGGATGCAAATCCGATGGGATATGAAATTTATGTCTATCTGGCACCATCTCATTGAAAACAAAAATTCGGTCCTCCTATGACAAATTTTACATCGTGGAATATGGACCAATGCAAAAGCTAACAAGATCTGTGGCGTTCCACCCTAGTGCAAGCGATGTTGCCGTAGCAAAGATGATATTGGTCACCTGTTCTTTGCTTGCCCTGAATCCCTTCGGTTATGGAGGGTCCTTGGTCATTCTCTAGGACTCCAAGAACAAATCAATTGGAAGCAAGCCATCATTGGTGTGCAACCACAGATTCTGGATTCAAAATGAAGGTCATCCGTGTGCAGCCACAGATTATGGGCTCAAAGGCCATGGAGGAGTGCCCAAGTGTTAATAGGAGATTGGTCGCCCCCCTTAGAATGATGACATGTTGCCATGCATATGCACAAAAATAGAGTATAAGGATGGGAAATAAAAAGTAGAGCAAGGAATAATACCTAACAAGTCGCATGAATTCCAATGTTGTGCCTCTATTTCATTAAGATGCGCTCTATTTCTACTCATGCCCTTCTCAAGTAATCAATATACACCTTAATCCATGAAATATCGAATCACAAGTAATGCCAAATGCACCCTTAACAATAGCTGCATACACCACAGGTATATACATACATGGATGATCTCACCCACATACATCCATAGCCACATCGATCTAAAGTGTTTTTATCAAAAAGAATTTGGAATGAAAGGTTTTCTTATATAAAAGAACAAAACGACAAATTCTTGTTCAAAACAATTACATATATCCAAAATTTTAGAGAATAATTTAGTAAAATTCTATTACTGGATCAATAAATGTGAATTGGTCATTAACTTGTAGAAGAACTTAACTAATTGAATCTACATATTTTCCGACCGGTATAGGATCCTCTTAATGGCGTTTCCAAAGGAAAACCGCTCATAAGTCCTGATCCAAGGAAAACCGGTCATAAGTCCTGATCCAAGGAAAACCGTTCTATTGTGAATGATCACTTTATATTGGGTGAGATAGGAAATCTTCTGTCTCATTTCTTGAGACGAAGGAAGATGCTTCTGCCCTTTCAAGGCACATAAAATGGGACTTCCTATTTTATTTATGTTTTTCTTGAGCAAAAACAAAAAATATAATATTGATGCATAGAAAAAAAGGTGATACAGCAGCTTACTCCCAAGGATGAGGGAACAAAATAATCAAGGTAAGGATTCAGTGGGGGAAAGAACAAGATCCCGAGCCTGACAACAATTTACATCATACAGACATTAATGTTCCTATCCATGAAACTGATCATTCTATCTCTGTCACTGGAATGTAAGTGAAGAAGTTTTCTTTTCCAAGAGTTATAAGGGTACTTCTTAAAAATCTACATGGGGTTCTTATCCATCAAATGCCCACTAAGGGGAGTATTACTGCAGATGTGTACCAGCCTCCTAATCCCACTTAAACAGGAGAAGAGGAATTTTTTTTCTTTCCTGTCATACACTCTGCTATTCCAATTCTTCCAAATAGCCCAGAGAATGTGGGCCCTTAAAATCTGCCACAAGGCAATGTCCATCATATTGTCTTCTCCAATAAGCAACTCTCTATATCTAGGTGTTCTGAGACCAGAAGTCTTACAATAAAGGTAAATGATCTTCCAAAATCCCAAGGTTGCCTTACATTTAAAGTATAGATGTTGCCACAAGCTTTACAAAGACCTGCATCATTATTATACTTCCTAGCTTTGCTACTAGTCCAAACTCCTTTGTGATCAAAAGATTATGCATATTAACAAGTCTGAACCATTGATTCTTTTCAGAACCAGCAATCACGTTATTGCAATTACCCAATCTATCAATAGAGTTAGTGACCATGTTAAAATCACTAGTTAAAATGATATCACCATGTAGCTTACCAATCTCCTCGCAGCACTTAGATCTCTCCAAGGAATTGTTAGCAACATACACACACAATTGTGAAATTGAAAGGATCTGTAGACTTCAGACCTATCCACTGATTGGTGTCATTGATCACAACTTTTTCAATAACCTGATAAAGTCTAGTATTTATACCAATAGCAGCACCACCTTTGCCATTATGATTTGTATGGTACCAAATATAGCTGCTGGACACTATCTTCAAATTAGCCATGAGTTGAAAACCAATGATTTTCAGCTCCTGTAGACAAAGGAAATCAAGAACTAAGGAAGTATCTTTTAACCAATCATTGATAATCTTGCCTCTAACTGGATCAGAGAAGGCTTTCATGTTAAGAGAGACAATATTAAGAAAATCCATCACAAACTAGAACCGGGAGAAAGGCTAAACCTCATTACTTTTTATAGTTCTTGAGCGGCTTAACAGCCGATATGGATGATCTTACCACATCATTCCTTTTAGTTTTAGCTTTATCCTTAGCAAGTGGACTAGACACCCTATCAATAGTCATATTATCCTGAGTTCCATCCAAAAAGCCTGATTGAGCCAAACTTTCCTCATCACATTTATTCAGTTGCTCACCAAAAACTTCATCAGTAGTCTACATGAAATTAGCATTAACTACTTCTGAATTGATAGGATCAGAGGAGATACCTGCCTGAGGGGACTGGGGTTTAGCACTACCTTTCTTACCAACTACAATCCATCCTTCTCCCATTCCATGATTGATGCTTTCAAAATTTCCCGGGAATGAGCCTTTATCCATCGGACATCTAAATTTTCCCATCCAACAGGATTAGGCTCTTCAAGTACCAGAAATGGGTTACTTATCACTTTCTCTAGAGCTTTTGGTTTGAAATCCATTTGATATGTTCTTCTTCTAGCCTTACGAGGAGCCTTTTTGACCCAATGGTCTTCCCTGGAGGGATCATCTTTCTTAAGGTCAGGCATGTGCTTCCGTGAGTTCTCACCATTGTTTTCCTTACCTTGGAGGTTCAAGAGAATAGGGCAATCTTTAATCAAGTGCCCCTATTTATAGCAATGAAACAAGCATTAGGCAAATTTTTGTAGACCACTTTTTGCTCATGCAACTTAAAACCTTCAGAGTTTTTAAGAACAAGCACCATTTTAATATTCTTAGAAATGTCCACTTCTATTAGCATTAGAGGATCCCATTTAGAGTTAAACCCGTTTCTAGGCTTTTGACCAAGAACTTTACCAATTAATCCACCCAATTGCTCAATCCAAGGGCAGAATTCAACAGGTAGATCAGGTAGTTCTATCCACACTGGCACCTTAGTCGGTTTAGAGCATGTAGGGTTGAACCCTCGGTACCATTTAAGAGATATGGGAGTGTTTCTAATGATCTAGTGTCCCTCAGCTATCACTTGCATGGCATTGTGAGCATCCTCAAAAAAGAATAGGAAGTAGTTGTTGGGCAGATATTGTATATGCTTAGAAAACAGCTCCCTACTTTCCCAGTTGATCTTCATCCAGCTTTTTAGCAAATCCTGAGCAGGTCGAGGGCCATGACAAAGACCAACAGCAACCTTCTCAGTTAAGTGATCATTCCACCTTTCAAGGGACGTACTCTCAATAACCAGGGTGCAGTCATCTCTGTCTTCGCCTTCAAGATCTAGATTAATAGTGTGTTCTGGACAAGCTCTATGGATAGCTTCACCCCCTCACTTCCTATTTCCATTTTCTCCTTTCCTTTATAGTCACTACCCACAAAGAGAGACGGGGGCATACCTGGCATTCCTTGCATGTTGAACATGGAGAACGGACTATGTTGATGCATTTGCACAGCGCGGGCATAAGACATGTTGCTTGGGCTTTGAAAAACTTTGTTAGGGTTAGACAATACCTGGTAATCCTCATGATTCCGAAACCCCAAGTTGTCTCTCATTCCTCCTGCAATAATATCTCTGGGATCAAATATAGGGTTAACCAGAGAGTTGATTCCGTTCAGGCCTTCAAGCATTACTGATGGTCCTGCCATCCCATCGCGGGGAGCGTCCTACAGCGACATCTCAGACCTCAAGTCCTACAACTCCCTTCTCGTATCCCCCTCCCAAGGGGCACGAGAGAGAACCAGAAGTTCGACGAGCTCGCCAAGAGGGAAGCCCAAGAGACATGAACCCCCCTCCCGGGGGGGGAGTAAGAACAGAAGCTCAACACGCTCGCCAAGAGAGAAGCCCTAGGTTCAACGCTAACATCGGAATCTGCTCTTTGATTTATGTTTTGGATTTGCTCAAAAACTCTTAACTGCTGAATACGTGTCCGGCAAAAGCACACGTTTAATAGAGAATAATATTTGCATGCATGCCCCGAGGAAAATAGCCAATAAACTGCAGTACGTGGATAAAAAATGAGAAAGCTCAATAAGTGCGAAAGAGAGACCCATTCTCGCACATTATACATACCACGTTCCTTCGCATTGCAAGGCAAGCGATTGGTGCTGAAAAAAGTCGATCGACACATGGGTCATGAAATTCTTTTTTTTTTTTTGAGAAGCAACAAGAACAGTAAATTAAATATAAGAAATTACAACCCACAAGGGGGGGCACCCAATGGCAGGGAGCCAAGCGGAGCAGGTTACACTGTGGAGGCTAAAAAATCCAGCATATCAAGCCTCTTGGCCGAGTACAAGACCAAAATTTTATCTTTCCAAAGGCCATAGCGAAACTTAGAACAAATGTTGGACCATTGGTCGTTGTCACAGGGGGCCTCAGACATCAAGGACTTACAACGCTTAGAGATATCATGGAGCTTAAAATTACATTTTACAATAAGGTTCTTGGAGGCATTAGAGAACAATCTCTCATTTCTTTCCTTCCAGATGAACCATAAGATTTGTGCTCGTAGTAACTGCCATATCCAAACTTCTAGTCGGTGGCTCACACCCAGCATGGCCTCTTTCAAAGTTAGAAACGAGATACCAGAGGAGTTACAATAGGCATTCGCAATGTGCCAGTATTTTTTGGCTCTGGGACAGAGGAAAAACAAGTGTTCAATGTCTTCAACCTGTCCCCAGTTCAGACACAGTCCATCACTGATGTTGCAAGCCTTAGCTCTACTGCCAGTCCATAAGCCTTTATGAAGAATGCTCCAAAGTAAGAGGGACTGCTTTATTGTGGGAGAGAAAGCCCATAACAACCCTGAATCTGTATCTCCATTGATGGGAGTTCCATGAGACGTTCCACCTGGTGTTGAGTTTGGGAACCAGGCTTTGGATAGTGCTGCAAGATTTTTTAAACCTCTCGAACATATCTTCAGCAATCTGGTGAAGCTCGAGGAATCTGTAGTCAAGGAAAACAATGCCTTTGTCAGAAAGCCATTTTATTTTCTCAATAAGAATACTTTCGCAGCCAGTAGAGAGACTATCGAGCCCCAAGATTTCATCCTGGCCAATAATTTGGTTGTTCCTGTAGAAGGAGGACAAGTTACTAAATCCAGCTTTTTTGCACTTATTGTTTTGAATGGTAAAAGAGCATGGAGAGTGCCATCCACACCAGGGGGAGTCTTGCAAGATGCACCAAAAATTAGTATCAAAGTTAGAAGACAGAGAGTAGTTCACTTTTATCTTCATCCAGGCCTTCCAGAACGAACAAACCAGATAACTTCCCTTAGGCATGAATACAACAGGAGAAGCAACGACTTCCCAAAGACTCGTGGCCCTCCAACGTTTGTGATCTTTGATGTGAAACTCTTTAACAGATATGGTGATTAAAGAAGCCCAAAAGTCAGTGGAAGCAGTGGCCCTAACAATCCACTTACCAGCCATTTGAGTGGCCATTTTTGAGGGGCAGATGAGACCGAGACCCCCTTTGTCTTTTTTCGTGCAGCAGGTGTTCCACGCCACCTTGGGGATTTTTTTTGAGCTAGGAGTACCTCCTCACAAAAACCTTTTGGGTAATGCTATGGCCTGTGCTAGCTGCTTTTTGGTAGGGTGCCAGCAAGCGAAGAAGTAGGTGAGAGAAGGAAGAACATAATGTTTTAAAATAAAAACTCTTTGAGAGAGAGATTGTTGCAGGCCCATCCAGTGGAACACTTTCCTTTTGAACTTTTCGAGGACCCACAACCATCTTTGATGCAATGAAACATCGAATCCCATGGGGATCCCCAATAATCTGAAGATGGAACCTCTTTTAATTAGTTCACACCTTTTCTCAGTAATACAACTAGGAGTATTATTGTTAGAGGCAAAGAACCCAGTTTTAAGATGATTGATGACAGACCCACTGGCCTTGCAAAACATGTCCAAACACACAAGAAAATTTTCAGTAGACAGGGTATCAGCTTTCGTAATCATGTTAGTATCATCCGCGAACATCTGTAAACCAAGCTGATTGGGGGAGCCAGGGATAGACATACCTTTGATGTGGCCTTGAGCAAAGCAAACCCTAACCAGCCAACCTAAAGAATCGCTAGTGATAGCAAAGAGGAGGGGGGCAAGGGGGCAGCCTTGCCTCATAGATCTAGACAGCCTGAAGGATTCAGAAAGGTGACCATTCAAAGCAATCCTAGAGTTAGCATTACCAAAAAGGATACCAGTGAATTTAGTAAATCTTTTCCCGATTCTAGCATCTTGTAAGGACTGAAGAATGAAATCCCATTCGATTCTGTCATAAGCTTTGTCGAAATCAACTTTAAAGAAAAAAAATCTTCTTTTATCTCCTTAGCGTACTCAGTACCTTCCCAAATAGAGATGATAGCATCCAAAATGAACCTACCTTTTATAAATCCTTTTTGCTCAGGGAGGATGATGCTGTCCATGATGGGACTTATTCTTCTAGCAAGAGTGGAGGCAAAAATTTTGTATAGAGAAGTCAGACAGGAGATAGGTCTCCAGTTATTGAGGTCATCCTTGGGTCCTTTTTTATGGATCATCTTAATCACACTAGTATTGACAAAGGAAGAAAGACTTCCCTTCCTAATGGCTTCTTGCCAGACCAAGAGAATAATGGGCACAACAAAGTGAATCATTTCCTGAAAAAACTCATTGGGAATACCATCATAGCTAGGGGACTTGCCGGATTTCAATTTACTAATGGTTTCACTAAATTCACCGGCAGAGAGGGGCAGGTCCATGAGGGCAGCCAGGGACTGAGAGACCATTTTTTTTCTCTTCAAAGCAATGAAAGCCCAGGCCCTCTGAATGTCCTCCCCTCTCTTGGGAGGTAGGGAGAAAACATTGGTATAGAAATAAACAGCCACTTGGAGGTTATCTTTAAGAGAGACAGCAACATCCCCTGATTCTTTCTTAAGTAAGGGCATAAAGTCTTTAGCTTTCTTCTTTTTCAAGATCTCATACATGTGTTTATTGGGTTTGTCCACTTTGCCAGCCCAAAACTCTCTTGAGGAGGCAAGAGCACCACTAGCAAGAAGATAGTCCTCATATCTTAATCTTTGCTGGAGGTCATAAACTCTCTTATTTTTAGAGAAGGAGTCCAAGTCAGAAAGTTCAATAAGCTCTATCTCCTTTAATGTCATCATCCTTCTATGGAATCTGATGTTTCTCACTTTTATTTTATGGTTAGCAAGGAGTTTTTGGATGTCTATGATCGATCTTTCCCAAGCCAGAAAGGGGTTAAGCCGGAGGGTGTAAAAATACTTAGACATGATGCTTTTAATCATGTCCTTAATACTAGGAAGTTTAAGCATAGAAGCATCAATGTGGGTCCATCTTGCCCTATAATACGGAGCGTTCATGAGCATGTTCAGAATCAAGGGCCAGTGATCCGACATGGTAAGGGACGTGTCAGCAACACAAGAGTGGTTCCACAGGCCCTTAAACCTGGAGGCACTCATATACCACCTATCAAGCCTAGCAGAAAGAGGATTATAAACATCTTTGTTGGACCAAGTGTAGCCAGATAGGGACGAACAATCAACCAAATTCAAGCAGGAAATCATATTAAACCAGGCATGTTTTTCTCTTCCCTGCAAAACATTATCAGGATTACCTCTTCTGTCATTAGGATTCAGCACCATATTGAAGTCTCCAATGAGAATAACCTCCCCAGACAAAGAAGAAAACACGTTCCACCAATCACATCTTTCATTAGATTTATTGGCCGCATACATGCTAACAATGGTGAGGTTGAGGGGAAACTTACACTTAATAGCAATCCATTGATTTCATTCACTAACCTGCACCTCATCAATGATGTGAGAAAGATCATGAAGGAGGCCAATTGTAGCTCCCCCTCTTCCATTACCTTGATTGGTAGCATACCATTTATGCTTGGGGGAGACAATGTTCAGGTTGGTTTCCAACTTGAAACCCCTGCACTTAACTTCCTACAAGCATATAATATCATGATTGAGTGCAGAGTCTTTAATCCAATTGTTAACAATCTTACCACGCACAGGGTCTGTAAGCCCTTTAATATTGAGGGTGATAATTTTTAGCGAGTCCATAAATTCCACAATAAACAAGAGAGGATCTGCAACAGACCAGTAGAAAGTCATTTCCTTAGGTTTTTGGTCCGCTTAGTGTTAGAGCTGGAAACCCTAACAGCCTCCTTTCTCTTGCTTATAGCTTTGTCTTTATTTTCCATTATCGGGCTAGATATCATAGTCATTTCCACATCAATGGAAGCATCCTGCTTGTGCTGAAAATGGGAGAAATTTTCCATGTCCATGTCATTGAGTTCAGAGGCGAGAGTTTTGTCATCAAGATGTTCAATTTCTGAATCATCACCAGCTGATGTGGAGCAATAGCGTCCTGGGGGAATCGGTTCTCTAGTAGGCCCATGGACATCCGGATGGTCTCTCCCCTTAGAAGAGGGTTGTTCCTCACTGTCTCTTCTCTGACCGGGGCTCTTGTTGGTGGAAGGAGGAACACTATCCATTAAGTCATTGGGGGCAGTGCCTGAGAGCTCTTCTAGGACAACAAAGGGATTACTTATGTTTTGAATTTTGGCTGGGGCCTTATTCAAAAAAAAAGAAGGTTTCTTTCTGTTTTTTGACCCCACTTTCTTGAAGCTATTACCTGGCAAGTCATCTTCTTTTTTCATGTGGGGGGCATCTTGAGCCTTACTAGGTTCGTTGGAGCCATTATTTTTAGGGTTCAACAGGGGACACTCCTTAATTAAGTGACCTTTCTTCAAGCAATTGAAACAGGCATTAGGGAGGTTTCTGTAAAGGACTTTTTGGACGTCAAGTCTAGTGCCTTCCTCGTCTTCTATAGAGATGGAGGATTTCAGCTCCTTAGATATATCGACTTCAATCAAGATTTGAGGATCCCATTTGGGATTGAACCCTTTCCTCTGTTTCTGTCCAATAACTCTCCCTAGAATTTTCCCTAAATGCTCTATCCAGGGATAGTACTCAAGGGGAAGGTCAGGAAATTCTATCCACACAGGGATTCTTGTGGGTTTGGGACCCCTAGGATTAAAGCCCACATACCATCTGAAGATGGACAGGGGAGAGTTTCTGATGAGCCAGTGACCTTTAGATAGGACTTGCAACGCATTATTGGCATCATCGAAAAAAAAAGAAAAAAGTTGTTAGGAAGGTACTGCACATGATGGACGAACGGGCCTCTACTCTCCCAATTGTTCTTTATCCAACCTTTAAGGATTTCCTGGGCAGGTCTGGGACCATGACACAACCCTACCAAAACTTTATCATAAAGATGATTCTGCCAGTTACTTAGCGAATTCCTGTCAATGAAAAGCGTCTCGTCCTCTTCCTCACTATCCACATCAAGGGGATGGGGAGGATTTCCTTGCCCATCGTCAATGAAAGACTCCTTCTGTTTCCCCTTATTACAAAATAAAGGGTTAGGGTTACCTGTTAGCGGCAGAGAATCAATAACCGAGGACTGGGGCCGGGTGGGGGATTGAGCCACCTGTGCATAAGATTTCCCTTCACTTGACGGACGTTTGTCGTCTGGAGTACCCTTGGGAGATTCGTTCCCCTTGGAGAGCATGGCAGAGGCCTGGTTATCAGAGCCATACATAGAAGATCCTCTCACATTCGCCTTCAACTCCATCTGACCAGCATGATAAGAGAACCCATTGCGGAGTGCATCTTGTAACGACATCCCACCCCCAGAAAGGGGGGACGAAGAGAAAGACATCAGAACCCGATCCAGAGATTCTAACCACCAACGACGGGAGGATTCGTCACGACGCCATGAGGCGAAGCCTGGGTCATGAAATTCTGGTCATGTACCGAAAGCCAAAAGATCAGTGCTATAAATAGTTGACTTGCACATACACATGACTTTGAAAAACATACATGACTGGTCAACAACCTCAGCTCAGCATGGAGAAGATCGAAAAGGTTTCTCGATAAACCATTTGATGTTCACTAAGTCATAAGGCATTGTAGGTATGAATAACTCTTAGACTTGAGACATCAATATCCACTATCTCTTCATCATATACTCGACGCAAGCGGGAATGGTGATCGGTTTCAAGGGGAGGCCTTATTTGATGATCTTGCAAGGAAATGTATGACCATGAATTCAAATGGATAGATCTCCTTTGAGCTCACCAACAGCAAGTGCGACTTAAGTGTTTGGCGTGAAGGTTGGATGTGGACTAGAAGGGGGACTTAGCTTTAGACAATTGGCCAACCCTACATTGAGAGGTCGTAAAGTTTGACTATCATTGCCCATAGGCATAGTGGATGTTTGTTGCCACAAACATCCAAGCCCCTTTTTTAGTGACTAGACAAGTTGAGGATGGCCCAACCTTGTGCTTTCCTACCTAGCTATCAATGTACAAAAGCCACCAAGGATGGATGAGGCACACTCTAGTTGTCGATCATCTATCGATGAGCCAAGGAACAACTCATACTCCCATGAAAGGTGATAAAGTGAAGTCTTTACATGCACATCTAGTAGTGTATCATCATCAAGACATTGGATGGCACTCCTAGCTAGTCCAAGGTTTTTTTTTCTCCCTTTCTTTTAAGATGGAAAAGCTTTTGTTCTCCTTTTCTTTTTGAGAGTACAGTGAATTGGAGACACTCACACCCTCGAGCTTTTGAAGAGGCACTCATTTTTGAGGAACTCATAGTGTCCATCCAAAACTTGAACAAAGCAAAAAAGCTATATTAAGACAGGTCCATTACAAACGTTACAAGGGTAAGATTTCACATTTCTCGAAATGATGAATGACCCTAGCACGAGGGCGGTAGGGTGAGGATGGTCCTTGCCCTTAATGGGTCTATCAGCTAGACCCTACATCACCAGTCAACACTATTAATGCAGATCAAGGTAAGTCGCCTAACCTTTCATTTATTGATGCTACGGGAAGGTCAATGATAACAAAAATCATTTTTTCAATATAGAGGCTACGCATTCTCATGCTCAAGTTGACTATAACGAGAGGAACACAAATAAACAGTTTGAAGATGCTCACAAAGTAGACATATATTCCAACATTGAGGATCTCGATGAAGGAACTCTCGTCATTAATAAATCCAGACTTGAGAGATGGCATAACCACCTATATGAGAAGGTGGTTACACGGCATTTTCATCGCTCTCGCCCCCCACGTCAAACTTTGAAGCTATGGATTACGTACTACTGGGGAGAGTAGGGGTTTATTTATCAAGCATGTGCAGTACCTCCCTAATGATACTTCCTCTTTTTTTCTTACGATGCAAATAGTGCTCATCTTTTTTTTTCCCTTTAACGATGCAAATAGTGCCATGCAAGTGATAGCTAAAGGTGGTGGATTACTAGAAAGAGCCAAATTTCCTTTTTACAAATAGCTTGTTGGTTTTAATCTAATGGGGCCCAAACCAATCAGTCTAGATAGAATATCCTCATCTTCTTGTGGAATAGTATCCTTGGATTGATGCTTTAAGTAATGTCATAGATAAAGTGCTCGGCCAAAAACCAAGGTCGATTTGTTGAAGAAGTCATCATTAGTCCCTCTAATCAGTGGGTTGTTGTGAGATGCTCTTATCCTATTCAATATAATTAGCATTTATGTTTCGAACTTTTTTGCTGAAAGAATAAGGTGATGCAACAAGATTGCGGCCATCAATGGGGAAAAGATGTAAGTAGGTGATTTCAACATGGTCTCTGATCATAAGGAGAGAAGGGTAGTAAGGTTAATGTTTTGAATGGCCGAGGGTAGTAAGCTTAATGTTTTGAATGGCCAAGAAAAGTCTGCGTGGTTCAATATGATATGTTCTAAAAGTATTATGGATTTCACTCATAACACTCATTTCCCCTAGCGTAATAGAAAACAAAAATGCTTATTTGAGTACAGGGCTTGACAGGGGTTACCTTAATGTTGTCAAGTTGCATCAGCTTTGGCAAGTCAATTGTGACTTATATCAGCCTTTAACTATCTCTTAACATTTTCCTTTGATTTTTTACTTGTTTAGGAATCGCCGTAGTTTTTTAATATAAAGGAAGTTCGGCCTTAGCCTACTCTCCCGGACTTGAATTAAATAAACAAAAGTACAAGAGAAGGGGACTAGTGCCCACGGGACCCCCCAAATCCCACAAAGCAGGAATCGCCGTAGTTAAGTTGTTCAAGAATTGGCCTAGTTAAGTTCTTTAAGAACTACCCTATTTACCTTACTCACTTTAACATGAGGGACAAATAGATCAGATTTAGGAGAAAGATGAAAACTGTCAATTAGATAGATCATATTATGGTTACATAGCCTAATGATCCTAGTGGTAGTGAGAAGGTTCTAGAATTTCAAGAGAAATTTAGATATGAAGACTACCTCTTGGCTTGTATTGCCCTCGTCGCATCAAGAAAATTCTAAGCTCCTCAACTTCCTAGACCTAATAGGAACATGTTTAAGCTAACGAAAAAAGAAAAAGCGAAAGATCTTATCCCTCTGTTCAATAACTATTCAAGAGGACATGTTGTTGACATCAAGGACAACCTATAGGAGTCTGTTGGCTTTTTTACAAATCTTTTTTCTATGCCTCCCAAGTAGGGGGATGATCTGAAGAGAGTTAGGACCCATATTTTCGCTAAAATGAAAAAAAGGATATCTAAGGACCTTCCCTCTATTTTTGACCTACCCCTCTCTACCGATGAGGTTAAAGAAACCATTTGTAATTTGAAACCCTACAAGTCACATGGTTTTGATGGTATACCAATTGAATTTTTATTCGAATTTAGAGCTTTTTTACTCCCTAAGATGTATGTTTTCACAAATAAAGGACCTAAGGATGACTTTAATAATTGGATACCTATGTCTTATCTAACTTCTCTTCATAAAATCTTTTCTTCCACCCTTGCTAGAAGAGTCAGCCCTATTATGGATAAGATCATTCTTCCCAAACAAAAGGATTGATAGGATCCAGTTTATTCTTGATGTTATTATTTCTTTATGTGAAGTTTATTCTTGATGTTATTATTTTTTTATGTGAAGGTGCTAAATATGCCAAAGAGTCCATACATGATTTTTGTTTTTTCAAGATTGATTTTGACAAAGCCTATGATGGGATGGATTGGAACTTTATTCTTCAGTTCTTGCATGATATACGTGCTGGTAGAAAGTTCATTAAATTTACAAGTATTATTTTTGGCAATGATTGCTCAAGAGTCACTATGAATGGCCACATCTCCACTCCTTTTAGACTCTAGAGATCCATAAGACAAGGGTGCCCTCAGATCCCCCTCCTTTTCTGCTATGACCAATAATGCTCCAGGGTGGCTTGTTAAACACTTCATGAATCAAGGTATCGGTGTTTGGAATTCCCCTACCCAAATTTGTCTTCAAAATCTTTGTTGATGATACGAACATGTTCACCAAATCTAATGAAGTGTATGCTAAAAGTTTCTTGAAGTGCATGGATGTTTTCTATTTAGCTAGTGGCTTCAAAATTAACCACAAAAACCTCTTTTAAAGGCTCCAATAACATTGTTCTTGTGTGCGTGCTTAATAAACTGAGTGAAATCATTCTTGATGGTCTAATTTTTAGGTTGCTGGTATTCGTATGGGGTTTTACGTTTCTCATGAGCATAGATGAGAATGGGCCATGAATAAGTTCAAAAACTGGATCTTTAAATGGATGTTCTTTCGGAATTTTCTATCTCATAGTTTGTTTGTTTTGAACCACTCTATTTTACCTTCTATTACCTATTATCTTTCGTGTTGAATGCCCACTAACAAGCAGCTTTTGCATGTAGCAGCTTTATCTAGAAGGTTTCCTTTCTTTTGGGGGGGGGGGGGGGGAGGGGGGGTAGGGCGGGGGGGGGGGGGGGGGGGGGCACTAGCAAGCAATGAATCTCTAAGGTATCATGGAAAATATATTGCATGAAGAGAGAAGACGGTGGATTTGCGATTCTCTATCCTTTAGTAATGGTAAAAAAAATGTGTGCAAAATGGATTTTAAGGGATACCAATTCCCTTGATTATTGGGCTTATCTCATAAAAACAAATTGCTATATATTTTATGGTAAGAATGATAAAGCTTAATCTAAATTCGGTTTTCGGCATATTGTCCCATCTCCAATGCTTTTTGTGCATACACATTCTCGGCTTGTATGGTCCATGTTGAAGGCTTGGAAGGAAATCAAACATCAGAATAAGTTGAACACCATTTATGCTACTACTCCTGGTTATTACCTATAGGAGTCGATTTGGATTGGTTGGATCAGTCACATGGAGAATTGGGAGTTGAATATTATAGAAAACAAATGCAATAAATATGGATGTGCCTCATGGAACTCTCACATTCATAATGGAAACATTTTTGAGGACACTGTTATTAACAGTCGTACTAGTCTATCTTCTAGGTTCAAAGAGGTCATTTTGGACCACAAAAGACTACTTGAAGAGAAGATGGAGAGGATGTGCGACTCTTGGAAACCTATCTTGGTGTATGAAGTTGCAGTTGATATGTACAGGAAATAGAAGAAAAAATTCATATCCATTGCCACTATTGTGGATAAGCTGAATGCTAGATGTAGGACCAACTAGAGCAATTCTGAATGGAAGTATAGATTCCAAGCTCTAGAGGGCTTCTCCACGACCATAAAACATTCTACACTTTAGTGGCTTATCTTACACAAAGAATATGGTCTACAGAGAGAGAAAGGAAATGTAAGATTAGTGATGGGCATCATGCATTTTGTGGCAACGAGGAGGAATTTTCCCACCTCTTCTTGAATTTTTATCATGTAAAGAACTTCTGAAATTTAATTTGCAAGTGTTGCAACCTTGTTGGAATACCCAATATTGGTTATCAAGAGGTTCTTTTAAGTGTGTAAAATAAGATATACCCTTTCCTTTGGCATCTCGAGAGATCCCAAATACTTTGATGTATTTGGGTGAGCAAGAATCAAGATTGTTTTCTAGTGGTAATAAGTGCTTCCTTCACTGTGCAAGACTGAGCTTAGAAGATTATGTATTTTTTGCATCAATTCTATTACTGATGCTCTGATTGAAGGATCAAGCTACAATGATATTCTATGTAACGTTAGATTCAATAACTAGAGAATTTCTCTCCTAAACCTATATGCTGAAGCTAGAATATTCATTGTGGCATTATCAATTCAATAACGCAAGAGGTCCTAGAGAGTTTGTTATCTATGGTGACTACAATCCATGGTGACTATATGGTATTTTCTTTTGCATGATAGATCCCACCTTCTATCATCCCTGGGTATTCTATTAGGTCTTTCCTTTTCTGGCCTTGTAACTTAAGAACTGGGGGCTTGCCCTTGTAAAGTATGTAATTTTTTCTCATTTATACTTCTCTTTCAAACTGATCTCTCAAAAAGAAAAAACATTTGAAATTTCTTACAACCAATTTACGTGCGGGAATGGACCATATAGAATCTCATATCAGTATACAAAGATACGAGAGAAGTACTCCATTGGTTGGGCTTGAGGTTACGTAAAGCAACAATAGTTTTTAAACCTTCACACGCAACACATTTTACAAAGTAAAGTCTTCTGACCTCACATTCACAAGAATGAAAACTCTTTATGACAAGAATGAAATATCTTTTGATTCCTACTTAGACAAGTGCTTCAGAAATTTGGGCTCTCTCGAGCTACCATAACACAATTCCATTCGGTTACATACACCAAGAAGCATCTCATTATAAACATGAGTGGGAATTCCATCAAATTGGTAGTGGTTGTTGAGAAAGTACCAAAACTTTTGAGCATTCCAAGCATTAATAAATCCTCCTCCCTACCATAGATATAACAAAGACCTACATTAATATTAACTCTCCTTGCTCTGTTCCCTATCAAGATGGAGAAGGTTTCTTGTAGGTGGTCCTTCAGATTAAGTCAATGTACAATAAGATACCACCAAAAAGCCTTTTGGGTTTATGGTTTCTCGATCAACCATTTGATGTTCACTAAGTCATAAGGCATTGTAGGTATGAATAACTCTTAGACTTGAGACATCAATATCCACTATCTCTTCATCATATACTCGACGCAAGCGGGAATGGTGATCGGTTTCAAGGGGAGGCCTTATTTGATGATCTTGCAAGGAAATGTATGACCATGAATTCAAAGGGATAGATCTCCTTTGAGCTCACCAACAGCAAGTGCGACTTAAGTGTTTGGCGTGAAGGTTGGATGTGGACTAGAAGGGGGACTTAGCTTTAGACAATTGGCCAACCCTACATTGAGAGGTCGTAAAGTTTGACTATCATTGCCCATAGGCATAGTGGATGTTTGTTGCCACAAACATCCAAGCCCCTTTTTTAGTGACTAGACAAGTTGAGGATGGCCCAACCTTGTGCTTTCCTACCTAGCTATCAATGTACAAAAGCCACCAAGGATGGATGAGGCACACTCTAGTTGTCGATCATCTATCGATGAGCCAAGGAACAACTCATACTCCCATGAAAGGTGATAAAGTGAAGTCTTTACATGCACATCTAGTAGTGTATCATCATCAAGACATTGGATGGCACTCCTAGCTAGTCCATTGCTTAGTGACAATTCATGCATGGCTACCACTCCCCTCATATTTGCAAAAAAGTTGTTGTAGCAAGGAAAACCATCTGAGTATACATTGAGGATTAAGGAGCTTCGAGATCAGTTAGCATGAGTTGGATGCAAGATAGAAGAGGAAGACATCGTCCAAACAGCCCTCAATGGCTTGAGGAGTGAAGAAAAGTGGAAGCCCCTCATCACAAACATCCTTTATAGAGATCCTCTACCAACATTCGATGAGATTATACCAAATCTTGTGGCTGAAGAGGTTGCTCAACAAGGAGAAGGCAACAAAGTTAAGGACAACCATAGTCAAATGTTATATGTAGGAAGAGGTAGAGGAAGGAACTCAAGAGGAGGCTCGAGAGGAAGAGGAAGAAGCTACAATAACACAAATTTCAGCCAACACAACACGGAGGACAACAAGGACAACTCAAATGACAACACACATGGAAGAGGTCAAGAAAGAAATAGAGGAAGAGGTGGAGGTTCATACAATCCTTACAAAGGTATAACATGTTATCATTGTGGTAAACTAGGACATTATGGAAATGATTGTTGGCAAAGGAATGGAAGGCTGAATGGAGGCAACCAAAGGAGCCAAAATAACTATGCGAGTACATCAAGTGAAGGAGACAAGCAAACCATGCTTGCCATGAAGCATGACTACAACAACGCAAGAAGTGATGACCAAAAATGGTTCATAGATTCAGGTTGCAGCAACCATATGACATGCCAAGGAGATTTATTCACAAAGCTACAAGCTCCAAGTGGAAAAGGATGTGTGGAGACCGGCGATGAAACTCAATACGCAATTCAGCATGTTGGAGATATCAAGCTTGGAGATAGAAAGTTATTGGTTGATGTTCTTCATGTTCCTACTATTGCAAAGAATTTGATTTCAGTAGGAAAAATGATAGAGAGAGGATATCATGTTATCTTCAATGAAAAAGGCTGCTTTATAAAGAATCCAAAAGAAGGATTCAAGGTCATTGCTCATGGAAGGAAAGAAGGAAGGATGTTCACTTTGGACATTCAACAACCGCATGGAAAGGTGATGTATATTCAGTTTGGAAACAAGAGGATTGCTGAAATCAATTTGCGGCACAAAAGGTTTGGATATATCAACATTCCCAAGCTCAAGGACATGAGCAACCATGAAGTGGTAAGAGCTCTTCCAAGATTCAATGATGCCAAACTACATGAGTTTTGTGAAGCATGCAAACTAGGAAAGCAAACTCGACAACCATTCAAGAAAGCAACTATGTGGCAAGGAATGTCCTCGACTTGATACACACGGATGTATGGGGACAATCACAACAACCATCAATGGCTGGTAATAGATATTTTGTCACTTTCATTGATGATCATTCAAGGAAAGTATGGATGTTTTGCATAAAACAAAAATCGGATGTGTTCTCCATGTTCAAGAGATTTAAAGCACAGGTAGAAAAGTAAACAAGACGCTACATAAAGACCTTGAGGTCCGATGGAGGAGGAGAATATTTCTCCAAAGAATTTTCAGATTTGTTTTATTAAAATGGCATCAAGAGACAATTCACATGTAGGTACACACCTCAACAAAATGGAATAGCTGAAAGGAAAAATCGACATATCACAGAAGTTGCAAGATGCATACTCAACGAGATGAAGATGCCACTAAACTATTGGGTTGAAGCAACTAGTACGGCCGTTTATTTGATGAACAAGTGCACAACGGTTGGAGTGCATAATATAACTCCCGAGGAGGTTTATTCCGGTAAGAAGCCTCACCTTACACATCTCAAAGTTTTTGGATGTCTGTGTTATGTTCACATCCCTCAAGAACTAAGGACAAAGATGGAGGCAAAGTCCGAAAAATGTATTTTTATTGGATATTCATCGGAGCAAAAGGGATATAGGTGCTACAATCCGGTGACAAAGGAGCTACGAGTCTCACGAGATGTGGTATTTGATGAGCTAAGACCATGGTTTGGAGACAAAAGGAAAGAGAAGATTCTTGAAGAAGATTGCGAAGATGATGGAGGTGTTGTGCAAGAAGAATTTCAGCAAACAAGCACTCAAATGTCAGGTCCAGAAGCTTCTACATCACTTGGAGAAAGCTCAACATGGAAGGGGAGGCTAAAAAGTCATTCCTCATCACCAACATCAGCTTATGAAAGATCTCAAGCTGAAAGTGCTGCCCAAAATAGTGATTCAAATGCAAGTGAAGAAGAGTATGAAGAGTTAATCACACCAAAGGTAAAGTTGAACCGATTGAAGAAGCAATGTTCAAAAGGAAATGAAAGGAGGTCTTCAAGAGCAAGGTATCCAATCGAAAGGCTGAGCTATGATAGTTTTATTGCAAAGCATTTTGCATATATGACACAGGTGGTCAAAGACAAAGAACCGGATGCATATGAGGAAGCATGTACACAAAAAGAATGGCAAGAAGCTATGCAAGAAGAGATGAAAGCTCTCAAGGACAATCACACATGGGAGCTAGTTCCAAAGGCTGCAGGTATGAAGATTGTTCCAAATAAATGGGTGTTTGAAATAAAGAGAAATGTTGATGGTTCTCTAGCAAGGCATAAAGCTAGACTAGTAGCAAAAGGATTCAAGCAAACTCACGGCATCGATTATGAAGAGACTTTCAGCCTAGTTGCAAAGATGGGAACAATTAGAACCTTGATTGCAGTGAGTGCAGCAAGGAGATGGCCATTGTACCAACTTAACATCAAAAATGCTTTTCTCAATGGTGAACTTCAAGCAAAGGTATACATGAGTCAACCGATTGGATTTGAAGACAAAAAGCATCCAAATTTTGCTTGTAGATTGAAGAAAGCTTTGTATGGGTTGAAGCAAGCACCACGTGCTTGGAACCAAAGATTGGTCAAGTACCTCACAAGGTGTGGGTATAGTCCAAGTAATGTAGATCCCTCTCTCTACATGAAGAAAGAAGAAGACAAGCAGGTATATATTTGCACGTTGATGATCTCATCGTAACAGGAAGTAATGTTACAGGAATACAAGAGATCAAAAGGAAACTCGGTAAGCAGTTTAAAATTTCAGATCTTAAGGAGCTGAAATACTTTTTAGGCATTGAGATAGTCTATGGGAAAGATGGCAGTTACTTGATGCAAAGAAAGTACCTATTGGATGTTCTTTTCAGATTTGGAATGAGTGAATGCAAACCACTCACTCAACCTATGGACACAAATGTGAAGCTATGCTCAAATGATGGAGAGAAGTTACATGATGTAACTACATACAGGAGTATTATAGGTTCATTGATCTATGCTACGATCACAAGACCAGATTTGTGTTATATTGTTGGAGTTCTTTCTCAATTTATGCAAGCTCCAACAAGTGAACATTTAAATTCATCCAACCGAGTGCTAAGATATGTGAAGCACACAGTCAATCATGCTCTATTTTATGGATATGATGAAGAATTGTAGGTAAAAGGCTTCAGTGATGCTGATTGGGTTGGTTCGAAGGAAGACAGAAGATCCACTTCAGGTTATGTGTTCATGATAGGTAGCAAACCTATCACATGGAGCTCAAAGAAGCAACCTACTGTTGCACTATCATCTACAGAAGCTGAATATAGAGGTTTATCCTTTGCAACTTGTGAAGCTATGTGGATTAAGAAGCTCTTGGCTGATCTTGATGTGCAGGTGGAGACCATTCCAATTTATGGTGACAACATGTCAAGCATTCACTTGACAAACAATCCAATGTTTCATGCACAAAGCAAGCACATAGAAGTGCATTATCATTATGTTCCAGAAAACGTTTTTAGCAAGGATGTGGATATAAAGTTCATTGGAACTAATGACTAGGTTGTCGACATGCTTACAAAGTCCCTATATGCTTCTAAGCTAAAGAGGTTCAAGGACGACATCAACTTGCAGGATATGGCTGAAGGTGCAAGCTCACATGTGAGCTTGAGGGGGAGTGTTAAAAATAAAGAAGTAAGCTCATATATTTTTTGCAAAAAGGATTTTCTTCAAGTAGAAGGAAAATACAAAAATGAAAAATAGAAGCATTTACTTCAGCAAGTAGTGGAGGCAAAAAGAGAATCATTCAAAAGAGAATCAAATCCAAAACCTGAACTGTAAGAGGAGTGGCTATCCAAAGTAGTGAAGAAATGATGGAGAAGAGCTCTCAAACTCATCATGAGAGTTTTTGGTCACTTGGCTATAAAAGAAGCAAGGGAGGATACTCAAGCATAGAGGAAGAAGGCATGGAAGCCCCCTTATAGCTACTTCATTTGTTTTGAGTCATTTCATTCAGTTTACTCTCATAGAGTATATCCAGCCGCACACCCATTTCTGGGTAGTCTACTTGTGAGAGTCATATCTCTCAACATATGTATCCAATTTTAGTGTTTAAACATTCATTGGAAAGATTATCTCAAGTATGTCTTCTGTATAGAACACTTGTATCAAATTATTTATTCTCTCTGAGGTATTCAAGTTTTAGTGAAGTCCAGTTTTCAGCCTAGCTGAGTGGACATGTAGCCTGTTTTGTATCAAAGAGTTGCCAACCCAAATCTACTCCAAATTGAGTTTTCGATAGCTCATTTCAAATCTCTACGTGTATAGTTTGAGTGACCAAAGTTTCAAGTTCATTGCATCGTTCAATTGGTACCAGGTTTCATTTGAAGGTTCAGCTGTTGGCAAGAGTCTTGATCCTGAGAAGGTCTTCTACACTTTCCGCTGCGATTAGGAGAGGAATTCTCCAACGGTGGTCAAGGCATGTGTAGGCATTTTTTTGCACAAGTGAACATGGACCAACGCAAGAGGATAGCTTGCCCTATTCCTTCTTTCTTGTGGAAACGCCTTCCTCTATTTCTTTCCCATCATACAAGCTTCACATGGTTCCTTCATTTCTATAATTGATGGTAGATGTGCAACCATACCCCTATGATGCATCTCCTTCACCATAGGGTATCCAATGTGGCCGAGTCTCTCATGCCCTAGCTTAGTTGTTCCCACATTTGTAGTGGCTATAAGAGCACACAACACATAACAAGCTATTCCGCATTAAGCTAGTCCCAACAATTTTGTTGTTATTGTCCATTATCTTAGCCCCTATTTTTTTTTTACCTCGATCGGTTATAGAAAATATTGAAACTAGATTTCATTTTATTTGTGAAACATAAAACACATTTGAAAGATTTTTGGAATGACCATTAGAGTCAATGAAAAAACCGTACCTTCACCTTCTATAGGACATCTTGCATTATTCCCCACCTTTACTATGATGGGTTCCTTTAGAGGCTGTAAGGAATAGTAAAGGTATTGTTTCTCATCATGTGATGCGATGCACCACTTTCCAACACCCATGAGTCATCTGTTCCTAAATCATCAGCTTAGGAGCACACCTTCTCTATCGTAACAAATAACTCAAGCTCTATTTTTGTTGTTTGGTAGACTCCTTGCCCTTGCCACCTTTTGAAGGTCCATACTTCTCTTTTGCCTTCTTGATGCGACAGTCTTGGATTCTATGTCCTTTCTTCTTGCAATAGAAATACTCTCCCTTGAACTTCTTTTTGTCATTCTTCTTTTTATCTCCATGTTTTGAAGAGTCTGCTTTTCCTCCTTTGGCATTTTCTATGAATGTAGCATCTCCTTTTTTGCAACCACTCCTTGCCTTGAGCTGCAGCTCTTTCTCCATGAGTAAGGCATTGAATTTGTCAAAAGTTAGTGGTTGAGTTTTGATTTGAGTATTCAGAGCAATTATCAAACCATCAAACTTAGGTGGATAGATTCAAAGACATGTCAAGCTAGCTCATTGCTTGACTTTTCTACAATTGCTCCCCCCCCCCCCCATTCGATCTTGTAGATTCTTTATGGAAGTGATAAACACCTCTATAATCTCCGCATCAGCCAACCTTTCTACCGCTAGCTAATTCTCCAAGTTTTGAATCCATGTTTGATTACGAGTTTCATATTGATTTCTCAATATGCTCCATGCTTCATATGCCTTCGTAGTATGTTGAATGAGAGTCAGAACACTATCAGAAGTACTTGTAACTAGATGAGAGAGTGCATCTGCATTTCTACGTTTCTAAGCAGATAGAAGATCAACATATAGAGGAATCATTCAAACATGATTATTTGGATCACATGTTTCTTAGGGCTCATGATCAATCCCAAGAATAGTCTCCAAGAGCTCAAATGAATCAAGCATAGAATTTATTCTAAACTTCCACATGGTGTAGTTCGTACCATCAAGTTAACCTTCCATGAAGGTTGGTGGTTGTATCCACAATGTTGGGATGATTGACATCACTATCGCTCCTATCTACGATCCACCTACTCTTGTTGATGAGCCGCCTTGATTCCAAGTTGTGGATGTTGATGTGCAGATTGACATCTTCCCTCTTTTATCATTGAGATATATGCAATCTTTAGTTTTGGTTCTAGACCACTCAAAGCCTCCTGAGCTCTGACACCATGTAGGAATATAAAAGCACAATGAAATAGACCAATAGATAGAGTTGAGAGGAAAAACACAAATAAAGATATATGCAGATTGATAGATAGAGAACTAAAATTCTCAGACTCTTGAGTGTAATGAAGTTACAATGATGTTGTTGTCCACCCTTGCACTTCCAATGTGGAGCTTAGATGGCGATCTATAAATAATATAGATGAAGGGGTAACTAGTGTGCAATGCTATATAAAGCTCAACCTAGGCCATGCTTATATAGATTTTACAAGGGGAGTCCATGTAGATAAACGTAGTCAGGTGATACACAATAGTCAGTAAAATACACAATCGAGCAATATCTCCATGACCAAACCTCCTACCATCTGCCCCCTACGGGCCAAGGGGATACACCACCTAGACAGAAAGGGACACACCCCCCTCTACCCTCCCCCCATTAAAGTTCTATGGGGAAATCATGCGATGCCACTATTTTCGTCTTTATTGGCAACCCAATGGCCCAAAATTTTATACCCTACCTAGCCTAATGGATAGGCTCACATAGATCATCTATAACTATCAATGGTCACACATAGACCTCATCTAACTTAGAATCTAGGGTTGCATAAATGTGGAGGCTCTAACAGTGGCATCGCCTCATAATGGGGGCCTTAATACTTAGAGCACCATGGATCATTTGTGGTCACTTGAGGGTGGATTATTCAGCATATCTAACATGATAAAGGGGCTACCAAATTAAGGATAAATGGTAATCGACGCCCCCCATCCTAAGAGAGGAGGGGCAAGAAGACAACCCACAAAACCCTAATTGACGATCAAATTTCTCAATTGCATGGCTCTAGTTTTTGAAAGAGAAATTTTGGCTGAAACTTACTCTCTTTTCTTTGACTTCATTGAAATAACAACTCAGGTGAACAAGCACAATACTTATGCAACCTTGAGTATCCCCCAAAGTAGAGGTTAAAACTTAGAGCGCTATAGGGGGGCTATACAACATTATAAGCTTAAAGAGGAAAAGGAGATTGAGTTTGAAACTAGCCTAAGATCCATTACAAGTCAAATGTCGTTGGCCAAGGTTGAAGCCCCTATAGCCACCTAAGTAGATAAATGTTCCATCTAACTAAAAAAGCATTCATTGGCAAGTTATGATTAGTAATGATGGTTATACTAAACCTTTTTATGAATAGAGATGGCTTATATGGAGTAATGCTCATCATAAGTGGGACTATGGAAGTATGTTATAAGAAGAAAAATGGGAAAGTAGAAGGCTCATATAGAGTTTTGCTCACCACAAATGAGATTATGGAAGTGTGCTATAAGAAGTAGAATCGGATTTATATGGAGTTCTGCTCACCATTCAAGGGAAAGTAAAATGGCAAAGTAGATGGATTATAGAGTTTTCTCACCGTGGGATAATGGAACTATCTTCTAAGAAGTAATATGGGAAAGTGCTTACGATTTCTTTTAACAAAATTTATGAATGTTTTGAAACCCTTCCAACGACTTGAACCCACCCTTAATCCCAAGAACCTCTTTCTATTCACAAAGGTAAAGGATGATTTCTCTTGAGGAACGACGTTTTTAGAGTTGATAGAGCATACCTAGTTTTCTTCCTTGCTATAGTTGATGACTAGTTTAAGCTTTTCTAAAACTAAGTATTTTTATAATTTTTTAATGGGCTTTTATCATAGTACCTTGCTACAAGCAAATGGGCATAGTACTTGGGGGAACCCCCATATCCCACAAACCAGGGTTAAGACAAGCTTATAATTGGTTTAGAGTGGTGAAAGCCATTACGTGTTTTGCTGAGGGGTTGAACACAGGAGCTTTATCCTAGTATATGGACATTGGGCTCTTCACACTTTGCACTATCCGAATGGTGGGAACTCCAACTTGCATGTTTCATCTTCTTTTTAAAGAGGAAGTTTGACTAAAGCCGGCTATATTTTGCTTGTATTAATTGAAACTACAACTCTACATATGAAGAGGCATAACACTCATCGGATCCCGCATATTCCACAAAATAGCGATTAAGATGTAGTAGGTTGCATGAGGGTTGTACGACATTGATGGCCCAAAAATAACAAGGACAATTGATGTGAAATATATGGAAGGTCTATTACATGCTAATCGCCACTACCTCAAAAGACCAATGTTCGATCCAACTAAACGAGTGTGCATTGGCAAGCTATGAGTAGTAGATGAACGAGTGTGCCTTGGCAAGCTATTAGTAGTAGTAGATGGCTTGTATCGAGTCTTTATCATCATGATATAAGCATTTTGTGTAATGCTCTCATTGCTATGGGCTTCTATTATTTTTATTTCTTGTAGAAATAATATTTCTATGTGTGAGATCTTAAAGTTCGGTTTGTTATAACCTAATAGTTTTATGTATCGGATCTTCAAGTTTGGTTTTGTTCAAGTTTGGTTATCTAACTCTAGCAACCGATTTCATGTTGAAATTACGGATAATAGATAAGATTGTGTTGGTGTTATAACCCTTGTTATCAACATTTGAAGCAAGATGTCTTAAATTACGCATAATACAAGAAGTGCTTACTTTAGTTTTCATGGTCATTGGATTTGAAGCTGAGGGATTAGAAAAAGGATAGCGCTTCACAAGAATGGATCCTTCTCTAGAAGAGAAAAGCCTTCAAAAGAATGGATCCTTCTGTAGAAGGAAAAAACCCAATGGATCCTTCTCTAGAAGAGAAAAGCCTTTGAAGCAGGTGATTGCAGAGAATTACATTGAGATACAGAACGTTCCAGCTTTCAAGTGGTGATCCTTAAATTTGAAAGAATAGCACACAGACAATTTAAAGTCAATCGAGAAATCATTGTTCCTCCTTGGCAAAAGGATTGCTAACTGTAAGAAATCCCCCCCCCCTTCAGGAACCATCAAGTACTCCTTTTGATCAATAACAAGCTTAAACACAAGTGGGCCCCTCATGAGGGTGATTAACCTTCTTTATAATGCCATCTAAGCTCTGTAAAAGCTTCCCCTCCTTTATGGGATTTGGGGGGTCCCGTGGGCACTAGTCCCCTTCTCTTGTACTTTTCTTTCTTTATTTAATTCAAGTCGGAAAGAGTAGACTAATGCCGAACTTCCTTTATATTAAAAAAAAAATTAAAGTTATCATCAATTCTCTATTCACTCCACCGAATTTCGTTTTACAAATAATTATGTTTTATCACCCATGAATTTATCTTTTGAATTATGAATGTGCCAACCATGAATTTACCTTTTACCACCCATGAGTTATGTCTTACGACCCATATATGATTATATTCTATTAATCTTTTAACTGAATATAATTATATATTCATCGTCGCAGTTCCATGATGTCCTTTTGCACGTTATACACGATATGGTTTCGTCATATAATTTCAGATATTTATTTCTGAGGTACGACAATTTGTTCTTCAATTTATCTATATGACTGAAATACATTGGTATTTTCTTTACTTAATATCACTTACATGGCGTCCCTTTGCACATGATAAAGGACATGATTACATGACTTCAATTTGAACATTTCATATTTGAAATATAATCGTTATACTTTATGGAATATTGAAATGAAGGTTTAATGCTCTGAAGATTTTAATGTGTTTTGTGTTTTAAATTATCAGTTGAAGATTCATGATCATGTGATCGCACATGGATTTCTTCAAATATTTTTGGAGATATTTAGAAGATTACTTTTGAATAAAACAAATAATAGATCGCTTTAAAAAATGATATTTTTGTAAAAATAAAAAATTACGAATTTATAAATCAAGCAAAAGCATGTTTCTTGAAGCACAACCCTCATGTATCTTCTATTTAGGATGTAATTTGAATTTTTTATAAGTACACATGCTCTGATAGATGTGTCCATCAGAGTATGTGGGGAGAGATTGTACACAATCTGGTTTTATTTCTTGTCTCTTTTTATCTGTTAGTACTTTTGTGTGATTGCATATCTGTACTATCCTCTGCATACGTGCATCTGCAAGATTCGAGCGTCAACCGTGGTATCAGAGCATGTTTATTTATAGGAAATTTATATTACATCATGAATAGAAGATACATAAGGGCTGCGTTTCGAAAAGCATGCTTTTGTTTTATTTACAAATTTGTAATTTTCTATTTTTACAAAAACTTCGTTTTCTAAAGTGATCTATTATTTATTTTACAAAAAATAACGTAAAGTACTTTCTTCTAAGAATAACTATCTTCCAAAAGTATTCTTCTAAATATCTCCAAAAATATTTCAATAAGTCCATGTGTGTTCACACCCTCATGGATCTTCATTTGCTAAATCAAAACACAACCCACATTTAATCCTCAAAGCATTAAACCTTCAGTCCAATAGTCCATAAAGTATAACAATAATTCCATGGCTCTATGCGATTTTTATCTTGTGTGGTCGGCCATGTATGACAATGATGAGAGGGTGATTAACCTTCTTTGTAATGTAATCTAAACTCGATAAAATCTACCCCCTACTGAGTGAGATTTGAGGGGTCCCATGAACGCTTATCCTTTTCACTTGTTCTTGTACTTTTCTTTTAATTAATATAATTTTAAAAGAGTAGGCTAAGGTCGAACTTCTTTTATGAAAAGAAAAAGAAAAAAAAAATTAATTCTTTTCGATTTAGTTCGATCTTATTTTACTTGAAATATTTGAAAGGACATCCTTCTCAAAATACAGTGGCAAAGTGTGAGAGACTGAAAAGATGTGCAGGCGGAAGACAAAGCAGAGATAGTTTAATGCCGTTTCAGCCTATTCCAACGTTCTATGGCCTCATGAGGAGGTTATGGGTGCATTTAAATGACAAAATGTGCGAGACACAGAACATGTGCAGGCGAAAGAGAAAGAAGAGATGGATTTGGCTTTTCGGTCAAAGGGGTTTGATCTCGCTGCAATGAAGTGCACATTCTTTCAAAATGTAAAAATTATAGAATGCCCTCATTCATGGGGCAATCAAACGCGCCTTCTCTATTTGGCTTATATGTCAAGCAAATGGATGCATTAAGGCAGTCTCAAGCAGCATGGCCCCATCCTCTTCATGGTAAGCAACCAAAAGGTTGCATTTATGCAGATTTAAGCACCATGGCCTCATATTCCTCTTCATGGAATTTTGATGGAATTTTCACTCGAGATGACTAGATTTGAGCCATCTAAAGCATACACATGAGAAAAAAATGGTAGCATGACTTTCATTGGATTATAGTTCTTTTCTATGATTGATATACTTAACTAGAGGCATTGAAGTTCTCTCTCTCCCTCTCTCTGTCTTTTTCTCTCTCTCTCTCTCGCCATAATCATCATCATGTGTGAATGTTTCTCGCAATTCAAGGAGAAACCCAAATCCTATCACTTCTCAACGCTAAATTGTTTCACATTCTATGTACAAAAAGAGTACTTGCAAACCTAACTCGACGATCTAAAATAGTCTCACTTGCATCATTGCACTCTTCTTCAAGAAATCCCCACATCTAATCCCTTCCAGGAGATGACATAGAACTCGAACCATTTCGTTTGCATAAATAAAGATGCACTTGTTGCTACTAGATGGGGGGGGGGACCCAAAATCTATGGTTGCACGTGGATGAGCTTTTCTAGGTGCATCCTTTGCATGACATGGCCAATCAGTGCGTAGGCAAACTGACTGCTCGAGCACAAGCATTGCTTGTATTTGTCAATCTCCGATTACAACCACTTCAAGGATTGCAACATCGAGATGGTACACAACACCCGTCTGTGAACGATCAACCTGCAGCTTTATCCGTTCCCTATGATACCCATCAAGCATTTCGTTTTATTGCTAAGCTTCATCATGCCCCTCGGTTGTCTAGCTTCTAGAATCCATAGTAATTGGCATCGGTTCTTTGCACGCTTTGATGGTATACGATAACCACCTGATTGGCATGTGTTTGTGGAAATTTGTATAATCTATCCATCTTTCCCATTAGATTAATTCATAACACATGGAGCATTGTCTTTGTGAATGCTTGCATTCTTTATCCCTTATGACGTGGATATCACTTAAGGTGTAAAGGGCTCATCCATTTTTATTCCTCCAAGCATGCCATCTATCAAATGAAAGGAGGATTCATGATGACCAATGCATGTATTTGGTTTCTCTTGCCTTTGGTACTAGATTGGTTCCTGAAACAAAGGAAGGATGTAGTGCCGTTTGTTTTAGGAATTTCTTGACATCACTCTTTCTCTTCATGAGGGAATCAAATTACTTGCTAAGCGTAAAGGGGATGGAAATGAAGTTTAGTCACACCGAACTATCTTTAAACAGTCTCGTATGTTTTGAAAAGAACATATTAATGCTAATATAAACGCATGGGAGAATACATACATGCATCCTAGATGGTTGGGATATTGGATAAAAGCATGTGGCACACTTATGCATGAAATAACAAAAGTCATGACTATACATAATACATGAATGAAGCATTCTGCCCATTGCGTTTGTAGTCTGGCATACTATCACACGATGTTCCTTTCTTCGTGTACGTAAGATCACATGAATAGAACAAGTAAACTGGTTTTATCCTTTTTCATGCATTTCTTTAAATGATTAAGGTTGAGAAAACGTAGGTTTGATGGTAATACTTTTTATCAAATAAATATTGTCTGCTTGGTGGACAAATCCAGTAAATATTTCAATGATAAGGTACACACACATGGTAAGGATGTTACTACTTCCACTAATGATCATATGGTTACTCTATTTGATAAAGTATGTGTTGTGTTAAGGCTTGATGGTAATACTTTTTATCAAATAAATATTTTTTTTTTAATAAGAGGAAGTTCGGCCTTAGCCTGCTCTCCCGGACTTGAGTTAAATAAAGGAAAAATACAAAAGAAGGGGACTAGTGCCCATGGGAACCCTCAAATCCCACAGAGCGGGGGAAGCTTTTACAAAAAAAGGTTAATCGGCCACTCATCATCCTCAAGCGAGGCCCACCTGGGTAAAGTGTGTTCTTGATCAAAAGGAAAACTTGATGACTCCTAAAAAAAAGGGGGCGGTTTCTTACAATTAGCAATCCTTTTGCCAAGAAGGAACAGTGAATACTCAATCGACCAGAGTTTCGAGCGTTCCAGAGATTCACGGAGCGACCATTCGCTTCTTCCAACAGAGCAGTCTCCCAACTTATATATTTCTGGTGACTAATTTTCATTCCGATGATCTGCCATAGCCTATGTGGTAGGCCTTGCAAGGCTTACATGGAGTTATAGGCCTATCAAATAAATATTGTCTGCTTGGTGGACAAATCCAGTAAATATTTCAATGATAAGGTACACACACATGCTACGGATGTTACTACTTCCACTAATGATTATATGGTTACTCTATTTGATAAAGTATGTGTTGCATGTTCTCTAATTTGCAAAATAGAGATTCTTGTGCTCATAATTTCAACATGATGCATACTAATTTGATTGATGAAAATATAGACTATAATTCTTCACAATATGATCAAAAGAAATCAACTTTGCAAAGTTATGTTACTCCCACTATGGTGATGCATGAAGCAAATAATGCTCCTCCTCCTTTCCTCAAAACTCCAAATAGTGATTTTAATCACTTTTGTAATATATGTATCATAAAACACCCACTTTTGTATTTAGTAACTGCATTTTGTGCAAGTCGAGGAGTCGTCAAGCTTGAGGAGCTTAGGTAAAATGAACAATACCAATTTTGGCTATTTTTAGATCTCATTTGGACCTCTAAAAGAGCTAGAGAACTCATTTTTGAGGTTATCTTAAATGACTTGAGGAGAGACTAGAGCTAGTTTGAGATTGTAATAGTGTTCTTGAGAAACAGAGTCTACTTTCTACCTTCCATTGTGTCTCACTTATCTCTTCCTTGTATGTGTGTATGTTTGTGTGCATCCTCATGCTTCTCGCCTTCAAATTCACTACTTCTTACATTCATGATGTTCACATCACTCATATCTCTTCCACGGATTGACATTAAGGAGGTGGAGCTTCCCAGCATGTTACTTACCCGTATGCTAGAGCAACATATACTATGCCTCTTGAATCTTGTAGCAATATATGAAAGTGCGTGTGCATCCCTTGAATACCATCTAGATTGCTCTTCCATAGGAAGTAATTTGATAGCAGTAGGAATGAATCATGATGATGAAATGGTTCTTTCTTCTTCATTAACCTTTTACTCAAAAGAAATAGTGATAGGGGTTCTTCTAGAAGATTGATTAGCCTCTTCCCCAAACTATCTTGGCCATGGCTAAGTGTCGTTGATAGTATTCCATAAGTCCTTTGATACTTATAGATTTATCACCATAAAACTCCACATTGGATAGTTAAAAATTCCCTCAAGCTTGTCTTCATTCTCAAGTCTATATTCACTCATCCTCTTAAGGGTGTATGTCGTTTATGCTCTGACACCAAATGTTGGAAGTGGGTGAGCATCAATAACAATATAAGCACAAGTTTACATGATCTTCTAACACATGAACCTTAGCACACAGAGCTAAATATTAATAAAATGAGATGAGTGTGAAATAGAGAGAGAATAGACAAGATATTTCAAATTCTCTAATAAGATAAGATGCTCACCTAGACCATCTTATATTCCAATGTCAAATCACAATGTGTGAATATCATACAAACTAACAATATCTTAATAAAGGCATAAATAGGAACTAGATACAAGAGATTAATGTGTGCCTAACAGGTATAAAGAGTTTCTATATGTGAGAATACAGAGAGTATCAATAGTTTAGAACTATTTTATAGCAAACCCAAATCTTGATTATCCCTTAAATAAAAAACTAGTGAATGAACAAGTGAGGACCGATGTAGACTTGTTGCTGATAGTATGTTGGCTGATAGGGGCTCCTCCAGATGTCTCTAGATGTAGAGTACAACTCCTTGTAGAGTGTAAGAACTCCTCTGTTCATTGATCTCTAATGCTAGGGCTTTTGGAAGCTGTAGTGATGCTTGAGAAGATGTTACGCTAAAGAACCTTAGCCCACCTTATATAGAACTTTGAGCTCTTGAAAAGAAAGCTTTTAAAACTGAATCAACTTCACGAAGAGAAAACCTCATTGCCAAATTCGGTGCACACTTCAAAAAGCCATCACAAAAAGGTGATCGTGAATTTTAGCATTGAGATTTTCTTTCCAATAAAAGCATTTTTGAAAAACTCCATGCTTAGCATGTCATTGTCTGTGATGTGTTGTCCTCGAAAATTGAACAAAGCGCATGTTTTTCCTCTTAATTCGTTTGATATAGAAAAAATGCCATGGTTTTCTTGTGTAGAAGGCTAAGGCTATACATCATATACATCATATGTTGTCAAAAGCTAATGTTAGACCATATGAAAATTGATTCTAACATAGTTCTACTATGTTTTTGTTCTAAAACGCTACATTTTCCTTCTATTCTCTACTTCTTATCTTGTAGTATGCCCACTAATAAACAACGTTTGGAGGTGATCTCTTTGTCTAGAAGCTTTTTTTTGGAGATAGATATCCATCCTAAATACTCTATACGCAAATGCAAAGTGGTTGGATGGGGTTCATCTCATCATATACATCTTTACATCATTGTTGAGATATATCAAATGAGAATATAATTTCATATACATGAAGAACCATGTCTTTGTGTACAACATATGTAATTGACTCTTTAGGAGTGAGTCAATAGGAACATAAAATATCATCCATATGATCCTTGCATCGATAATTTTTCTTAGTTTCTCTTCTTTTACATATTGAACATAATCTTCACTTTCTTGTCTTTGTGTGCATTTAGTATAATCCTCTATTTCCAATTTTTCAGGATGGTCACTTACAAAACTTTGGATCAACCATATACTCCCATGGAACATGAGTAGCATAGTCACATGGATAGATCTATCAAAATCCTTCCTCCATATCATAACAATGGGATAACATGCAATAATAAATGAGAGATAACAATTATATTCATTACATCATAAGGGATACATTTTTCCAATGCACAACTCCAATCATAATACATCTTGTAAAAAATGACACTCCCCAAAACCACAATCTCATCACTACGCTTCGTAGGCACACCTAACTTACACTTATGATACTCATTCCCACCATATGTCAAGAAAACTTCAACACAAAAAAAAATTGGGTGGCATTTCTACAATGGGGCAAGATACACGGAAATGCGAGAAATCCCTTAGCATAACTATCAGTCAAGATAGTGGAATTATCACCATGCATAATAGATGTGGAGGATACATCATGTGTACATATCAAAATATGACAATCACCTACCTCATTATCATCATCCAAATATACATACAAAATAGAAGGACTATTCACAACATACTCATCAAATGTATAATCATAAAAAATAGCTAGAGAAGATTAATTATACACATAAGCCTTATCATTATCATTTTGAACAACATAAAAACAAGAGGATCCGTCCCATGAGAAATTATTATAGCATCATAAATAGACTCAAAATTAGAATGATTATCATCATGAGCAATCATAAGTGCCATCATCTTTAAATGAATCATCATGTATTACTAAAGAAGTCTTTCAAATTTTTTCTTGTTGGATAAAGATGTATCATTATCATCATGTATTGTTGCAGTATGGAAGATTGACTAAAAAACTTTCTCCTTTTTGCACTTTAGGTGGTAAGTCTTTGGGCTCAAACAGGGTGGTGTGAGTTGGTTTCTTCTCCGTTTCCTTTTTAATAGCTAATTTGTATTCTACCATCCACAAGAAGTAGGGTTTGTATTGAAGCACATTGATGGAGATATATTGTAGAGGGTCCAACTAAGCAAAATAAGGCAATTGTAAAATGCATTCCTCGATTAGGGCCATAACATGTAGTTGTGTCTCTACTCGTGACTTCAACTGACTTGAGCCATGCAAGAATACGAAGCTCAAATGTTTCTTTCCCTTGGGCCATGACACGTCCACATGGGACCCGTTGTGGTTCATATGCTTCTTTGTACGTGTTCTCCACTAGTATGGAAATGGTTTCTTCATCAGCACAAATCTCCAGTGGAGAATCTCGCCTAGCTGTTCTGAGTGAGCTACCACTTGAGCCTGAAGCTCAAGTACATGTGCCCGTAAACTAGTGAGTTCATGTAGGATTTCTAGAGGTGTGACTTCAAGGACATTTTGTGGTTGTACAGGCTCCTTTAGTAGTAAAACTTTGTGATCGGTCTAGAGCTAATACATTCTTCATTGATCTTATCATAGTCATCAAATAGTCATGCGTGATCGTCCAATAGTACTTGCATGGTCTTAGAGGGGACCACTTTTAATCTACCGGGACTTAATGGTTCATTAGGTCTATCCATTATAGCTTCGAAGCTCTCAATATTTTTCTTTTGTAGCCTTTGGTACTCGTCTTTGGTGGCTACAAGGTTTCTTGGTAAAAGCCCCATATTTTATGTAGCATGGTGTTCCATATTGTCTCATAATGTTAAAGATTTTTAAAATATGTAAGGGCTTCTTTAGTCTTTTGTTCAAATGCTAACACCAATGAGTGGTAAGCCTCACATAGTTCCTAGTTGCATGCATTAAGGGAAGCATTATCAATGGTCAAAGAATTTAGTTGAGCCTACAATTGTGTAGTGGTCTTTTGCAAGGCCTCATAGTTGCTTCTAAGAGAGTCAAATTTGTCTCTAACTTGATTCATACATGCTAACATTTAACGAAATGACATTTTGATAGTGGGTGATAATAACAATGGTGTGGTGTGTGAAGATGATGCTAGTCTGGCTGTAGATGTAGTGGGAAGGGGAAAGTAGAAGGGGAGGGTGGATGTTGTGGTAAACATAGAGAATTGTGATGTGTCAAGATGTTGTGGTGAAATGGTGGCTGTGAGTGGTGGTGTTGTAGGTGTTGAGATATAGATGTCATTGGACGTGGCATCGCGTGCACTAATAGTGAATAGTGATGTGATGGTGAGTGCATTAGTGGGTGTGAACATGGGATTTAAAAATGTGGAAGAATATGTTACCTATTGAGTTTCAAAGATGGCTTGAAGTAGAGGAGAAGATAAAAGTGATATAGTTAGATTGGGAGGGGATACTGCTGAAAATACTATTGGTGGGGGAAATGGGAATATAGGTCATGAAGGAAAGGACAATGAAGGAAAGGATGGGGTAAGTGGATTGGGGGGAATTAGGTTTGAGGTACTAGGGGTAAAGGTTTTTAGTATTATATGAGCTATGGCTCTTGCTACATCATTTAATATGAATGAGGATACTAGAGGTGAGCTGGGGTGTACAAGGGTGTTGGATGTACAAGAGAATGTGGTTTGAATGGTGGTTGCCTATATGGAGGTTGTTAGTTATGGCGGGGACTCGATGAGGATTCTAGCTTCTATTGTAGGTGATTTGGGTAGAGGTTCTGATATTAATCATGCTTCTTTTGGATTTTGAGAGGATAGGGCATTGGTGGGCATGCAGATGTAGTGTCTTGGTTTGGATATCAGATGGATTCATCAAGGATTAAACTACGACAAAGGTTTCCTCTTCAAAAAACAAGTGCTTTGATAGTTCCCATAGACATGACTAGTTCATTCAAGCCCTGAATGAAGGGTTCTTCAAATCCTTTACTAGCGAGTTCTTGTTGTATTATTTCTTGTCTTTGCTCTTCTTATAACTATCTATGTGCCCATAGGGCTTTCATATTGTGATATACTTTCACAATGGCTTGTGTATAGGCAGTGGCTTCAAATGTGTCCTCTTTGTGCATGCTCATATCTATGTGAGCTTTAGTTTGTTGTTGTTCTTACTCATCATCTTCTTGCGAGTCAAGACTCGTTTGAGTTGGTTCATCATTGCCTTCTTCGTCATCAATCACCGTTCGATCTTTCGCACCTGAGATAGATACTACATTTTCTTATTGTTGATTAGGGAGTGTAGTAGGATCGCTTGGTTGTTCTTATTTTTGAGAGAAAAACTATCCTTTTGAAAATCGAAATTAACTTAAAAGTGCATCGTGTATTCTGAAATCAAAGGTAGTGTTAGTGGGCTCTACCTCAAGATTAGGTATGGGAAAATTAAATGCATATACACCAATGGTGGTGGTAATCTCTCTCGCGTTTGTAGTAGCTGCTTGAGTGGAGGCTTCTGGGGGAGTCACTACACTCGTGGTGCCTTCAATTATTATAGGGTGTGAGAGTCGGATCTGTATTGGTGGTACAAGTGCAAAATGTTCCATGGGAGGTTGTTTAGGGCGTGGTTGTGGTGAAGGTAACTTAAGGACCCTTGGAGTTAGACGTCTATGGAAGCATGCAAACAACACAAGGAAGAAGAAGAAGCTTGGAGCACAACACACAATACTGAATGTATTACTATGGAATGTACAAAGTTAAGTAGCCCATTAGGGAAATAGGCGTATATACAAGCCGGGGGAAAAAAACCTTCTAAAGAGGGAACAAAGTGCCTCGACAGTCCTAGAGTGTTGACACACATCACTACCTAAATATATCAACAAATCCCCCTTGGGAGTGATGCGGTGGACAAGTAGCTTGCACTCATGTATAAGTAAGTGCCAAGCTATGTGGAAATCACTCCACAAAAGGAAGTAAGCCCAAAGCTTTGTGGAAATCTTCAAACTTCTCCCTAGGGAGAACCTTTGTGAAAAGGTCTTCAATTTTCTCTTTCATGGGCACATATGCCAAGCTGATCTCCCTAGCAGAGAAGCTCTCCATGACATAATGATAATGCACCTCAATGTGCTTAGTGCAAGCATGGAACACACGGTTCCTCGCAACTGCCAATGCGCTCTAACTGTGAGTCAAGATGGTGGTGGCAGAAGACTGACCAACACCCAAATCAGCCATAAGGCATCTAAGCCACAGACACTCAACAGTAACTGTGAAAGCTGCCCTATAATCACCCTCACAACTGGAAGTGGCCATAGTAGGCTGCTACTCAAGCAAGATATACATGAGCTACCAAGCATGAAGCAAAATCCACTAGTGGACACAAGAGTGTCATAGCAACCAGCCTACTCTGAGTTAGAAAAAATCATGCAAATCTGGTGGTCGTGATCCTCCTTGGGATAAAACAACCCAAGTAGTCGAGTACCACTCTAGTAGCGAAAGATGCACTTAACTGCCTGCCAATGCTTGGCACCTGGGCAATGCATAAACCTGCTCATCTGTGAGATAGCAAACTGAATATCTGGCCGAGTAATGCATAAGTAAATCAAGCATCCAACACCCTGCTGATAGAGGACAACATCAAATGCATCTCCAGCCTCATGAAGACTCAATCATAAACGTGTCTATAGGAGTGGCAATAGGCTTAGAGTGTTCAAGGCCAAAATGCTGCAATAATGTGTCAATATATTTCACTTTGACACAAAGACATTCCACCATCAACTTGCATAAACTGAATGCCCAAATAGTGATGCAAATGCCCCAAATCAGACATCTCAAAGGAGGCATGCAAATCAGCCTTAAAATCAGCAATATGCTTCTCAATAGGACCAGTGAGCAGCATGTCGTCAACATAGAAAACAATGATCAGAAGCACATCATTAGCACGCGTAACATATAAGGTGCTTTCAGTTGGATTGTTCTCAAAATGAAGTGCAATCAGATAGGCATCTATCTTCTCATACCAAGCATGTGGTGCTTGCTTTAAACCATATAATGCCTTCTTTAACCTCAACACTTGGTTTTCATGCCCTTTCTGCACAAAGCCACGGAGCCAAAAAACATACAGTTCTTCATGCAAGTCACCATTTAGAAATGCAGTTTTAATGTCCAACTGATGTACATTCCAACCATGATGGACTACAAGTGCACATATGCTCCGAAGAATAGTCATACGACATGTAGGTGCAAACCTCTCTTCAGAATCAATGCCTCTTTCCTGCGCATAACCCTTTGTAACAAGCATAGCCTTATACCTGTCAACTGTTCCATCAGGCTTGCGCTTCAGCTTGTAAACCCACTTAGTGCCAATGGCCTTCTTGCCAGAAGGTAAGTCACATAAAGACCAAGTACCATTCTTCATTATAGCATCATATTCAGATTGCATAACAACCATCCAATTTTCTGAGTTTTGTGCTTCATCAAACAAAATAGGATCATTCTCACCACAGAGACTAGATACAGCCATAGCATAGCAATCTGATGCAAAAGAGGCACTATGACATCCTGATCGAGTATGATATGACAGAGGTGCATCTAATTTGTTGTGACACAAAGTTTGCATTAGCCATTTTGGCATACTTTTTGCCTCCTAAATGTTAGCTCTTTCATCAACAAGTGCATCATGTAAATTTGCATCAGAAATGGGATGATTTGCATCATCACATGAAACCTGCAAAGGCTAGGAAGTTGTCTCATTAGGACTAGCACTAGATTGTCCATCTGTAAAAGAGGCAGCAAAGTATCATGCATGTCTTTAGAGCTAACAAATGTCTCCTTAGTACATGAAAGCAATGGCTGAATAGCATCTTCCACAAAAACAACATCATGGCTAACCAAAATGCATTTATTCAGTGGATGATACAGACGATAGCCTTTACTTTCAGAATTGTATCCAACAAAAATACATTTTACTGCTTAATTTTCTGCCATGTTATTTAGGCACTAATGCATATGCCAAACAACCAAAAACACGCAGATGTGTGATAGATGGCTTGTGATCATGGCAAGCCTCATATGGAGTGATAGATTGTAGCGCTTTAGTGGGACACTTGTTAAGTACATATGGTGCACAAATGACAGCCTCACGATAGAATCTACATAGTAAAGATTGACTCTTAACCATACATCTCGCCATCTCCATGAGTGACCTGTTCTTTTGTTCAACAACACCATTCTGTTGAGGTGTATATGACACTTTACACTGGTGTTTTGTCCCATGTTCAGCCAAAAATGCATTAAATTCAGAAGATATATAGTCCCCCCCTCAATCAAAATGGAGGGTGCCCATTTTACATGCTCACAGATTTTCAGCCAAAACCAAAATTGTTTAAAGCACATGAACACTTTGGACTGTGCCTTCAATGGATATACTGATGCATGCCTGAAAAATCAACAACGAAAGTCATGAAGTAAAGATAATTTCCAAAAGAAGGTGTCTACATAGGACCATAGACATCACTATGTACAAGATGCAATTTCAGAGTAGCCTGAACTGAATCATATTTTGGAAATGAGGAACGCTGCATTTTGCCCAAAATACAGCCTTCACAAACATGTTTTCCAAGTGCCTCAAGTTTGGGCAAAGAGGATACCATTTCAGATTTCTATAGGTGTAGAAAACTAGCAAAATTCAGATGATGAAAGCGTGCATGCCAAAGCTTTGCATCTGACAAAGCCTGAGAATCATGTACTACACATGCCAAATCATTCACAAATCTTTCATAGTCTATGAGCTTATACAACCTATGACATAAAATGCCAGAATCAATAATCATATCGCCATTTGACATATCATGAATTGTACACTTGTCATCAACAAATTTCACAACCAAGACAATCTTGGCTAATGCAGAAATTGATAACAGGTTCTTCTTGATCCCTAGCACAAATAAAGCATCTGACAAAGCGAAAGAACTACCATCAGTAGTAGTCAAAATGATCTTACCAACTCCCATAACAGGATAAGAGGAGTTGTTGGTGCGTGTAATAATATTCCCTGTAGGGGCAGGCTCGAGGGAAGAGAAGAAATTGTGCTACAAGGTAATATGTTTGGCTGCCCCACTATCAAAGTACCAAACATCTGAGTCTACTATAGACATGCACTGCTCATGAGAAGATGGGTCAAAACTGCAAACAATAGTAAATGCCCATTCTTCTTCCTACACAAGATTAGCAGACTCAGTTTTTGGTGTAAAGACTTTTGAAACAACCATTCCAGCCTCTTTCTTCTTTGCCTCTTTAGCAGCAAGTTTTGGACAATTCTTTATGATATGATCATTCCCTTTCTAGTACTTACAAAACAATTTCTGCATTCTGATTTTTTCTCATCGTTATCTTGGTTCTTCGAATGTGCAGCATTTGCAGATTTCTGCTTACTAGTAGAAAAGCTCCATTTTCCTTTGCCCTTCTAACTAGCCAAGAAAGGTTGATCTACAACATGCATAATGGACCTATTCTGCCTAGACTGCTCTTCTTGCAACAGAACAAAGACTAACTCCTCAAATGAAAATGCATTTGCATTGGCTTTCATCATCAACCAAAGAGTAGAAGCAAAACTCTGATATGAATCAGGAAGACCATTCAAAACAGACTGCACAAGTGAGCTACCTAGTATAACCTCATGAGTAGAAATCAACTGTTCCTTCAAGTCTTTGATCTTTGTTAGAAAACTATCCATAGAATCACCTTCATTCATGTGCTCACTCTCCAAATATTTTTAGAGGTAAGCAACACGAGCCTCATTCCTAGCTTGGTACAATGTGGTTAGTGTATCCCAAGCATCCTTAACTGCTCTGCAAGAGTGAATGTGAGGAATAATGGCATGTTTGATAGAAAATGTTATCAAAGCATGTGTATGAGCATCTCTGCCATCCCAACGAATCTGCTCTATAGTAGGTGCAGCGGAAACAACAACACGAACATGAATTTGCAGAATATCATCATCTTCGACACATTCTACATCAGCCTCAGTACCTGTAGTTGTAATAATTGCAGGTGTGTTAGGATGTTTTTCAACACCCTGCACAATGTTCCACATCCTTTAGCAACCAATACATGTTACATCATATAAGCCCACAATGGGTAGTTGGTACCATCCAACTTATCCTCAACAACCAATATACGAAATACGTCACTACTTTCAGCCATGTCAACTGACTAAAATACCTTGATGCAAAAAATTGCTTGTATCTCAAAAATTTGAGTGGAACTACCTAGACGAGTTCTACTAAACCTCTAGCAGACTTCGAGATGCTTATACTGGCAAACTGAAACAGGTATATACTTTTGGCACAAAAAACACGAAATAGCCTCCACTAGTGCTACAATAGTGCATTTGGAGGCGGAAACGAGTATGCTCACCCTGAGTATGCTCACCAAATTTCATGCAAATCTGAGACTGCAACCAGAGAGGTGTAGATGACACCGTAGATGAATCATCGACCTGCTTTGATACCAATTGTTTGGAGTTAGACATCTACACAAGCACACAAACAACACAAGGAAGAGGAAGAAGCTTGGAGCACAACACACAATACTGAATGTATTACTAGAGAATGAACAAAGATAAGTAGCCCATTAGGGCAAAAGGCATATATACAAGCCGGGGGAAAAAAACCTCGTAAAGAGGGAAAAAAGTGCCCCGATGGTCCTAGAGTGTTCACAGACATCACTACCTAAATATATCAACAAGGACCTGTAGACATGGAATTGCATCCCTCATGCGATTTCCTGCTCTGCTTTTGCTTGATTTCCATGCCTGTTTTGAGGGTCCTTTAAATCTTTTCAATTCATCACTGGTCATAGCACGCTCTATTGGAAATTCATAGGCCAAACACATGTATGCTATTCTTGTGAGGGCATATCATCCATGGATGACAAGTTTGCAAGCCCATCTTTGTTGCGTTAAGTATAATTGATCTTGAATCTAGCTAGCAAGATCTATCATCTCCGGTCCTATGTTTACTAGATATAATCCGGACCAAACACGTTTTTGCATAACATTGAAGCAATCTTGCACAAGGAACGAAAAATGTTTGATTGCTAAGATATCAATCCATTTCAAAATGTTTCCTCTTTTTATAGGCTTGGGAATGAGCCTTTCTCTTTCTATTGGTGTGTGAGTACCATGGATCTTTAGGGCAGCTGAAACGAGATCTTTTGAGAGATAAAATTTCTTATAAGAGGGATCATTCACTAGCGATGGCAAGAGGAAAGTTCTTGGAAATTCCTTCCTCTCAAGGGGTTCAAAAGTCGTCATTAACTAGAAGCATCCATAGAAATGAGGTTTTGGCAAGGGTGCACTAAAGTACTATATGAATCTAGAACTAGTCCAAATTGGTCGTAACTCCTATGAATTTTGAATATCTTTAAATTTGAAGGAGAAGAACAAATATCTCCCCCAAATTTCTTCGCTAAGCCAAAGCATTGCATCATAGATGTAGTTAGCATCTGCTATGGGTCATGCAAGTCCTTGGAACCAATGTTAGTTATTGTAGAATTTTTTAGAGCATCCTAGAGGAGGATCATGAATGGGCATTCGTCCTATGAACCCTTGAAATTCTAAAGGTTGAGATGTAGGATAAGACTGAGCTAACAAATTACCAAACTTGATGATTAGTGCACCTGGACTAGCCTCAAAAGTTCCTTCGGCTTGCATGATGATCAAAATGAGTGCGGAGATTATCTGCTACAAAAGCACAACACATTAGTATGAAAATTAGTTAGTAGCCCAATAAAATGGGACCACAATAACTTTCCATAGCCGATGTGTAACCTGTGTAGCCGAGAATCATGAGATTGTTTATGGAGTGATTTCTCATAAGCTAATGCAGGTCACTAGATATCCTACATGCTTTAGATGATGCATGCATTGCTTGTGAAGAGATTTTATTACACGTGATAGTAGGTTATTGTCGCTAAATTTGAACAAGGTTTATTTGTGAGTGAATTATTAAAAGCACATTGTTTAGACAATGAAGGTGCTATGTTGTACAAAGGATTATGTGGAGATTGTTAGATACATTTGCGCATCCATTTCCTAAGAGTTGATGAGCTGGTTTAGTTCTTTCGTTGATGGGCAAAAGATGATTCTGGTAGAGGTAGTGTATCTACGTGGGGTGATGTTGAAGGGATGTATATTACATGGCTTGAGTTTTAAGCTGAAAGACAATTCTTTGGTACCCAAATCTATGAGGGTGTGGGTCGATTTGTTACGTACTTCTTGGTAATCCAAATGTGTTTGGTTCTTGTCAATGGAGAACAAGGTCAAGGGTAGGTTGGATGCTCACTCTGATTCAGCCTTAACCGTGTTTTATCATGGTTTGCATTGTTGGAGATTGTTGGTACTTTCTATCCTTTCGGCACCCATACTTGCTTTGTGCCACTTGCTTTGATCTATTGAGACTGCTTCCACCTTTAGGTTGTCTAGTATGCTTATGGGTTTCGAGTCTTAATTCATGGTTGAATTCTTGGTGGTTGAGGGTGAGAGGTCTGGTAAACACTCTACTTTGGAAAAGAAGGGAGGTCCAACACTTGCATGACCTACCCATCAGCAAGTGAGGCATCCTATACCATAGATCTAGGTTGGTCCACAAGGAACGTGGAGTATGGGCCTGAAGAGGCTATTGTGCCCATCTATTTGCTGATATAACCCACCTGACTACTGAGGTAATCCTCTTCTTGTTCAAAGGAACACTAGGGAAAGATCTCTTGAAGTCCTCCTAAGTGGAAGCTATCCATCACCAAGCCTATGTGGGTTGATATTGGATGGATCTAGCTTATCTGATGGATTTGATCAAAATTTCTTTGGTCCTCCTTCGCAATCATTTCATATGGTCTAGGTTTACATAACTTAGGGGGTTTATTTTTTGGGAAGTCAAGCGGTATCACTCAGTGCTGGTCTAAGGTCGTGAGCTGTAGGGAGACCTGTCTAAGATTTAGGCCCACCGAGTGATCGTATAACCAATCTTGGCCAAGGATTAACGGTTCTATTAGGTCATCATCATGGAACACTAGGAGCTTCACAATCATGGTCGTTTTGTATGAGGATAGGAAGATCCACCTCACCCATGCAAGGGGTTTCCATGCCTCATGGTCCATTACCATGTTTCTCAAGCTTTTATGTGTGTTGTTTCAATGTATACACTAGGACTGAGTCACCTTCTTTTAAACCTTTATCTTTCACATGTGCATGGAAATAGGCTTTCTGTCACTTCAATGTTGCATATATCCTTACTACTACTTTGAGTCAGGTTTCTCCTAATCGTTCCAAGTCCATCATCCTTGGTGATAATTCATGGTAGGTCCACTGATGTTCTTGTGCAACCTTAAGGGTGGGTGTCAAAAGTCCAAAGGGAGAATAGTGTTTTGACCAAAGACCATGTGAAAGGGATTTGGATTGAGTACGGTCTTGTAGGCCACTCAATATGCCCAAATAGCATGATGTAACTATTTGTTCCAATACAAACATTTTTTGTTCACGAGTTTTTTCAATACATTACAAAAGATCTTTTTAGTGCTTTCTGCTTGACCATTCGCTTGAGGATGATATGGTGCAAATTTCTTGTGAATCACTATAAAATCCTATAACAAATATTCAATGACTTGGTTTAGAAAGTGAGTAATTCCTCAAATTCTCACTAATTCTATAGGCAATCCATATCTCCTAAAGACATTTTCAAATAAAAATTTGGCAATCATATGTACATCATTCTTTTTTGGTCACCTTAGCCTCTACCCATTTGGTAAGATAATATATCATTACTATGATGTATTCCACATCACTACCTTTTGCAAGGGTGTTAATGGGTCCTTCAAAGTCTATACCCCACTTAGAGAATGCATGTCCTCCCATCATGGGTTTCAGAGGTATTTCATCTCTTGGAGTAGGAAACTGAGTTCTTTGCCACACATCACATCTCTTAACACTAGTGTTGTACCAAAATAGGACACTATAGTGTCCTTTCTTCTAATAAATAAGAAAAATCACACATACTAGTCAAATAAGATTTAAAAACAAACCGTAAAGCCCCATAAGGACCTATACCTATATGCACTATAAAAAGTATATATTTCAAAAAATAACCTTTTTTGATAACTCAAAATATAGAAATGATTGAATATGGTTGAGAAAACCTGTTATTCTGTAAGCTTATATATAAGAAGAATGAAATATCTCAATGAATACTCTCATATTTCTAATGTTAATTTATTTTCATATAATCATTTAAGATAAGTCTTGGGAACTAGAAAAATCATTTTTATAATAAAAAAATTAGTACATTATAGGGTGCTCATAATATAGTTATACAATTTAGCAACCTTCTATATGATATTGATTCATAAAAACACTAAAACAGTTTGTATTGTATTTCAAAAACCATCATATAGTAGCATAACGATATGCTACATGTCTTTGAACTAATAATTTTGTATGTATCTCACATACCACTAGAGATCTCAATATTTCATTGAATGGTCATATTCCTCTCTACGAAGAATAAAAATTCATCCTAAAAAAATTAGATTTTCGCAATAATATAAACTATATATTATGAAGAAAAATAATTCTATAAACATTATAAACTACTTTATATAGAAAAAACTAGCATGTTAACTTTAATCATGTAGCATATGCAATATTTCCTCATAAAATGACCTTTTCTTAGTGTAGAAAAATAGTGGTATTGTTTAACTTTAAGAAATAACATAGAAATTTGACTCCTAAGGTTGTCAAAAAAATATCTCTAGTTTTAATAATATCAAATAGTACTTCGATAATAAAAAATGATGCATGTTCGTACCATCAGTTTGCAAAATAATTCATATATGATAAGATTGTTATATCACAAATGAGATTCATTTTATGCCATAAACCTAGTAAAATTCATTACAAATCTCTAATTATAGAAAGAAACATGTTGAGACTAATGAAAGTTATGAGATCATGATTTTAATAAAAAATAACCACTAAATTACATCATTGTAATTTATGCGCCAGTACTAAAATTAGCATCAAAAAATTAGTGAATAAATATTAATTTTTATATCCTTTAATAAAAAACATATTTTTCCCAAAAATATTCAAATATTATGCCAACAAGTTGTATAGTTACATTCATAAATGGTTCCATTCTTCTGTCCATTTGAACTTGGTCAAAAGTGAGTACAAAGGATTTGCTATGATAGGGTACATGTGTATTGTTAATCTTTATGATCAATCTAAATGTTAGCAAATCAACACATGGGTTCTTGGGATGGTTAGGGGTCTGTAATACACAGGCCCGTTATGTATTTTCCCAATCACTGATTAAATTCTAACTATTACCACAAATTCAACTACTACTTTCAGCGCATAAGAACTTCTTAACAATCACCGTAACCATATACACATAACTTCTACTATTCATTTAATATTACTATTATAATTGCGCTTCACTCACAACACCCGAAGCTGTTAACATAGTACCTTATACAGTTTAATACTGAATCTTACCAACACAGATGATACCTTAGTTGAATAATTCGTGATAGAATCAACTTCATTAGATCGCCCAAACAAGACAATCCGGCGGCACCTCTGTCGTCTCTTCCCCACATTGCTGCTATTAACCAGAAAAATGTTACAACATTTTGCATGACACCCTTTCAGTGCGTGACTTTTCCTAATGACAATTAACCTTCTAAATAATACTTTGGAAGCCTAACACTGGCATGCACTGTGGATTCCAACCTAGCAGGGTAATTACAAGAGTTAAGAATCATCAATGATTCCTTAGATATGCATGGTTCTAGCTAACTTAAAAGTACGAGAGATTTTCTACTTGAGGGATTCTAGCATCTCCTGCAAAATTTGAGGTTCGACCAGGTGTGCATCAGTTGGCATAGAGCTGGAAGCGATCACTTGAGAGAGTAAGACTTCAGCTTGATTTTCCAAAAAAGCTTCTTGGATGTAAAAATCATTGGCGAGCATAGCATCGAGGTGTAATTGCATTTCGGCAATCTCTCCATCGATGTGAGATAACTACTCTTTCTAGATACCAAGTTGCTTCTCTCGTCCTTCAAGCTCTTGTGACTGAAACTGCATTGTTTTGAAAAATTCCTGCCTTTCTTTGTGGATGGCTTCAACATCCTTCTTTAGTTTAAGATTTTGGCCTATTTCCTCTTCCAGGGATGGGCTTTTCTGGAAGACTTCTTCTGGGACTTTCTTTAATCCCGTTTGTGCTTGTAAGGCTTGCTCAGCCATCTCTTGACCCTTTTGCTCGATCGTAAGGAATTGAAGTCATGTTGTTTCTAGCAGATCACCCAAGGCCTTAAGTGCATCCTCCTTATCAGTTACTATCTGAGTAAGTTGTCTGATCTCATCATCGCGAGTTGGAATGATGGCATCCTTCTCGGTAAACTATCGCTAGAGAATTTGGAGTTGTTCCATTAATGAGCTTGCATCTGCTTTCGCTGCTAACACCTGTTCCTGGAGTGGTGCGATGTACGCTTCGAGGAGATCAACCTTGGATTGATACTCCGTTGGTAGGGATTGATGGGCATCTTGTAGGTGGCTAGGAAGATCTTTGGAAAGGTGAATAAGATAATTTCCTATCTGGGCTAATTGAGCCAATGAGTCAGGGACAATGGAGGTGGAGATTGGCTGAGAGGGATTAGCTGAAATTGTGGTGGAAGAAGAAAGAGGCGAGTAATCGAGAGAGGAATCCAGAGAATGGACTGCTGAATGGCGCACTGAAGGAGGAGGGCTAGGCGGCAAAGGCACTTTGGATGGAGAAGGGGTAAGACGTGGATTTTTGGGTGAAGATGGCAGGGCAAGAGTTGTTACCGTAATAGGCTGGATATCCTCTTGCACAATCACTTCCTTGGTTTGCGCTTTCTCCGAGAGTTGCACAACCTCCGTGACGATGTCGGGTGCTTGCTACTAGGAATGAGGTTGTGGCTGCACGACCATAGCACCGGGATGGACGTATTCCATTACAGTATCTAGAGTGGCTTGATCCTTAGCGGATGGTGGAGGAGAGAGAATCTATGCGGAAGTGGCAGTATCGTGCAATAGGACGATTGAGGACCACTGAACTTGACTTTGGGAGGGGCTCAATTTATGATGCCATCCTCAGAAACACAACAGGAGGTCGTCATTGTCTTCAACCTCTATGACCTACATGGACTCTTCGTGAAAGAGAAGAGCATCCATTGGAGGAGGTTGCACTTGTTGAATCGCCGGGAGAAGGAAGGTCAATAGATGAGGTAATCGAGTGCGAGGGATGTCACCCTTTGCAAACTATCTGGAAACCACCTGACATTCTCGGTGAATTCGCCGAAAGAAGAAGAGGGCCCAATTAACCGCTTCTCGTGCAGCGGCATAGTTCATGGAGTAAAAGGTTCATGAAATACCATAAGTGCGCTTTTGGAGGTCGAGTGCAGCCACCAAAAACTGTAGGGCTGAGCACTCTGGTTCAGGACAACATAGAATCACGAATTCATTAGATGGTTGTTGTGGAAAGAGCTACTTCATGGTAGTCATAGTAAGGAGGGACATGTCTAAGCTACCCTGATGAGGGAGATGGAATCCCTCAGCGACAGTGTTTAGGGTGACGGCAACATGGGGGTTAAGATAGGCAAGTGGCCAACAAGTTTCGGTCGCGAGAGTATTAGCTATGGCAGAAATGATGTGGGCAAAGAATGGGTGACATTCGACCGACTACCATGGCAGTTCGACGAATGCTAAAAGGCCACAGATGCACAAAACTCGCTCAATTCAGGAGGGAGGCCAGCATGGAAGGTAGCGATATTTGCTAAAGCTTCCATGGCGAGCAAGAGAGCATGAATGTAAATGACAACACAGAACACTTAGAGCGCAAAAACAAAATAGCACGAGAGAGGGAGAAGAACATGATTAAGTAAAAACACTGAATGGAAATGCGCAAAGAAAACATAATCATCACCAGTTATTGGGAATATGCATGCATAATCATGACATGAATGCATTAACAGAATTCTCAACAATGAGTATCGCGGCTAATCATGGTTATGTAATAAAACGAGAACTTTATGGTTAGATGGTCAACCGGAACACGCATAATGGAAAGAGAAGTCAAACAACAACAATGACATAAACCGAGCGGAGAATAAAGTACTAACAAATAATCAAGATGAGGAAGGCATGGCATAATACGGACAAAGTCTTGATCCATTTATGGATTTAGGTAGAAGAGTAGTGGATAACCAAAATGTAGCGGGTCTAACCTGAGCTTTAATACGGTAAGGACCAAACCACCGAAGTTTGAACTTGCCCGCTGAACGATAGACTTAGCATTATAGAACACAACTAATTTTCCTTTGGTAAAAACAAGAGTGCGGAGAAACCGATCATGTGTCTTGGCTTGTTGCAGTTGCACTTCTTGCAGCATCAGAAAAATTTCGAGACGTTGTTCATCCAAGGATCGCAACACATCCAATCGGAAAGGAAAAGATTCTTTCAGTAATAGCTTATGGTCCAGTGGCACCCATAGGCTAGGTACCACCAACTCCATGGATGCAATGGCCTCTAGCCCATATGCCAATTTGAAAGGCGTATTGCCTGTAGCTACTTTGTAAGTAGTACGGTAAGTCCACAAGACCGAAGGAAGGAATGGATCCCAATGCTATGAACATTCGAGGACTACTTTCTTGAGCATGTCAAGAAGGGTTTTATTGGTACTTTTAGCAAGACCATTGGCACGACGATAATACAGGGAGCTAAATTTATGAACAATTTTTAGGGTGCAGGTAAGTGCTTGCAATAGGGAATTAACAAAATGTGTGCCCTAATATGAAACAATCTCTAAGGGAAGAGTGAACCGAGGGAAAACATCACTCATCAAACATTTGACCACCGCAGATGTAGTTGTGGACCATAAAGCCCAAGCTTCAGCCCACTAAGTAGCATAATCCGTACAAGTAACTATATATAGATGATTAGTAATCGTAGCAGGTGTAATGGGACCAATGAAATCCAATTTTCACTTTTGTAAAGGTTCAAGGGGAGCGACAGGCCGCAATGGAAAATGATGCCATTATAAAGGCTGTCCTGATCATGAGCAAGCATCAATCGTTTTGACATAAACAGCAATATCATGCTGCATAGTGGGCCACCATAAGCCACTATGTAGAATTTTTCAATAAGTAAGATTGACCGAAAAATGACCACCGAAAGGAGTAGAATGGGCCATGTGAATAACCAAAGGAACTTCATGGGCAGAGATACAACGTAAGAGGGCACGAGATGGATCCATGTAATATAGTTGTCCTACAATGATCCGAAATCGTCGACTATACATTGCCAGCTTACGATGAGCAGAGGTAGAAGTATTAGTCAGGGAGCTGCCATTCGGAGCTCCTCACAACCATACTAGGCCGAATCAATCATGTAAATAGCAGGGGTAGTATCATCAATGCCATCGGGAAGTTCACCACAATCAAGCCAAGATACGAAATCGGCCAGTGCATGTGCTAACCCTGGATGATGCACAACCTCATGATCAATCTCTTGCAGCAAGAGCACCCATTTGGCTAATCCGCCCCCTAAATGCTGCTCGCGGACAAGATAAATCAAAGCTGCATGATCCACATGAAAGGTAAATGACCATCCCAGTAAATAATGCCAGAATTTCTTCACCGGATAAACCAAACCCAGGCATTCACACCCAGTGACGGAATAATTTCGTTTAGCAACAACTATTCATCGACTAGCATAATAAATAGTGTGGAACCACTTATCCTATTGTTGCATGAGCACACTACCGATTTCATGGTCTGATGCATCCATAGAGACATGGAACAAAAGCATAAAATAAAGAAATATCCAAATAAAATCCAAAAAAAATCAAACAAAATCCAAAAAAAAAATCAAAACAATTCTCAAAGAAATCCTTAAATTTCTATACCACTTATCCTACTCAAAACCACAAAGGACTTCTTTTTTTCGACCATTTTATCAAGAAAATTGACATTGAAATAAAGATAAGAAAATCTTAAAAAATTCTAAAAATGATTTAAACAATTCCGAAAAATTTCTTGAAAATTTTTTTATGTGAAGGGCTATGAAATCGCTTCTAAGTTATGTAAAAACTCATGGAACATGCATGAAAATGGATAAAACCTACTAAAATGTAAGCAGAAAATGATATGAGAAGGCTATGTACAACTTAGACAGATTTTGGAAGTTTAAGGTGATATAGAAAAATCTATTTGTGTTGATGATACGCCTTGAACCTTGATATATTCACGAGTGGTAGTACCTCTCCTTTTAGAGTCTCTAGCTCCATCGCACCCCAATTCAGCATCGTCTTAATTCTATAAGGTCCTTCCCAATGTGGAAGCCATTTTCCCCTTATTTGTGTGTGGACTTGAGGTCTATGGAGAAGAACAAACATGCCTATTTGTGACCTATTATTCCATAGATTCCGATCATGTGCCTCCTTCCTCTTCATTTCGGTCTCTAGCAATTATTCTGCAACATATATACAAGTCTCTTCCACTTTGTGTAGTGCCTCGCGCCTTTGAGAGACATCACAATCTTTCTTTCCCTGCATAAATGCTAGTTTTAATGATCCATGTAGAGATTCAAAGGCTTCAATAGGCAATATCCCATAAACAATTGGAATGGAGACTATCTTGTAGCTTCTTTGTAAGCTAATTTGTATGTGCGGCCCATAGGGTTCCTTGATAAGATATGCCCCAGGAAGTGGGTTGTAACATATATTGCTTCCTTAACATGGAAATTAATACCTTATCGATGGATTGTACATGTCCATTAGCTCTTGGATAATAGGCATAAGAGGTCCTATGTAGATTTTGTATCTTTTAAAAATCTCGTGTAGGACTTTGTTCACAAAATGAGTACCTTGGTTCGTAAAAATTTTGAGAGGACATCCAAATCTACAAATGATGTTACTATAAAGGACATCATCCACTGTTTGTGTTGTGCAATCACGGGAGGCAATAGCTTCAACCCACTTTGTTGCATAATTAGAGGTGATCAATAGTTTTTTTTCTCTTTGGAACCGACACAAGGTAGATGGGCCCGGCAAAATCTAACCCCAAATGGATGCCATGAAGTGGACACAACCAAGGGGTTGTGCCTCTGCTTTTCTGGTTTGGGTCCACACCTCTAACAGACATCACATGCTCTCCTCCATTCCTCTATATCTCTAAATAATGTAGGCCACCATAAGCCAACATCAAGGATTCTCTGCCTCATAATGTGTCCTAGAAGGTTCTCACCACCTCCTCCTTCATGTGCAGATTTAAGGATTTCGTTGACTTCTTCTTCTTCCATGCAGTTTCCAAATTTTTTGTCCTTTCCTTGTCTATATAATTTTCCCCCAATGAAGATAAAAGTTTTGCTTTTGATCAGTATCCTCTTTCTTTGCACACCACTTCCTATTTTCTCTACCTAATCTATGGACTACAAAAAAATCAAATTCATGGAACAAAAGAAGCCACCTCCATATCCTCCTAGTCACTTCTAGCTTGTTTAGTAAATTACTGAGTGGTTGATGATCAATTATGATAACAAATTTCAATCCTAGCAAGTAATGACAAAACGTTTGTATAGCGAAAACCATTGTGAGGGCCTCCCCTTCTGTTTTGTTGTAATTTGTTTTAGCCTTTGTCCAAATTTGATTGGGATACTGAATAGGTCTGTCAAGTTTGTGTTCTTCACTATTTTGCGCCAAAATTGCACCCACTGCATATGCACTCGCATCTACATGTACATGAAAACGTTTTGACCAATCTAGTGTGATAAGAATTGGTGTAGCTACCAATTTGTACCTTAATGTCTAATAAGAATTTTCTTCTTCTTCTTCCCAGTTAAAGGGTACTTCTTTACTTGTAAGTCTAGCCAATGGCCTAGTGATCTCTTCATGCATTTTGTTAAATCATTTGTGGTACCCGGTATGCACTAAGAAACTCTGAATGTCTTTCAAAGATTTGGGTTTCGATAACTTTAGTATATAAATAATTTTATTTGCATTAGGAGCCATACCTTTAGCAAATACCATGATGGGGGATCATTCTAACACCCCAATGCAAAAATGGAAGATGGCTCCTCTCCACTAGGTCCACAAGCAGTGATATATGCTCACTGTTATGAACTTTTCTCTACACCAGTACAGAGCCTTAAAATGAAATAGACTATAAATGAAATTACCAGTATAGACTTGTAATAGACTATAAGAGCTACCCAACACGCTTTAAATCATCCCAAATGAAGATTCTAGCTGGGAGAACCACCCTTTGCAAAACAGGCTACCTGTTTGCAACACTCTTTGCCTATGTGTAGAGATATACCTTCACAAAGTTAGCAATTTCTCACAACTCACTCAGCCAAATAACTTGAAACTTTGGAATAGTTCAAGGCACAATATGAAAGAACAAATGAAGCTTGAAATAAATTAAAATGAATATAATGATAGAGCAAACAATGCTCTGCAATCTGGTACAATTAGATTTGGAAAAGCCTAACTACACCTCTAGATAGAGCGGAGAAAAATCATGAGAAAATGAGCTAAGCAAGCAAGGGGGCTGCTTGCTGGAGTTTATGAGTTCACTAAACTAAGTGGGAAACTCATGGAAAGCATACAACTCAAGAAACAAAGGCGGGATGATGCTTATATAGACTTTTACTTTTCCTACAATCTAGCTAACCACCCACCAATCAGTTTAGGTGCACCTTTTGGTGGCTGATTTGATGCGATTTGAATTTGATTGAGTTTGGTGGAGCTTCTAACTTTACTCCATGACTTTGGGTCCTCCTTTTTTATTGGTCCACTTGCAAGACTCGTGGTTGAGCCTTTTTGCATGATTGAGACTTGATTTTTAACACTCCCCCTCAAGTCTCAATGCCTAGGTCCTTCATTCCAATGCATGCCTTGAAGTGTTGTAGCTTTACTCCATCCAATGCTTTGGTAAACATCTCTGCATATTAGTCCTTTGTACTGACATGCTCCATCTTGAGATCCTTTGACATGATCTTCTCTCGAATAAAGTCGTAATGCACTTCTATATGCTTTGACCTTGCATGGAACACCGGATTTTGAGCCAAGCATATGCTACTTATGTTGTCACAAAAAATAGGTACTTGCTTAACCTGCAAATCAAGATAAACAAACAACTTCTTGAGCCACATAAGCTCACATGAGACTTGTGCTAAGCCTTTACACTCAGCTCTGGGCAATGAAAGAGCCATGGTTGGTTGTTTCTTTGACATCCATGAGATGGTCTTCTTCCCTAGCATGATAACATATCCACTAGTGCTCCTCTTGTCATCTTTAGAACCTGCCCAATCAGCATGACAATAAGCTTGTACATTTAATCCATCATCAAATGGATAATATAGACCTTCATTCACTAATCCTTTGAGGTACCTAAGTACCTTTTTGGCTGCAACAAGATGATGTACTCTTGGTGCTTGCAAAAATTGAGATAACACTCCAACTACATGTGCAATATTAAGTCTTGTCATAGTAGCATACAAGAGAGAACCAATTATTGACCTATACATGGTCACATCCTTCCCTTCTTCACCTTCATGAGCTCTTAGTTTAACATTTAATTCTAATGTATTTGAAATGGGCCTGCAATCACACAAGCCAAACTTCTTCAAAAGATCAAGAATGTATTTCCTTTGCATCAAGTATATACCTTCCTCTTTATGTAGTACTTCAATCCCAAGGAAGTACCTTAAAATCCCTAAATCTGAGATTTTGAATTCGCATCCAAGCCTCCTCTTTATGTCCTTGATGTTGGCTTCATCATCCCTTGTAATGATCAAATCATCAACATATATACAAATGAAAACAATTTTGCTACCTTCCTTCTTGACAAAAAGTGATGGGTCTGCATGACTCTGATTGTATCCACATTTTACTAAGTAGTCCACAAGTCTTTGGTTCCAAGCTCTTGGGGCTTGCTTGAGTCCATAAAGAGCCTTCTTTAGCCTGCATACATGATGTGGAAACCTCTCATCTTAAAAGCCTTAGGGCTGGTCCCTAAAGACTACCTCTTCAAGCTCTAGATTTAGGAATGCATTCTTCACATCCAACTAGTACATCTTCCAACCTTTTGAGGCTAAAATTGCAATCAAACTTCTGATGGTGGACATCTTAGCTACTGGTCTAAATTTTTCCTCAAAGTCTATGCCATAGGTTTGCGCAAAACCTTTGGCAACGAGCCTTGCTTTATACCTAGAGATGCTCCCATCTGCATGCCTCTTTACCTTGTACACCCAATTGTTGCCAATGACTTTCATGTCCTTTGCTCTTGGCACCAATGACCAACTATCATTTTCTTCAAGTGCTTTGAATTCCTCCTCCATGTCTTCAATCCATTCCCTATGCTTGTTTGCTTCTTCAAAAACGTTAGGTTCTTCACAAGCTATAACTTGACTCATGTAGGCATAGTGTCTTACAATGAATGAATCATAAGTTAACCTTTGAACAGGGTATTTAACCCTATTGGATGACCTTACCTCACCATTAGGTGGTAGGAATCTCCTCCTCCTTGGTTTAGATGCTTTAAATCCTAGAGTCTCTAATTTTTCCATATCTTCATCACTTGTAGATTCCATGTCTACCCATCGATGGTCTTCGTCATTTGCCTTTTCCTTTCCTTTGCTACTTCCTTAACTTGAATGAGCTTAATTACTTGTCCTTCCATGCCAAGGTGATGTAGTACTCTCCTCTGATGGTGTGCTTGAAGTGGTTGGACCACTTATCTTCATGCTTTGTTGTTGCTCTTTGAACTTCTTCTCATCTTCATATGCATCGCCAACGTGTAACACATCTTTGCTACCATACCAAGGTAGCAACTCATCAAATTTTACATCCTTAGATACCTTAAGCTCTTCCGTGCAAGGGTTCTAACATCTAAAACCCTTTTTCTCTAAAGAATATCCAAGAAATATACACCTATCCGCCTTCGGGACTAACTTGTGTCGCACTTCTTGAGGTATGTGAACATAACACACACAACCAAACACTTTGAGATGTGAAAGATTGGGTTTCTTACCACACCAAGGTTCATATGGTGTAACTTCATGTACTTCTGAGGTTGGACACCTATTCATAATGTATATGGCTGTATTTGTTGCATCAGCCCAATAAGAGTTAGGAACATTCATTTCATTTAACAAACACCTAGCCACTTCTAAGATGTATCTATTCTTCCTTTCTGCCACCCCATTTTGTTGAGGTGTATACCTGCAAGTGAATTGCCTTTTGATGCCATGGTCATGTAGAAAATCTGAAAATTCATTTGAAAAATACTCTCTCCCTCCATCTGATCTGAGAGTCTTTATATACTTCCTTGTTTCCTTCTCCACTAGGTTTTTGAACCTCTTGAAGTGGTAAAACACCTTTGACTTTGACTTTATGAAATACATTCAAACAAACCTTGAATGATCATCTATAAATATGACAAAATATCTATTAGCTCCAATGGATGGCTACCTTGTAGGTCCCCATACATCTATGTGTATGAGATTCAACACTTCATTGCTCACGTGCTCCCTTCTTGAATGGCAATCTGCTTTGTTTTGCTAATTGACAAGCATTGCAAAAATGTTGCATATTCTAAGATGTAAGATCAGATAGACCACTCACCAAGCCCTTCTTTTGCATGTACTTCATCCTTTGTAAGTTAATGTGCCCAATTCTTTTATGCCATAAGTCGATTTCTGCAATCTATTTATTTCCAATTGACAAGTAGACAGTGTGAGGGGTTGATGGCTTTACCTCCATGGTCAAGAGTCTTCCTTGCTTCTGTCCTTTTGCTATGAGCTTCTATTCCTACATAGGGTCGTCAACAAAACATCCTTGCTCATTGAAACTCACCTCATAACCTCTTTCAACCATTTGACCTATCGAACCCAAATTCTTTGTGATTGTTGGAACATGCAACACATCCTTCAACACCTTGGAGCTTTGAGACCCATTCAATGCAACATCTCCCACATGTGTCATCTTGTGCTTAGTGTCATCCCCTGTCTCTACATGTCCTTGAGTGATGGGTGAATGTAAATTAAAGAAAACATCTTTATTGCAACTCATATGGTTGCTACAACCACTATCAATGTACCATGTAGAATGTCAATTGACTCTTTCACTTGAACCATACATCATAAGCAGGTTCTCACTTTCTGAATTTGTTGACATACTAGCATAATTACCTTGGTTCCTTTTGTATCCTTGATTGCCTCCTCCTTTGGACCAACAATCTCTTGCATAATGGCCCGGTTTTCCACAATGGTAGCATTCTCCATTGGATGCTTCTCTTCCATGTGATCTTCCTCCTTTTCATGTACTCCTTCCTCTTCCTCTTGATCCACAACTTTGGTTGGAGCCTTCTTGGTTGCTTGAGCTTGAGCTTGACCTTCCTCTCCCTCTGCCTTGGGAGTTTTGTCCACCTCTTTTGCCTTTGCCTCTAAATGCATAGAAAACTTGGGCTTGGCTGCCCTTTGATTTTGAACCTCCTTGGTTCATCTCCTCACTCACCATCAATGTGACTAATTGATCAAATTCTGGTAGGGAATCCCTCACATAAATTGATGTGGTAAATGCTTTCCATCTTTCATCCTCTCTCAATCCATTGAGAGTGTGTGCCACAAGATCATCGTCTTGGATTGGCCTCCCAATTGAGCCTAAAGCATCTGCAAGTTCCTTAAACTTCAAAATATACTCATTTATGTTAGTACTTGGTGATTTCCTAAGATTATTCAGCTCATTCTTGAGCTGAATCTTCCTTGCCTTGGTTGATGAAGAGTACAATCTACCCAAGGTCTCCCAAACCTACTTGGATGTGTCCAAGTCTTGTATATGCCCTATCATGCTATTGCTTATGTGTTGATATAGAATGAATATGACTATCCTATCCCTTTCTATCCATTCATTAAGTGCCTTGAATTGCCCTTGAAGTGGTGGATCATGTGCATGAGGCATTGGCTCCGTGACTCTCACTAATCCCCACAATCCTTTGCCCATAAGGTAGTTGCTAACTCTAAATTTCCATGGTTGATAATTGCCTTTCTCTAAATTCTCTATTTGTGCATTATACTCAACCAGAATGAGATCTAAGATGCTCCTCTAGAAACCTCAAGTGTTTGTGTGATTTAGAAGGTGTGGGTATTACCTTTTGATAGCTCCTCCCTTGCTAACCTTTGACTAGTTGAGATCTCGATCGATGTAGCCCCCTTTTGATGTCGTCTTGCTTTGATGAGTCCTCCTTGTGCTTCCACGAGTTGTCTTGATCCTTTCAATTCTTCCATATGATGCCAATGATCTCTCCAAACCTCCAAAATGGCTCTGATACCACTGGTGGGGGATGATTATAACACCCCTATGCAAAAATGGAAGATGGCTGCCCTCCACTAGGTCCACAAGCAATGATATATGCTCACTGTTCTGATTTTTTCTCTGCACCAATACAGAGACTTAAAATGAAATTTTTTTGACTTGTAGTAGACTATAAGAGCTACCCAACAAGATTCACATCATCTCAAATGGATATTCCAGTTGGGAGAACCACCCTCTGCAAAACAGGCTACCTCTTTGCAACACTCTCTACCTATGTGCAGAGATATACCTTCACAAAGTTGGCTATTTCTCACAACTCACTCAGCCAAATAACTTGAAACTTTGGCTTGGCAAAGTTGAGGGCACAATATGAGAGACCAAATGAATCTTTAAATCAATGAAAATGAGTACAATGAAAGAGCAAACAATGCTTTGCAATCTGGTATAATAAGATTTGGAAAAGCCTAACTACACCTCTAGATAGAGCGGAGCAAAATCATGAGAAAATGAGGTAAGAAAGCAAGGGGGCTGCTTGCTGGAGTTTATGAGTTTACTAAGCTAAGTGGAAAACTTGTTCAATGCATACATCTCAAGAAAAAAAGATGGGATGATGCATATATAGACTTTTACCTTTCCTACAATCTAGTTAACCACCCACCAATCAGTTTAGGTGCACTTTTTGGTGGCTGATTTAATGGGATTTGAATTTGATTGAGTTTGGCGGATCTTCTAACTTTATTCCATGACTTTGGGTCCTCCTTTTTGATTGGTCCACTTGCAAAGCTCGTGGTTGAGCCTTTTTTCATGATTGAGACTTGATTTTCAACATACCACATGTCCTAAGAGAGTTCCTTCTGTCACGAGGAAGTGACACTTATTTGGGTTAAACTTTAATTTAGTCTCATTGCATCTTTTGAAAACCTTCTGCAGCTGTCTTAAGTGATTCTCTAGGAAATCCAAAGAGTTCTCCTTGTGAGTGCCTGAAAAGGAAGAAAATTCATCCATGAAAATTGTCTATGTTTCCAGTAACAAGGGTCCAAAAATGAGGTTGACAATCTTGTTAAAGGTGGTTTGAGCATTTCTTAGTCAAAATGGCATTTTTACATACACATATGTGCCCCATTGTCTGATAAAAGAAGTCTTTTCATGATCCTTTGGGTGGATGGATATTTGGTTATATCCACTAATGCCGTCCATAGAGCTACATAATGCATGTCCAGCCACGTTTTCAATGACTTGCTTTGCAAAAGGAATGGGGAATCCATTTGGAATGGTTACCTTGTTGAGTTCTATAAATTTGACACAAATTCTAATCTTGTTGGTATTTGTCTTTGGTACTATAAATATTGGTGAAAGTCATTCTGAGTGTTCCACACGAATGATAATTCCTGCATCCTCCATCTTCTGTATCGCTAAATAAAGAGCTTCAGCATATTTTGGGTTGAGTCTATAACTCTTTCCTCTTACTTGTTTAGCTCCTTCAACAAGAGAAATCTGTTGCTCTTTATAGTAGGCAGGCACTCCTTCTAAGTCTTTATAATGCCACACAAAAACATCTCCATAGGGAATCAATCAAGATTTTACCTTTTCAAGAATCTTAGGGTAGCTCCACAATCAAGTGGCCACTAAAACTAGACGATTATTTTCCTGAGTGCCTAATTGCACTTCTTCAATTGGTTTGCTATCTACCATGGTATCTACATGCTTATCTCTAACCCTATTTTCCTCTAATAGCTTTTCCCACATTATTGCATAAGTAGGAGTGTTTTGGATCTCTTTGTCTTGCATCCATCCTGTAGGGGTTTCTTGAAATGGAAAAGAACATTCATCACTAGTATGTTTTACCTTGTCTTTAACTTCAGTAACTTCCTTCCTTGTTGTCATCCATCCTCCTCCAAATTGTACTTGAGGGGTGTCTTTCTCCCCCTTCTGTGTTTGTGATGGGTTCTCCAAATCCATCAGCGTAAACTTTATCGTCCTTTCCATCATAACATTCGTCTGTGCAGGAATTGTGAGATTGGACATATCCGCAGATATTGAAAAGAGGTGTCCGATTATGATAAACGATGAAAATAACAACAACATCCAATGGAAAACATGGTGTATATTTCTGCATTAGATACTCAAGTGGCAGTAGTTCAAACACAGTCCAATAAGAAATTACAGCCAGCTGCTGGGATTTTTTAGCCTAGCATTTGAGAGCAACAGAGAGTCTTTACCAAAGCTAGTACGTGGGCCAGTCAAGAACCAATAGTTTTTCCCGATCCAGTACCTGTGGTCCAGCAGACAGCACCGAATCTACCACTAGAAGAACCGAGTCCACTAAAAGTGTCGCTGGAGACTCCACCAAATTCGATAACGGGGACGTCGAATTTAAATCCGTGTGGAATATTCTATCGCAAGCATCTATTACAATATGGTTGGGGTAACTATTAGCCTGGGTTTCAAGTATACGATAGCAATTTCAGCAACAAATTAGTCGAGGATCTTCGTGTACACCTGCTACGACAACTATTAGTCCAAAAGTTGATTCTACAGTGGATCATGCTATTCCTTTAATTACGGTATGGTATAAAAACCACAAAATTACTCGTGGTAATTGATGGAGGCTTTGGTGTGAATATTGCAATAGCCACCCTTTGTAAACGGTTAGGATGGACTCAAATTGAACCTATTCAGTTTTTTTGAGTGGATTGAGGATGTCCAAGCACCTAGATGGCTCGCGTTTACTTTTGATCATGATGGGGGGAACACCAGCTCACCTCTCCACGTATAGGCATGTCTTGCATGATTGGGTACCACAAACACTCATTCTGAAGCATTGTCTAGGTATACTACCTTTCGGAGTGTATCATGGTCCTTGAATTCATAAATGGTCATCGAGCCTATTTCACTTGGCTGTTCCATTTTGTATCTGCAAAATGCTTCATTAGTTTCCTTATTCAAAAATAATTCAATGCTTCAATTATCATGAGGAATCCATTCTAGATTTAGTATTCTTCTTAATATTGATTTCCCTCATCCAAGCTTGCATAGCCTAGTGGTTGATGCTTTGAGTCTCATGGAGGAAGTCTTGATTTCAAATCCTGGTTGGACATATCCATGAGTTCCCAAAGATGGGTGTGTGAAGAGATGGATAGGTATGTGTTGAAGATGAAGAGGTGTTGCAAAATCTTTGCTCTACACTAGCCAAATGAACTCCAGGAGTAGATGGTGGGCCCTTTTAGCTTGCCAATGGATGTATTAGACACCCTATGTACCTTGGAAGATCACTCTCAAAAAGATAGATCAAAACAGATAAGTTGGAGTTAGCTCAGAGGTGAAAACTTGCTATTCTTGGTTAATACACCTGTCCAGTGTTTTACATAATTCTCTGAGCACAGCAGCAATTAGATTAATTCCTCTTGGGGAAGTCTAGGTAGCTTAAAGAGCTAACTTTAGAGAGTAATCTCATCAAAAATAACAAACCACACACTGAGAATGACTTTTAACAAGTGATGACATCATCCCGATTTTCACGGGCTGCTACAGAAATAGACCAGTGAGTAGAAAAATTAACATACCTCACGATGTAAGAATTCAATGATCATGAAACTTTGTAAGCTTATACTAGAAAGTAAGCTGAATCCAACAAGCTTGAAATCACGGAATTTGAATGAGTAAACACTGAGAAATGACTCTGACAAGATGACTGAAAAAGTCGGGTACCTGACAGAGAAGTGAAGATGAACATACCCTGTTGACTTCAAATGAATATAACTGAAGATTCCAACATCCAAATGACATGAAAATTTGTGAGCATATAGTAGCCTTATAGAGCTAACTTTACCAAGTTAAATCACTGAAAATGATGCACCAAGTGCAGAGAAACAATCTCTGCAAGCTGACTGAGAAAAACTGAAGTAATGGCAGTGAGTAGTACACATCACAAGAACATGGAAAGATGAACTCAAATAATCATGAAAATGAAAGTATATTGCTTGTACAATACAATGACTTACTGATACATATGTGTGCCTTGTAATCACACCTTGATATGGCATAAAGCTCAGCTCTTGGAGGTCTTCACATAGGTCTCTCTAACCACGACTAAAAATGCCATCTATTTATAGTTGAGTTTGGGGGGCTAACTTCCCTCAATCACTCTCCAATCAATCAATGATTGATTTGATTCTCTACCTACCACAAATCACGAATTCGTGGCTCCTCTTTCCATTCTTGATCATGTGGGCTCAACCACTTAAGATTCTCTTACTTTTACATTAAGTAAACTCTTCAAAAGTTACAAGAGGTAGTTCACAAGTGAACTTTACATAGTCTTCATTTTGAAGCTTCTTTAATGACTTTGTGAGACTCAAGCCAATACTTAGGCTTGTCATAGACTTGCTCCAACAGCTCCCCCTCAAGCCAAGTATGCTTGAGGTCTTCAATCTTCCAACATTACCTGCAAACCAATCATAGCCTTGAATTTGCAAAGCTTTGTACCATCCAATGCTTTAGTTAGAATATCTGCACATTGTTGATGAGTGGACACATATGATATTTGAATCTCCTTGCTTAGGATCTTCTCTCGTACATAATGATAATGAACTTCAATATGTTTAGTCCTTGCATGAAAAATAGGATTAGCAGCCAAGTGAATAGAACTCATATTGTCACCAAAAATAGTTGGAGTTCGAAACTCCAATCCAAGATCTTTGAACAATGTCTTCATCCACATAGCTTCCTGTGTAGCTATGGCAAGACCTCTATATTCAGCTTCAGTAGAAGAGAGAGCAACTGTGGGTTGCTTCTTGGATGACCATGAAATAAGCTTTGAACCTGCAAAGGTAAGATAACCTAAAGTGCTCCTTCTATCTTCCTTGGAGCCAGCCCAATCTGCATCAGAAAATAGCTTCAAACCTAAATCAGATACATAAGGATAGTAAAGTCCTTCATTTATGGTTCCTTTGAGATATTTGAGTATCCTTTTGGCAGCATCCATATGTGGTTTCCTTGGTGTGTGCATAAATTGGCTTAGCACACTCACACTGTAACATATATCTACTCTTGTCAATGTGGCATAGTTGAGACTACCCACTAGACTTTGATATGATGTGATGTCCTCTATGAGTTCACCTTCATGTGAGCTCAATTTGTGATTAACCTCCATTGGAGTACCTGCAACCTTACAATCTTGCATCTTGAATTTTGCCAACATGTCCTTAATGTACTTTCTTTGAGTGAGAAACAAACCATGATCTTTGTAGACAACTTCCAAACCTAGGAAGTAGGTAAGTGAACCCAAATCACTTATCTTGAACTCTTCTCTCATCTGATCTTTGATCTTCTTCATACCATCTGCATCATTTCCTGTCAATATAATATCATCTACATATACACATAGGTAGATGACCTCGGAATTACTCTTTTTAATAAAGAGTGAAGGATCTGCTTTGCTTGGTTGAAAGCCTTTGTCCTGCAAGAATGAAACAAGCCTAAAATTCCAAGCTCTTGGAGCTTGCTTGAGACCATACAATGCTTTGTTAAGTTTACACACATAATCAGGATAAACTTGACTCTCAAAACCAGGTGGTTGTGCCATATATACCTCTTCTGTTATCCAACCATTCAAGAATGCATTCTTCACATCTAGTTGAAGTATCTTCCAATTCTTGGAAGAGGCAATACTAAGCAAAACCCTAATAGTAGGCATCTTTGCCACAGGAGAGAAGGTCTCCTCATAATCAATTCCCTGAGTTTGTGCAAAGCCTTTTGCTAAAAGCCTTGCCTTATACCTGTTAATGGAACCATCAGAATTCTTCTTGAGTCTATAGACCCATCTTGAGCCTATTACCTTCATGGATGAAGTCTTGGGCACCAAATCCCAAGTGTTGTTTTCCTCGAGTGCTTCAATCTCTTCCTTCATTGCATGCTTCCATTCTGTTTTTGCTTTGGCCTCTTCAAATGATGATGGATCCTCTTGGTTTATGTCCTGTGCTATGTAGATAGAATGTTTAGTTACTAATGAGGTGTCAAACCCATACCTTTCTGGTTTTTTCTTTTCCCTCATAGATCTTCTTAGGCCATGATGTGATGATTGTGCCTCATGTCCAAGTTCCTGCAATTTTGCTTTACCTTTAGACTTCCATGCTTTGATCTTTTCCATCTGACATTCTTCATCATCCTCTGAGGTGTCTTGTTCTTCAATCTTTGATTGTTCTCTACCAAGCTTTGGAAAATCTTCTTCAAGATCATATGGTAAATTGACCTTCCTGCATGAATCTTCATACCATGAATTGTTCTCATCAAAAACTACATCTCTGCTTACCAAGAATCCTTTGTTGGTAGGGTTGTATAACCTGTAGCCCTTTTGATTGTTGTCATATCCAATAAATACACACCTTTCTGCTTTTGGATCCATCTTGCCTCTAACCTGTGAAGGAACATGAGCAAAAGCAATACATCCAAAAATTTTACAATGATCTAAACTTGGTCTTCTTCCATTCCAAGCCTCATATGGAGTCATCCCATCAAGGGATTTTGAAGGCAACCTGTTAATCAAGTAAGTGGCTGTAGATACAACCTCAGCCCATAAGTAATTAGGTAAATGCTTTTCATTTAACATAGACCTTGCAGCTTCAACAATTGTCCTATTCCTCCTTTCTGCCACTGCATTTTGCTCAGGAGTGTACCTTGTAGTTACCTCTCTTTTGATTCCTCTTTCTTGAAGAAAAGAATCAAACTCATGGGAGAAGTATTCTCCCCCTCCATCTGACCTTAGCCTTTTTAGTGATTTACCTGTTTGATTCTCCACAAGAGCCAAATATCTTTTGAAACATGAAAAAACTTCATCTTTGTGTTTCATAAAGAATAGGATAGTCCATCTGCTGCAATCATCAATAAAGGAAACATAATACCTTGATCCTGATATTGAAGCTTCCTTGCTTGGTCCCCATACATCTGTATGAACCAACTCCAAGAGATCTCCATGCATATAACCTTTCTTCATGAATGGTAACCTGTGAGACTTTCCAAACTGACATGCACTACACTTATAAATCATATGTTGTTTTGACAAGTTAGGGAGTCCAAGTACACTTTGGTCCCTGCTAATTTGCTTTAATGACCTTTCACCAATATGTGCTAACCTTTTGTGCCATACTTCCAATTCTGTGAGTGTCTGACTGCCATAATTAAAGAGAGCAATGTTTCTAGTGTCCTGTAATTCAAATGTGAACAATCTACCTGTCTTTTCACCTTTTGCAATTCTTCTGAATCCTTGACTTGGATCTTCAACAAATGCTCCTGCCTTTGTGAACCTGACTTGCAACCCTTTCTCTACTATCTGCCCAACACTTATCAAATTCTTTGTAATGGTAGGGACATAGAGTACCTTACTGAGTAGGTTGATGTTTCCATCAGGTGCTTTGACATTGCCTATTTTCTCCACAGGATGTTTTGTATCATCTCCTGTTTGTACCTCATGCTTATTCCTTGGATCTTCTAAATCTGATAGGAGTGCCACATTTCCTGCCACATGATTTGAACAACCTGAATCTATGTAGAAAATATGCTCATCAAATTTACCTTGTGGCATAGCCATGTTCATGATCAATAATGAATCCTCTTTGTTTGAGTCTTCTGTGTAGTTATTGTAGTCTCTCCTTCCTTTGTAGCCTCCTTGATAGTTTGAATGATTGTAGTTGTTGTAGTTGCCATGGTAGTTGTTGAACCTTCCTCTTGAGTAGCCATAACTTCCTCTATTGTATCCTCTGCCTCTTTGATTCCTGGAATTCCTAAAGCAATTTTCAGTTGTATGATTAGTTAATCCACAAATAGAACATGAGTTGGAGTCTTGGGATCTCCCCCTGCCTTGTCTACCTCCTCTTCCTCTACCTCTGCCATGTCTTCCTCTACCTGCATAGTTAGCTTGATATGTACCTGCTTCATCATCCACTTTCTTTGCCTTTCCTTTGTTATCTTTAGACTTGCTTTTATCCGTGTATAAAGCTGAAGATTGATTACCTTTAGAGCTTTCTCCATTTTTGATAAGCTTTGCCTCTTGAGTAAGTAATTGTCCAATGAGTGTGTTGAAATCAGGTACATGCATGTCCATGTACAAATCCATAGCTGTGGTGAATGCTTCCCACTTGTCATCTGCCTTCAAGCCATTGATGACCTGCCTTACAATTTTCTCTTCATCTATTACCTCTCCAATGCTTCCCAACTGATCTGCTATGTCCTTGAGCTTTGTGACAAAATCAGTCACATTTTGTTTGGGAGCCTTCTTGAGAGTTGTGAAATCCAGCCATAGTTGATGCTTCCTAGCTTTAGTACTTGAAGCAAAGAAAGCTTCAAGTGCATCCCACACTTCCTGAGATGTCTTACAACTTCTAATGTGAGGCAACAAAAAATCTGAGATAGAGTTGAGGAGATAAGACCTTGCAAGTGCATCCTTGGAGCACCATGTGCTCAATCTTTCTTGCTCTTCTTGTGTTGGTTGACTTTTGTTCCTGCAACTTGGCATAACTTCATCTCCAGCCACATAACCATATAAACTTCTACCTTGGAGATAAGCTTCCATTCTTAATGACCAAGCTGAGTAGTTACCTCTGTCCAATTTGTCAATTGATGAAGGAAATCCATCTGCCATGTTGTCCAACCTTGCTCTGATACCACTGTGAAGAGATGGATAGGTATGTGTTGAAGATGAAGAGGTGTTGCAAAATCTTTGCTCTACACTAGCCAAATGAACTCCAGGAGTAGATGGTGGGCCCTTTTAGCTTGCCAATGGATGTATTAGACACCCTATGTACCTTGGAAGATCACTCTCAAAAAGATAGATCAAAACAGATAAGTTGGAGTTAGCTCAGAGGTGAAAACTTGCTATTCTTGGTTAATACACCTGTCCAGTGTTTTACATAATTCTCTGAGCACAGAAGCAATTAGATTAATTCCTCTTGGGGAAGGCTAGGTAGCTTAAAGAGCTAACTTTAGAGAGTAATCTCATCAAAAATAACAAACCACACACTGAGAATGACTTTTAACAAGTGATGACATCATCCCGATTTTCACGGGCTGCTACAGAAATAGACCAGTGAGTAGAAACATTAACACAACTCAAGATGTAAGAATGTAATGATCATGAAAATTTGTATGCTTATACTAGACAGTAAGCTGAATCCAACAAGCTTACAATCACTGAATTTGGATGAGTAAACACTGAGAAATGACTCTGACAAGATGACTGAAAAAGTCGGGTACCTGACAGAGAAGTGAAGATGAACATACCCTGTTGACTTAAAATGAATATAACTGAAGATTCCAACATCCAAATGACATGAAAATTTGTGAGCATATAGTAGCCTTATAGAGCTAACTTTACCAAGCTAAATCACTGAAAATGATGAACCAAGTGCAGAGAAACAATCTCTGCAAGCTGACTAAGAAAAACTGAAGTAATGGCAGTGAGTAGTACACATCACAAGAACATGGAAAGATGAACTCAAATAATCATGAAAATGAAAGTATATTGCTTGTACAATACAATGAGTTACTGATACATATGTGTGCCTTGTAATCACACCTTGATATGGCATAAAGCTCAGCTCTTGGAGGTCTTCACATAGGTCTCTCTAACCACGACTAAAAACGCCATCTATTTATAGTTGAGTTTGGGGGGCTAACTTCCCTCAATCACTCTCCAATCAATCAATGATTGATTTGATTCTCTACCTACCACAAATCACGAATTCGTGGCTCCTCTTTCCATTCTTGATCATGTGGGCTCAACCACTTAAGATTCTCTTACTTTTACATTAAGTAAACTCTTCAAAAGTTACAAGAGGTAGTTCACAAGTGAACTTTACATAGTCTTCATTTTGAAGCTTCTTTAATGACTTTGTGAGACTCAAGCCAATACTTAGGCTTGTCATAGACTTGCTCCAACAGGGTGTGCATGAAGTTCCCCAAGATGGGTGCCTCTACCTTATGAGGTCAAGTCTTTGTCTTTCCAATTCATTGTACGCTCAAAAAGAAATATTGATTTCCCTCTAGGTGTCCGAGATTTGTCTCCTAATGGTTCTTTTCCTTTGGTTCTTGCTTCAGTCTTGAGAATAATTACACTAAAGTCATTACTATGGTTAGGCTGGTTTTTTATGATGTATATCGTTCCTTCCTTGTCTAAGTATGCATCTCTCTCGAACTTTACCACTGGGTGTTCCAATCCAATGGGTTGGTCAAAGTTGTATAATTGAGCCTCTAATATTTTCAAACTGTCCTCGTAGATGTGAGCACGTAAGTCATTGGCTGACACATATTCTAACTAGGTCCTGTACGATCCTTTTGGTCTTTCTAAGTAAGATATGCTTGAACCTCCTTCTCGTCTTTCCATGTTATAAGCCATTTCAGACTCACTAGTCTCTTAGCTCAAATTGTATGGGTAGTTATTCAATTGTCATGCCTAGGAATGTGCAGTAGTCCCCACACTTGCTTCTAATGACCTAAGGCTTTGTCGATCAGACTTACCTATGTGCTTTCTTGATCTAGGGTTCATCAATTTTTCTCCCTTGCTCACTCTTAGAGCGTTCTCGTCATCTCTTCTTCTTTGTTCTCAGTCACTTATTTCATTTTTATTTCTTTTAGACTCTCTTCTTGTCTCCATGTTTACATTAGGAATTGACCTTGCATTTTATGTTTAAGTTCTCGTTCTCTTGAAATTAAGTTCTTTCCCTTACCGTTATCATTTTCATACTTTCTAAGCTTACAGTTGGACTTGAAAAAAATAATTCTCTTAGACTTGATGCATTCCTATCATAGTTCTATTTCAATCAACAATGCTACAAACTCTTAGCGTAAGCTAATAATTGACTAAGGGGTTCTTCCAACCTCCAGTCAACTTCATTGAATGCTCTAGTTCCCAACAATTTGTGTTTCCCAAGCCTTGATTACTTTGCCTTTTTACCTTACTTTGAGTGCCCTCGGATGACTCCTACTAGGCTTATCAAAATCCAAAGTTTAAACTAATTCTTACGTCAATAAACAGGGAGTTTGATGTATAGACTTTTAAGGGTCCTTGTTCTCCTTTCACAAACTATCAAGTGCCCCTTGGTTTTCTAACCCCACCAACGGATCAAATTGAATTTATCCTACCTAAATATCAACATTTTATTCTTACGAAAACAATTGAGACCGCGCAGAATTCACAAAGAGCTTTCCAACAAGCTCTAGAGCTCAAAAAACGACTTTCATATGAGAAAGCTATGAACATCCAGGCTCTTGAAGGTTAAAATAGGTAGACATGTTTTTCTCTAAATATGAGCTAAGGGGTCTCAAATATGCATTAATCACTCAAAAGTCCAATCAAATTGGCCTTGAACTTGCCCAAATTTCAAAACCCTAAGTTGGCATTTTAGCTTAACCTTCACGATGGTCTACAATAATCCAATGGTCTGGTTGAACTTCACAATGGTGTGATACAATTGTCATGGTGCGTAGATGATTCATCGTGATGGTCCGTACTTACCAAAGCACCACCATGGTCCAAGTTGATCAAGTTGTCACGAGTGATGTGTGTGAACACTCTAGGACCGCCGGGGCACTTTTTTCCCTCTTTAGGAGGTTTTTTTCCCCCGGCTTGTATATACGCCTATTCCCCTAATGGGCTACTTATCTTTGTACATTCTCTAGTAATACATTCAGTATTGTGTATTGTGCTCCAAGCTTCTTCTTCTTCCTTGTGTTGTTTGTGTGCTTCCACAGACGTCTAACTCCAACAATATTGGAGTGCTTTCCCTCCAAGAAAACTCAAAAACACACAAGCATGTACTCACTCAAGAACTCTCTCACTCTCTTTCGCATGCACAAATGAGGAAAATGGGGAGAATAGGTGGATATGGTAAATTTTCTGAATTTTTTGGAGTGGAAGAAGATGATGTGGGGATGAAGGAGGAACGTAAGGGACATGAAAAACACTAAAGTATATGCACAAAAAACAACAAAAGTGAATTAATTACCTTCCAATGTCAATTCTCACTATACTCTTACCATCGAGCATTTGTTGTATAAGTTGATCCTCGACAACAATGAAAAATTTGGTGTTGCTCTAGGACAATGGTAAGTACCATGTTAAGAAGCTTCACCTCTTTAATCTCAATCCAGAGAAGAGATAGGAGTGATGTGAAGATCATGAAGGCAAGAAGTAGTGAATGTGAAGGTGAAAACCATGAGGATGCACACACACACACAAGGAAGAGACAAGCAAGACACAATGGAAGGTAGAAAGTAGACTTTATTGCTCAGGAGCACTATTACAAGCTCAAAATAGCTCTAGTCTCTCCCAAAATCATACAATCTAACCTCAAAAATGAGCTCTCTAGCTCTATTTATAGATTCTAGATTAGTTTTGATGGTTGTTACATCTAGTGTTTGGCATAGTTAAAAATTAGGTTCTCGAGGTCATTTGGAGGTCCAAATGAGGTGTAAAAATAGCCAAAATTGGTACGCACTTTCTACATAAGCTCTTCAAGCTTGAGGACACCTTGGCTTGTGCAAAATGGACCTAATAAATACAAAATGGGTGTTTTATGATATATTTACTACAAAAGTTATGAAAATCACTATTTGGAGTTTTGAAGGAGTAATATCAAGTATATGTCTTTGAAAAAATGAGTGTCTGCCCCCCCTGCCCTTCCGCCACAATTCTTTGTAGTCCACCTCTACATATTTCCTCTACATCGATGCCTATGGCTATCGCCAATAGTATACCCCAAATCAAGTCCTACAGAACCTCTCTTCAAGCTTGGTTAGAGTAAGATAATCTCTATGTAAGCACAAACCTTGCTAGGAAAGCTCATCTAAGGAGACAACTAGCCAACAGAGGAATGAAAGTTGGTGAATCAGTTCAGTCACATATTCTACTTAATTTACAACATCACTTACTCAATGTTGGAGTAAATATTTCAAATGAGGTGGTGGTAAATAAATTTCTAAACTGACTTCCATCTACATATCCTACTTTTGTTACGTCTTTATCTCTATCTATATGATATAGAGAACTTTCATTTGAAGAGCTACAGTTCCTTTTACTTCAAGATGAAGTTCAACAAAAGGGTATGGAAGAGAATGATGAAGCCATGTTATCATTTTCAAAGGGAAAGAAGAAAAAGGAGACAAAGAAGGAGAACATGATTCAACAATCCAAGAAGGAAAGTAAGTCTTCTAGTCCAAAGTCTTCAAGTCCTTCCCCTAATGCTTCTTCTACATCCAAAGAAAAGTTTTTGAATACATCTGATTCAGAGAAAGGAGTATGCAATTACTATAAGAAACTAGGTCATTTCATAGCAGAATGCAAAATAAGGATTTTTAATCAGAAGAAGAAAGCATCAACTAATAATATTCAAGAGGTTCCAAAACCTAAATCTTTAGAGGTAGATCATATGCATGTGTTACTATTCACGAGCTAGTTTTTAATAAGGCAACATTAAAAGCAATCTTAGATAATCCTTGGATTTTTTATTCTAGAGCTACTAAGCATATGGGAGGTTGTAGAAAGCTATTTTCCTCCCTTCATAATGCTTTACGTAGAAGATTGACCATTGTAGATGGTCATGATTTGGATGTTGTAGGTTCAGGAGAAGTGAACCTCAAGTCAAGAGTAAATGGACATTTCACAATTTCCAATGTTCTTTATGTTCCAAACATGAAGAAGAATTTTCTCTCTAACACTTCTTTTTTATCAGATGTTTCTAGACTTCCTTTTTAGAACAATTCATGTAAGATCCTCTAACCTAACGAAGAGCATTTTCTACATCAAGGTGAAAACTGAAGTGGTATGTTTGTGTTATCAAACATTAGTCATGCTAATGGTTCTAGGGCTAGAACATGAAGTTATGGGATGCTAGATTTAGTCACACAAGATACATAGATCTCAAGCATATCAAAGATCAAGGCATGGTGGATAATTTACCTACTTTTGCTTTACAAGATGATGCAAAATCATGTGAGGATGTCTTGAAGGAAAGCTTCATAAAATTATTATTCAAAAAGCATGGATATATCACAACCACAAGGAAGTTGTGGATCATAAATTTAGATGTGAATGGCCAAATGATAAGACATTCAAGTCAATGTTTCAAGTACTTTGTTACTTTCATTGATGACTTCTCACGATATTCATGGATTTATAGTCTTAAAGTGAAGTTAGAGGTGTTTCCTACTTTTAAGAAGTTCTTACCTTTGGTTGAAAATGGAAGTTACTAAAAGATCCAGATTTTGAGAATAGATAAAGGACGAGTACATATCTAAAGACTTTAATTCTTTTCTTGAAGACAAAGGTATCTATACTCATTATTTCTTACATTCTAGAACAAAATAGTGTTGCACAAAGAAATAATAGCATACTTGTTGAGATTATGTGTACTATGATGTCCCTCAAAAAGATTTTTTCCAAGTGTTGGTTTGATGTAGTACATACAATTAATCACATTTTGAATCGTTCTTCCACAAAAGCTTTAATGCTTATTACACCTTACAAAGTTTACTATTGGAAGAAATCCAATGTGAGTTATTTCAAAGTTTTTGGTTCCCAAACTTATGTTAAATTGAGAAGAAGGATCATCCTAAGCTTGATGTAAAAGCTATTAAAGTCATCTTTATTGCTACGCAATAGAAAGCAAAGGATACAAATCCTATTCTAGTTATAGGTGATATCCTATTCTCACGCAGTGCATATGTTCTAGAACGTCAGATTTATCATAAGAAGGATGAGATTCAAGAATTCATAAAAGTAGATGAATATGCATTTTTTAGAAGGAATTTTGATTCTTACATTCAGCCATAGAAGGGGGTGATAAATAATCTCAAACCCTAACAGTTGGATGTGAAGAGAGACTTTCATTACCTACATCATTACCTAGGACATCATCAATACCTCTTGATGTTCCAACTTATGAAGCTCAAGAAGGCTCTAGAGTTCTACAAGAAAGAGATACTAAAGATTGACAAATGATTCTACCACTTTTCAAGGATATGCCAAAGTGGTTATATCAAAGTTGGAAGGATATCAATATAAATGAATACACCAAAAGACCCAAAATTCAAACGAGAAAACAATAAACAGACCAGGTAAATTATCTAGAACATTTTGAGATTCAAAATATTTTAGCACTATAGTTCCAAATGAAATAGCTAGTGTTCAAGATGCACTACATACTCTTAGATTGAATAAAGTTCTGCAAGAAGAGATTGATTCTATTCAAAAGAATCAAACATGGAAGCTTTGTGAGTTACCAAAAGGTAAGAAAATTATTGGGTAAAATTCAAAGAAAAGCATACGGTACTATAGAAAGTTATAGGGCAAGATTAGTAGTCAAAGGTTATGCACAGAACGAAGGTATTGAATATTTTTACTATGACAATAGTTAGGATAGTACTTTCTTTCGCTACATTTTTTGGTTGGAAATTATACCAATTAGATATTAAAACTGCATTTCTCAATCGTGATCTTCATGAAGATGTTTTAGTTCAACAACCTAAATGTTTTGTAGAAACATAAAGAGCATTTAGTTTGCAAGATTATCAAAGTTTTGTACGGACTAAAGCAAGCACCAAGAGTGTGGTATGAGAAGATACATGACTATCTAAATGACTTAATTATTTTTCATTATTCACTCGGGATTGAATTTATATACAGAGATCAGTGTATCTACATGAGAGAGTAGAAACACATTGAGAAATTATTGGAAAAGTTTGAGGTGAGAGATTCCGACCCTATGTACATAGCTATGGATGTCAATGTGTCATTATAGCATGAAGGAGATTCACAACCATTTGATGCTACATTATAGAGCCAAGAAATTGTTTTCTTGATATATCTACATAAACGTTTGAACATTCACTTTATAATTTCTCAAGTATCGAGGTTCATACATAGTTAGGTTAAGATTTAGTTGAAATCAATTAAGAGATATATTTTCACAATTCTAAGGTTTTAATGACATCAAAAGTTTTGTAGGTTCTTGTACCATTATGAAATTGAAGGGGGAATTTTTGGAATGAATGCCCATATGGTCGAACAAGAGAACCTCACAACATATGATGTATATGTTGTACAACCTTCTACACAAGAATCACATGGCATGTTGCTCTATGTTAAATGCATTAAGAGCTAAAACATGCACCTAGGTTCAAATTGCAATGGCATCACATCACAAATAATTATAGGCTTGGCATGGAGGCTCTTCAAAATACTTTTATTGGAAAAGCAAATCTCAATGCCAAAACTTGCGATCGACTTTTTGTGATCACTTTTGGAAGTGTGCACCAAATTTGGCAATGAGCTTTTTCGTGAAGATCTGAATTGCTTTTCTAAAGTTTCTTTTCAAGAGTTCATATTCCTATATAAGATGGTCCAAGTCTCATTAGTTCAGCATCTTCTCAAGAATCACTCAATCCTCCACAAGCTCTAGCATTGGAGATCTTTGATGATCTTGGAGGTGATCAATTCGAGGAGTTCTTACATCTTGGATGAGTTGTGCTATGCATTTGGAGACATCTTGAGGAGTTCATGTCAGTGAACATACTGTGAGTAACAAGTCTACATATGTCCTCACTCATTCGTTCACTAGTTTTTGATGTAAGGGATAATCAAAATTCACGTTTTCTATCAGATAGTTCTAAACTATTCATAGTCTCCATATTCTCAAACACACAATCTTCATACCTCTTCGGCACATAATCTCTTGTATCTAGTACCTATTCGTGCATAGATTTAGATATTGTCAGCTTGCATCAAATTCACACATTGTGATGTGACATTCTAATATACAATAGTGTATGTGAGCATGTTAGCTTGCTATACACTTTGAAGATCTTATCTATTCTCTCTCTATCTCACAATTCTCTCATGTTTTAGTATTAAGGTGTGTACGCTAATGATTATATTGTTATTGAGACCTAGTCCACTTCCAACAAACTACAAACCTGTGAAGATTTCCATTTAAACACATTATTTCTAACTTATGCAAAATCTAATCCTATCTCTCATCAAAGGATAACTTAAAACCAAAGGGAACTCCAAGTAATTTAAACATAACTCCATCCTCAAGAATAGCACAACTCAATTTCACCACACAATCAGAAGTATGATTATTGGAAGACTTGAAGGAGGTTTTCTTATGGTTAAGAATGGAACCACTTGGAATACAAAAAATACGTAAACAAGACTTAGAATGAGAATTACAATTACTAATACATTTAATGGTCTCATTACACATGCAAACTTTGAGAACGCAACCGAGAGCATCACTAATGATAAGAAACAAAAGGGGAGCCAGAGGACAACCATTCTAATGGATTTGTAAATCCTAAAAGGATCAAACACTTGACCATTCATAGTGATTCTAGAGAAAGCATTGCCGAAAAGAATACTCGCATATCTAATAAATTTCCTATCAGTCCCAATATAATGTAAAGATGGAAGAATGAAGCTTGAATCAATATGTTCATAAGGTTTATCAAAGTCTATCCTAAAGAAGAAAAAATCTTGATTATTCTCATTAGCATAGCCCATACCCTCCCAAAGAGAGGTAACCTGGATCCTTTCTTATGAGTAAGCTGAATGAAACTAGTGTTGATAAAGGAAAAAAGTGCACCTCTCCTGATGACATTGTGCCAAGTCAAGAGAATATAAGGAATCGAAAAATCCCTAAGTACCAAGAGGAACTCATTCGGTATCTCATCAAGACCAAGGGATTTGATAGCTTTCAATTTGTCAATGTTTTCTCTAACCTCACTGATAGAGAGAGGTAGGTCCAATATGGAGGATACTCCCTAAGGAATCATATTTTTCCTTTTTAGGGGTAATATGGGCCCTCGCTCTCTGGATCTTGATAGCATGACCTCTTGAACACTTCTTAATCATAGGAATAAAATCTTTAGGAAGAAAATTTCTCATAGGAAGCAAGACAACCTTACCAATCCAAATTTCTATTGTGCAAGCAAGAAAACCATAAGATAGGAGGTAATCTTTATGTCTTAATCTATGTTGGAGGTCAAGGATCCTGTGACTGTAATTAGAGTCCCCAAGGAGAGAAGACCTAATTTCTTCAATCTATTGGATTTCCATCATCTTTCACTTAATTCTGATCTTGTTAGCCAACATTTTTTAATCGATAGAGATCTTTTGAATGTCCATAATAGATTTTCTCCTAATTAGAGAGAGAGGGGAAATACTAGAGGAGAAGAAATGCATAAAGATGCTTTGGGTCTTATTGATGATACTATGAATCTTCAACAAATTGGAATCAAGGTGGGTCCAACCTAAGTTGTAATCAAAAGTGATCCTAAAGAGCTTAATAATTAAAGGATTCTCGTTAGAAAGTGAAGACATGAATCAATGTGACAACACACTTGCCAAAGCTCCTGCATTCTATTAAATTCAATATAACTTATAGTATCTAAACTTGTAGCCAGAATAGTGTGCTAGTCTCTACTATTCAAGGTGAGGCATGAGTTACCAAAAAAGTCAAACAAGTTGTGGTATTGATAGAGTTGATTCAAGAAATCTTTTCAATCCCTTGAATAATTTTATTATCATCCCCCATCCTATCTTTCTCCTCAATCACCATATTAAAATCTTCAAGAAAAATAAGCTCATAAGGAATAGATGAAATCTCATTCTAGCAAATAGTTTTGTCCCTAGACGAGTTAGGAGCATAAGTACTCACTAAAGTACTGTTGAGAGGAAAACTAGACCTCAAAGAAATTTATTGATTACTATGACTCACCAAAACATCTTCAACTAAATGCTCAAGACTGGAAGCAATACCTATAGCAACTCCCCCTTTATGAAAATCATGATTAGTGAATAAACAAGAGTGATAAGAAGGGGACTTCATATTAGTATTGGGCTCAAAACAAGAGATCTTAAGCTCTTGGATGCAAATACAATTAGGTAACAAAGACAATTCCTTCAACAAATTGTTCATAACTTTAGCATGAACGAGGTCAATGACCCCTGTAATGTTTAGAGAGACTCTCTTTATGACATCCATGAGTGATATTCAAAGAAAAATATGTACTTTGACTTAGGTCTTACAACAACACTCAAGCAATGCTTCATCTTATGGGATAAATTTGAAAGGAAATTACAAAATGTAAATATTTGTTAAAAAAACGAGAATAGGAGAGACTTATTTTTTAGAGTTCTTGACAAATTTTACCATGGAGAGTGAAGATCTAAAGGGATCTTTTCTCTTAGATTATTTTGCTAAAGAGCCTAAGGTCTATTCATCCACATTATTAGTCGTCTCTACATCTTCGAGGGGGACTATTTTTCCTCATTTTCTTAGAGTTTATTTTAGCAAGTTTATTTAGTTCTTTATGAAAGATAGATTCCCTTTCTTGATGATTTACCTCATGCTGATATTTGTGAGAAGGGTAAGGGTTTACATGACTACTCCCTCTAGCTTCGTTTCTATTGGAGACTTGAGTCCATCCTTCTTCTTGATCCTGGAAGAAAATGTTTTTGAGTGAGTCATTATTGTCTTCCATACTACTATCATCTTTATTTGGCTCCAAGTTTTCCTTCTTTTCTCCATCATGAACATTTTCAATGTTGCCTTATAAACACGATTAGTTACTTCTTCTAGTAAGACATCGAAGTGGTTTACATACTTACCTCCACTTTTGTTCTAAGGTTTACTCATGCCATTTTGCCTTCCATGTTGATCGTTTGCTTTAGTGACAAACATATCTCGTGCGACATTCACTTTAGCAACTATGTGAGCTTCACTATCAAGCATTAAGAGAGGCCAATCTTTTACTAAATGGCCTTGTATATAATAGTTAACGCAATCATCTCGAAGGTTTGTATAAATAACCTTTTGCTCATGTAATATTTTATCAGCAGAATCTTTTAATATCATAGAGGTTTTAATGTACTTAGTTTTTCCCACCTCCAGAATGACTTGAGGATCCTATTTAGGGTTGACGTTTCCTCTATTCCTTTGACCTAACACTTCACCAATTAGACCCTTAAGCTATCAATCCAAGGGTAAAAAACAATAAAAAGCTCAACAAAGTCCATCACATGGGCACTTTTGTGGGCTTAGCTCCTCTAGGGTTAAAAGAAACAAACCACTTGAAAAACTTCATGGCGGTGTATTTGATGAGCTAGTGTTCCTCACTTATGACTTTTAGAGCACTCAACATAAAATAGAAAGTAATTTATTTGGTAAATAGTGAATATGTCTCACAAAGAGGATTTTGTTTTCCTAGTTGGCTTTAACCCAATGTCTTAAGGTATCAAGCGATAGCCTTGGATCATGGCACAATCCAATGACAATCTAGTATGTCACTTGGGTTTGCTAGTTCACTAGTGTGGATTCTCTTCATTATTAAACATTCCAGAGTCTACTATTAATTCAGCAAATTCTTCCTCAAACACCTTTTATTTATTTTTATCAAAAACTAGAACGGATTACGGATCGGTATTACCTTGTTTCTCTTTATTGAAGAGACGGGTCTCACATGAGCTTTGTGCTTTCAAAGCATCTACAAAGGATTTGGAAGGAGACCTGTCATGCAAGCCTTCAGCTTCAGTCCATGTCGAGCCTGGATGATCTTTTGGTATTTTAACAGATAAGATTCTTCTAGCTTCAAAATATTGGACTCCCATCAAAGGGGATTGTTCCACTGTAGTGAATCTGTTTCATATAGCATCCTGGAGCGACATCTTTTTCGACACAAATGATCGAAATCCAAGGTATGATTATGTGCAAAGTAACCGTTTCGTTGTTTCTAAAGTATGCGTATTCCCGCGTTGAGTATTTGATAAGTGTAGCATGTAGTCTATATGAGACAAACTAATAAATGACAACTAGTTATAGCCTGAAATCGTGAGACAATTTGTAAATACCATGGATCCTTTTTTATGAATAAGCTTAATGAAACTAGTGTTGATAAAAGCAAAAAGTTCACCTCTCCTCATGACACCTTGCCAAGTCAAGAGAATATAAGGAATAAAAAAATCCCTAAGTACCAAGAGGAACTCATTCGGTATCTCATCAAGACCAAGGGATTTGACAACTTTCAATTTGTCAATGGTTTCTCTAACCTCGCTGATAGAGAGAGGTAGGTCCAATATGGAGGATACTCCCTAAGGAATCATATTTTTTCTTTTAAGGGTAATATGGGCCCTTTCTCTCTAGATGTTGATAGCATGATCTCTTGAACACTTCTTAATCATAGGAATAAAATCTCTAGGAAAAGAATTTCCCATAGGAAGCAAGACAACCTTACCAATCCAAATTTGTATTGAGGAAGCAAGACAACCATAAGATAGGAGGTAATCTTTATGTCTTAATCTATGTTGGAGGTCAAGGATCCTATGACTGCAACTTGAGTCCCTAAGGAGAGAAGACTTAATTTCTTCAATCTATTGGATGTCCATCATCTTTCACTTAATATTGATCTTGTTAGCCAACATCTTTTAATCGATAGAGATCTTTTGAATGTCCATAATGTTGATATATTTAGATAGTGATGTGTGTGAACACTCTAGGACCGCCGGGGCTCTTTTTTCCCTCTTTAGGAGGTTTTTTCCCCCCGGCTTGCATATACGCCTATTGCCCTAATGGGCTACTTATCTTTGTACATTCTCTAGTATTACATTAAGTCTTGTGTATTGTGCTCCAAGATTCTTCTTCTTCCTTGTGATGTTCGCGTGCTTCCGCAGACGTCTAACTCCAACAATTGGTATGAGAGCAAGTGGCCGCTTCATCTAGGGCGTCGTCGACACTCCTCCGATTGCAGTCTCAGATTCGCACGAAATTTGGTGAGCATACTCAAGGTGTTTCAGAGATCAAAGCAGCTTCTTCTGTGGTGCCGAAATCGCGATCTGAGCTCGTTTCAGCCTTTGAAAGCACTATCACAGTGCTTGTGTAGGATATTTCATCTTTTGTGCCAAACATATATACCTGTTTCGATTCGCCAGTATAAGCATCTCAAAGTCTGCTATAGGTTTAGTAGAACTCGTCTCGGCAGTTCCGTTCAACTTTTTGAGATACAGTCAATTTTTTGCATCAAGGTATTTTAGTCACCGGCCATGGTTGAAAGCAGTGATGTATTCCGTATGTTGGCTGTTGAGGATAAGTTGGATGGTACCAACTACCAATTATGGGCTTATATATTGTGACATGTATTGGTTGCAAAAGGACTGTGGAACATTATGCAGGGTGTTGAAAGACGTCCTATTGCACCTGCGACTACAGGTACTGCAAATACAGGTGCTGAAGCTGATGGAGATGGTGTCAAAGATGATATTCTGCAGATTCCTGTTAGTGTTGCTATTTATGTTGCACCTACTATAGAGCAAATTCGTTGGGATGGCAGAGATGCTCAAGCACATGCAGTGATAGCTTTGTCTGTCAAACGTGCTATTATTCCTCACATTCGCTCTTGCAGAACAGCAAAGGATGCTTGGGATACACTTACCACATTGTACCAGTCTAGGAATAAGGCTCGTGTTGCTTACCTCCAAAAACAATTGGAGAGTGAGCACATGAATAAAGGTGCTTCTATGGATGATTTTCTAACAAAGATCAAAGACTTGAAGGAACAGTTGATTTCTGCTGATGAGGTTATACCAATAGCTCACTTGTGCAGACCATTCTAAATGGTCTTCCTGATTCATATCAGAGTTTTGCTTCTACTCTTCAATTGATGATGAAAGGCAATCGAAATGCCTTGTCATTTGAGGAGTTAGTCTCTGTTGTGTTACAGGAAGATCAGTCCAGGCATAATAGGTCCATTATGCGTGTTCCAGATCAAGCTTTCCTAGCTAGTCAGAAGGGCAAAGGAAAATGGAGCTCTTCTACTAGTAAGCAAAAATCTGCAAATGCTGCACATTCGAAGAACCAGGATAAAGATGATAAGGAATCAAAAAAGCAGAAATTGTTTTGCAAGTACTGTAAAGGGAATGATCATATCATAAAGAACTATCCAAAACTGGCTGCATAAGAGGCAAAGAAAAAGGAGGCTGGAATGGTTGTTGCAGAAGCCTCTACACCAAAAATAGAGTCTGCTAATCTTGTGCAGGAAGAAGAATGTGCATCTACTACTGTTTGCAGTTTTGACCCATCTTCTCATGAGCAGTGCATGTCTGCAGTGGACTCAAATGTTTGGTACTTTGATAGTGGGGCGACCAAACATATTACCTCACAGCGCAGTTTCTTCTCTTCACTCGAGCGTACCCCAACAGGGAATATTCTCACATGCAACAACAACTCCTCTTATCCTGTTATGGGAGTTGGTAAGATCATTCTGACTATTGCTGATGGTAGTTCTTTCACCTTGTCAGATGCTTTATTTGTGCCAGGGATCAAGAAGCATCTGTTATCAGTTTCTGCATTAGCCAAGATTGGCTTGGTTGTGAAATTTGTTGATGACAGATGGACACTTCATGATTTGTCAAATGGCGATGTTATTATTGCTTCTGGCATTTTATGTCGTGGGCTATATAAGCTCATAGACTATGCAAGATCTGTGAATGATTTGGTATGTGCAGTTCATGATTCTCAGGCTATTACAAATGCAAAGCTTTGGTGTGCACGCTTTGGTCATCTGAATTTTGCTAGTTTGCTACGCCTGTAGAAATCTGATATGGTGTCTTCTTTGCCCAAGCTTCAGGCACCTAGAAAACATGTATGTGAAGGCTGTATTTTGGGCAAAATGCAGCGTTCCTCCTTTCCAAAAGATGTTTCAGTTCGGGCTATGAAGAAATTGCATCTTGTACATTGTGATGTCTTTGGTCCTATGCAGACACCTTATTTTGGAAACTATCTTTACTTCGTGACTTTCATTGATAACTTTTCTAGGCATGCATGGGTATATCCATTGAAGGCAAAGTCCAAAGTATTTTTGTGCTTTAAACAGTTTTTGGTTTTGGTTGAAAATCTGTTAGGATGTAAAATGGGCACCCTCCGTTCTGATCAAGGGGGGAATATATGTCTTCTGATTTTAATGCATTTCTGGCTGAACGTGGGATAAAACACCAGTTTACAGTGCCGTATACACCTCAACATAATGGAGTTGCTGAACGGAAGAATAGGTCACTCATGGAGAGGGCCAGGTGTATGGTCAAGAGTTAGGCTTTACCACATAGTTTCTAGCTTGAGGCTGTCATGTGTGCAGCATATGTACTTAATAGGTCTCGCACTAAAACACTGCACTCTATCACTCCATATGAGGCTTGGCATGATCGCAAGCCATCTGTTGCTCATCTGCGGATTTTTGGTTGTTTGGCATATGCACTAGTGCCTGAACAACATCGTAGAAAATTGGATGATAAGGCAATAAAATTTATTTTTGTTGGGTACAGTTCTGAAAGTAAAGGCTATCTTCTGTATCATCCATAAACTAAACACATTTTGGTTAGCGATGATGTTGTTTTGGTGGAAGATGCTATTCAGCCATTGCTTTCATGTACTAAGGAGACATTTGTTAGCTCCAAAGACATGTATGATACTTTGATGCCTCTTTTTAGAGGTGGACAGTCTATTGCTGTTCTTAATGAGGCAACTTCTCAACCTTTGCAGGTTTCATGTACTGATGCAGATCATCCCATTTCTGATGCAGATTTACATGATGCACTTGGTGATGAGAGAGCTGATATTGAGGAGGCAAAAACTATGCCAAAATGGTTGGTGCAGAGTTCGCGTGACAGCAAATTAGATGCATCTTTGTTTTTGTGCTTCAAACAGTTTTTGGTTTTGGCTGAAAATCTGTCTGGATGTTAAATGGGCACCCTCCGTTCTGATCGAGGGGGGGAATATATGTCTTCTGATTTTAATGCATTTCTGGCTGAACGTGGGATAAAACACGAGTGTACAGTGCCGTATACACCTCAACATAATGGAGTTGCTGAACGGAAGAATAGTTCACTCATGGAGAGGGCGAGGTGTATGGTCAAGAGTCAGGCTTTACCACATAGTTGCTGGCTTGAGGCTGTCATGTGTGCAGCATATGTACTTAACAGGTATCCCACTAAAATGCTGCAGTCTATTACTCCATATGAGGCTTGGAATGATCACAAGCCATCTGTTGCTCATCTGCAGGTTTTTGGTTGTTTTGGCATATGCAGTTGTGCTTGAACAACATCGTAGAAAATTGGATGATAAGGCAGTAAAATGTACTTTTGTTGGGTACAGTTCTGAAAGTAAAGGCTATCTTCTGTATCATCTATAGACTAAACGCATTCTGGTTAGCCGTGATGTTGTTTTTGTGGAAGATGCTATTCAGCCATTGCTTTCACATACTAAGGAGACATCTGTTAGCTCCAAAGACATGTATGATACTTTGATGCCTCTTTTTATAGGTGGATACTCTACTACTGTTCTTAATGAGGCAGCTTCTCAGCATTGGCAAGTTTCATGTAATGATGCAGATCATCCCATTTCTGATGCAGATTTACATGATGCACTTGTTGATGAGAGAGTTGATATTGAGGAGGCAAAAACTATGCCAAAATGGCTAGTGCAGACTTTGCGCAGCAAATTAGATGCACCTTTGTCATATCATACTGGTTGTGGCTCTCATAGTGCCTCCTTTGCATCAGATTGCTATGCTATGGCTGCGTCTAGTATTTGTGATGAGAATGAGCCTGTTTCTTTTGATGAAGCACAAAATTCAGAAAATTGGATGGCCGCTATGCAATCTCAATATGATGCTATATGAGATACTCTATCTTTATGTGACTTGCCTCCTGGCAAGAAAGCCATTGGTACTAAGTGGGTATACAAGCTGAAGCGTAAACCTGATGGTACAGTTGATAGGTATAAGGCTACGCTTGTTGCAAAGGGTTATGCACAGGAAAGAGGCATTGATTTTGTTGAGATCTTTGCACCCACATGTCGTATGACTACTGTTCGGAGCATCTATGCACTTGCAGCCCATCATGGTTGGAATGTACATCAGTTGGACATTAAAAGTGCATTTTTGAATGGTGACTTGCATGAAGAAGTGTATGTTTTTTAGCCTCATGGTTTTGGGCACAAAGGGCATGAAAACCAGGTTTGCAGGTTAAAGAAGGCATTATATGGTTTAAAGCAAGCACCACGTGCTTTGTATGAGAAGATACATGCCTATCTGATTGCAAATGGTTTTGTGAACAGTGAGAGCACCTTATATGTTAAGCATGCTAATGATGTGCTTCTGATCATTGTTGTCTATGTTGATGACATGCTGCTCACTAGTCCTATTGAGAAGCATATTGCTGATTTTAAGGCTGATTTTAAATCTGATTTTAAGGCTGATTTTCATGCCTCATTTGAGATGTCTGATTTGGGGCATTTGCATCACTATTTGGGCATTCAATTTATGCAAGTTGATGGTGGATTGGCTTTGTGTCAAATGAAATATATTGACACATTATTGCAACGTTTTGGCCTTGAAGATTGTAAGCCTATTGCCACTCCTATGGAGACATGTTTACAATTGAGTCTTCATGATGCTGGAGATGCATTTGATGCTGTCCTCTATCAACAAGTTGTTGGATGCCTGATTTACTTATGCATTACTCGACCAGATATTCAGTTTGCTGTCTCACAAATGAGCAGGTTTATGCATTGCCTAGGTGTCAAGCATTGGCAGGCGGTTAAGCACATCTTTCGCTACTTGAGTGGTATTCAACTACTTGGGTTGTTTTATCCCAAGGGGGGATCACTACCGCTAGTTTTGCATGCTTTTTCTGACTCAGACTGGGCTGGTTGCTATGACACTTGTGTGTCCACTAGTGGCTTTTTCTTCATGCTTGGTAGCTCATGTATATCTTGGTTGAGCAAGAAGCAGCCTACCGTAGCCACTTCCAATTGTGAGGCTAAGTATAGGGCAACTTTCATAGCTACTATTGAGTGTGTGTGGCTCAGACGCCTTATGGTTGATTTGGGTGTTGGTCAGTCCTCTGCCACCACCATCTTCACTGATAGTCAGAGCGCATTGGCAGTTGCGAGGAACCCTGTGTTCCATTCTCGCACTAAGCACATTGAGGTGCATTATCATTATGTCAGGGAGAGGTTCTCTACTAGGGAAATCATCTTGGAATATGTGCCCACGCAGGAGAACATTGCAGAACTTTTCATGAAGGCTCTCCCTAGGTAGAAGTTTGAAGCTTTCCGCAAAGCTTTGGGCTTACTTCCTTTCGTGGAGTGATTTGCACATAGCTTGGCACTTCCTTACACATGAGTGTCAGCTCCTTGTTCACCGCATCACTCCCAGGGGGGATTTGTTGATATATTTAGGTAGTGATGTGTGTGAACACTCTAGGACCGCCGGGGCACTTTTTTCCCTCTTTAGGAGGTTTTTTTCCTCGGCTTGTATATATGCCTATTGCCCTAATGGGCTACTTATCTCTATACATTGTCTAGTAATACATTCAGTCTTGTGTGTTGTGCTCCAAGCTTCTTCTTCTTCCTTGTGCTCTTCGCGTGCTTCTGCAGACGTCTAACTCCAACACATAATAGATTTTCTCCTAAGTAGAGAGAGAGAGAGGGGCAATATTAGAGGAGAAGAAATGCATAAAGATACTTTGCGTCTTATTGATGATACTATGAATCTTCAATAATTTGGAATCAAGGTGGGGCCAACCTGAGTTGTAATCAAAAGAGATCCTGAAGAGCTTAATAATCAAAGGAGTCTTGTTAGAAAGTTGAAGAGAGGAATTCGTGTCACAACACACTTGCCAAAGCTCTTGCATTCTATTAAATTCCATATAACCTCTAGTATCTAAACTTGTAGCTAGAATAGTGTGCTAGGTTCTACTATTCAAGGTGAGGCCTGAGTTACTAGAAAACTCAAATAGGTTCTTGGTATCACCATATTAAAATCGTCAAGAAAAATAAGCTCATAAGGAATAGATGAAATCTCATTCTAGCACATAGTTCTATCCTTAGAGGAGTTAGCAGCATAAGTACTCATTAAAGTAGAGTTCAGAGGAAAACTACACTTCAAAGCAATTTATTGATTAGTATGACTCACCAAATCGTCTTCAACTAAATGCTCAAGACCGGAACCAATACCTATAGCAGCTCCCCCTTTATGAAGATCAGGATTAGTGACTAAACAAGAGTGATAAGAAGGGGACTTCATATTAGTATCAGGCTCAAAACAAGAGAGCTTAAGCTCTTGGATGCAAATAAAATTAGGTAGCAATGACAATTCCTTCAACAAATTGTTCATAACTTTAGCATGAACGAGGTCAATGACCCCTGTAATGTTTAGAGACCCTATCTTTATGACATCTATGAGTGATATTCAAAGAAAAATTTGTACTTCGACTTAGGTGTTACAACAACATTCCAGCAGTGCTTCATCTTATGGGCCTAAAAGTTGAAAGGAAATTACAAAATCTAAATCATCGTTAAAAAAAATAGAATAGGAGAGGACTATTTTTTAAAGTTCTTGACAAGGTTTACCATGGACAGTGAAGATCTAAAGGGATCTTTTCTCTTAGAATATTTTGCTAAAGAGCCTGGGGTCTCTTCATCCACATTATTATTTATGTTTAGATCTTTGAGGGAGGATTATTTTTCCTCATTTTCTTAGAGTTTTTTTATCAAGTTTATTTAGTTCTTTATGAAAAAAATATTCCCTTTATTGATGATTTAGGTCATGCTGATGTTTGTGATAAGGGTTAGGGATTACGTGAATACTATCTCTAGCTTTGTTTCTGTTCGAGACTTGAGTCCATCCTTCTTCTTGATTATGGAAGAAATTGTTTTTGAGTGACTCATTATTGTCTTCCATACTACTACCATCTTTATTTGGCTCCGAGTTTTCCTTCTTTTCTCCATCATGAACATTTTCAATGATGCCTTATAAAAAGGATTAGTTACTTCTTCTAGTAAGACATTGAAGTGGTTTCCATACTTACCTCCGCTTTTTTTCTGAGGTTTACTCATGCCATTTTTCCTTCCATTTTGATCATTTGTTTTAGTGACAAACATATCTCCTGCCTCATTCACTTTAGCAACTATGTGAGCTTCACTATTAGGCATTAAGAAAGGTAAACCTTCTACTAAATGGCCTTGTTTATAATAGTTAAGGCAATTATCTCAAAGGTTTGTATAAATAACCTTTCACTCCTATAATATTTTATCGTCAGAATCTTGTAATTTCATAGAGGTTTTAATATACTTAGTTTTTCCCACCTCGAGAATGACTTGAGGATCCTATTTAGAGTTAATGTTGGCTCTGTTCCTTTGATCTAACACTTTACCAATTAGACCCTCAAGCTATCAATCCAAGGGTAAAAAACAATAGAAAGGTCAAGAAAGTCCATCACATAGGCACTTTTGCGAGCTTAGGTCCTCTAGGGTTAAAAGCAACAAACCACTTGAAAAAATTCATGGCAGTGTATTTGATGACCTAGTGTCCCTCACATATGACCTTTAGAGCACTTCTCGAATCATCAACATAAATTAGAAAGTAATTTATTTGGTAAATAGTGAATATGTCTCACAAACAGGACTTTGTTTTCCCAGTTGGCTTTAACCCAATGTCTTTAGGTATCAAGCGATAGCCTCGGATCATGGCACAATCCAATGACAATCTTATATGTCACTTGGGTTTGCTAGTTCATAAACGTGTTACTATCTATCACTAGTGTGGTAGTTCTCCTCCTCATAAAGCACCTTATAAACATGGCCCACTACACCAAAAGCAAATAGAAAACCAGGTAAAAGACCTACTACAGAAAGGACTTATAAGGCCTAGTTCTTCACCATTTGGAGCACCAGTTCTCTTAGTAGAGAAGAAAAATAAGACTTATCGAATGTGCATTGATTATAGAGCCCTTAACAAGATCACAATAAAGATTAGATACCCTATTCCTCGAATAGGTGATCTTTTAGATAAATTACGAGGAGCTCATGTGTTTAGTAAAACTGATCTCAAATCAAGATACCATCAGATTCGTATGATGCAAAGTGATATTTTTAAGACTTCATTTAGAACACAAACTAGCCATTATGAATTTATGGTAATGCCATTTGGACTAACTAATGCCCCTGCTACATTTGCACAAATGATGAACAAAATTTTTCTTGATTATAAAACTTTTGTTCTTGTATTTCTTGATGATATACTTGTTTACAATAAGAATTATAATGAGCATGAGAAGCATCTTAAAATAGTTTTTCATTTACTACAAGAGAACACACTTTACGCTAATCTTGAAAAGAGTTACTTCTCTCAACGTAAGCTAGAATATCTAGGACATATTATTTCAAGTGAAGGTGTGCATGTGGATCCCAAATAGATTTAATTTATAGTCAAATGGCCTACACCACAATCACTCAATGATGTTCATTCTTTTCTTGGGTTGGCTAGTTTCTATAGGAAATTTGTTCGAAATTTTTCTTATTTAGCAATGCCTCTTACCTTGTTATTGAAAAAGAAAAACAACTTTGCATGTGGACTTGCCCAACAACAATCCTTTGAAAAACTCAAACATGCACCTGTTTTATAGTTACCTGATTTTCCACAACCCTTTCATGTTGTTACTCATGCTAGTGGTTCACAAATAGGTGCCAGTTTAATGCAAAATGATCATTCCATTGCATTTGAGAGTAGGAAGCTTGAGCCCTTAGAAACGAATTATAGTACATATGATAAAGAATTGTTAGCGGTTGTGCATGCTTTGCAAATTTGGAAACACTATCTTATGGGCTCTGAGGTCGAAATCAAAACCAATCAACAGCCTATTAAGCATTTATTAAACCAGCCCTTAATCTCGGATCAGCATCTTAAATGGGCATCATTCATTCAATATTTCCAACCCATGATCTTATATGAGCTTGGTAAAGCTAATGTTGTAGCTCATGTTCTTAGTGAATTTCCTTCACTTTTTGTTGTTTTGCATAATATTTCTCCCATCCAAATACATTATTTTGAAGAAATAGTTTCCACTTATGCATCTGATTTGCATTTCTCACGTGCATGGCATGACTTCAATAATGGTGCATCTTTATCTGATGAACATTATACATTTCATAATGGTTTTCTTTATTTTCAACATAGAATATGCATAACCCAAGCTTTTATACATTTTTCCATCAAAGAAATGAATGAACAATCTTACATGGATCATAGAGGCATACAAAGCACCATTTTTACCTGTAGAGATTTCTTCTATTGGCCACACATGGAAAAAGATATTGCATATTATGTTTCTCAATGCATTGTATGTCAGCATGTAAGACGTCATCATGGTAAACCATTTGGATATTTAATGCCACTTCCTGTTCCAAATGAACCATGGCAACAAATTTCTATGGATTTTATCACAGGTCTTCTCATCATCATCACATAATGATATGATTTGGACAAGATTTGATAGGTTTAGTAAATATGCATATTTCATTGCATGTAGAAAACATTTTTTTGCACTTCAAGCCAAACAATTATTCATTAAATGCTTTTTCCCACATCATGGATTTCCCAAAGTAATGTTGGCTAATCCTAATGTTAGATTTTGTAATCATTTTTGGGTTGCCTTATCTTGACATTTTGGTTCTAAAACAGATTTTAGCTTCGCATTTCATCCCAAAAGTAATGGACAAAGTGAGTCTACAAATAATACTATTGTTGATTTATTGCATTGTTATTCATGAAGTAGTCCCACTAACTAGGATGAAAAGTTTCCATTAATTCAATTTTCTTATAATAAAACCACGCACACCACTATTGGTCATGCACCTTTTGAAATTTTTTATGGAAAAAAGCTTCCCACTCCCATGTCACTCACAAAAAGTCACATTCTGATGGCTGATTCTATTGCTCAAGCTCAGATTTCTATACTTCACCATGTTCACAAGTATATTAGGAAAAGTCAAGAGCAATACACAAGTAATATCAATACAAAATGCTTAGCTAAGGAATTCAAGGAAAATGATCTTCAGTGGTTTTGTATCATTAAAGGACATCTCAAAAATATTTTGCAGCATCCTAAAATTAAACTTGTACCACAGTATTATGGACCGTTTCGCATTAAAGAAATTAATGATAATTCATTTAGATTAGATATACCATGTCATTGTAATATACATAACTCTTCTCATATTAGTTTACTTAAACCATTTAAAGGAACTTCACCACTCCCTTCACTTCTTGATGACCCTCCTTTAATTGAAGAACAGTCTAAAACGTTGGTTCCTGAGAAAATAATTGATCATGATGTGACTTCTACATGCACAGGTACTCAATATCATCAATATTTAGTTAAGCACAAAACTCACTCTATTGAAGTATGTCAATGGATACATAAAACACAATTAACACCTCATTATGACCACTTAATTTCTGCATATTGCACACAAACACATTAATGTAATTCCTCCATGAACATTTCCATGCATGTGTTTTTACATGGAACATGTTTATTTTCGTTTCGTGATGGAACATGTGACTGGCCATCCATGTTTATTTCTTTTATCAACTGAGGTCAATTGCTTTTTCAACTGAGCGGCATGTTATAATTTATGGAATGTGTTGAACAAAGCATTGTTGGAGTTTTAATTTATTAATGTATTAATGTGTTTTGGTATGTCTGATATAGCAACTAAAAGTTCGTGAACGTGTGAGAGGCGTGAATGGGCAGACATCAATAATCCGACTTATAATTTAGTTTGTAAAGAAACTCGCATAGAAGGTTCTATTGTTAGAAATAGTTAGAAAAGTAGTGGTTAGAATAAGGGTCATTGTAGACTGTAATTTTTGATATTGATAGCAAAGACTTTCTACAAAGGTTACCAACTTTTACTTTCATGCATACTTTTTGAAGCCACTCTCATGCACCCAATACTGCGTTTTGTCTCATCTCCTAGCGTGTCTATTTTTCTATGTATTCTTTGCATCCATAACCTTTGTGTGCATGTGAGAAAGACCGTGATAACATCTTCAATGGACAAAGCTTTACAATTGGTCGATAACATAGGCTTCCGTAGTGCCTCTACTATTCCCAACTTGGCTCCTTGTCAAGGCTGTCCAATGCTATCCACTTTGGAGAAGGAACCTCTTCCACCCCTAGATCCTTCACAGATGCCCTCAAAAATGGTAATGGTGCTTTCAATCCCTTTTTATTTTGGACGATGTGCAAGTAATGTTTTCTATTCCCAAGGCTTTCTAAGCAAAGGTAAGGAGAAGATCAAGTTAAGTAACAACATTCATGAAATAAGAATCGATCTGACAATGGATGAAACCGAAGACTTTACCTTAGTAATAGACCCGAGCTCATTAGAACAATGGCAAAATCAACCTAGTGATAGACCAGTGATAGGCTTATGCAATGGGCTAAGACCGATTCAACATATTCTAAGGCATTCGATTAAGATCAACTCGAAGTGCAGAGGCTTGTTTTTCGAACACATTCAGTTCCTACCAATAGCTATTTTTTGTTCTTTGAAGACTCAAATAGTGCTTTAAAGGTGATTATAGATGGACAATGGCTCATTAGGCACAACCCAATTCTTTTTCTAAATGGCATATAGGTTTTTGCCCTAGGTGGCACCTACCAAAGTCCTAGTGTGGGTGGAATTCTCATATCTTTTTATGGAATTTTACCCATGGATTGATGGCTTTTGTGGTCTTTTAGGAAGAGTTCTAGGGCAAAGACCAAGAGGAGCCATCAATACTAAATGGGACCCCCAAGTTATGGTGGAAATTTATATTTCCAAACCTATTCATTCTAGTGTCAATATCAAAGATTCAGATGGTAGATCCTTACACAAGCAAAAAGTGACTTATAGGAACTTGCCCAATGCCTACTTCAACTGATTGGACTAGCAAGGGAATTTAATGAAAGACTGCCCTTTGCTACTAGCAAAAGACTGAACCAGCAATGGCATTTAATAAAAGACAGTACCTTAACCTAAAGAGAATAAAGAAGACACTTCAAAGCCTAGCAATTCTAAGAACCCCCCAAACGACTCATTCAGGTAAGAAGTCTATTCCTAAAACAAAAGAAAAGGTAATAATAAATGTGGTAATAGTTATGACGTTCTTTTAGAAGAGTTCTTCTTATCCTCTAATTAAACTGATAACAAAGTATGAATACAATGGTGGTGACGAAAAAGAAGGCTCGATAGAAGTATGATTGGAAGATCAAAGTATGAATACAATGGTGGTGACGAAAAAGAAGGCTCGATAGAAGTATGATTGGAAGATCCAAAGGACATCCACACTACAACTTCGGTACCTACAAAGTAATTCACGGTCAACAGTTGCTCAAAATCTTTGAAAGTCTGAAAAGATGTGCAGGCGGAAGAGAAAGCAGAGAGATGGGTTTGGCTCTTCGTTCAAAGAGGTTTGATCTCTTTTACATGCTTGAACATGTATGCCTTTTTAGCGCATTCCAACTTTCTGTGAGAATGGTTTTCTCTTAGGACCCATTCCAACGTTTTATGGCCTTTAAATGAAAAGATGTGCAGGCGAAAGAGAAAGCAGAGATGGATTCGGCTCTTCGATCAACGGGGTTGGATCTAAACATTATTTTACCTACACACAAAAAGCAATGCATACCTAAACTGAAGTTAGTAAGAAAGAAATAGTATCCAGAGAAACGGGAGGAAAGAGAAACAAATAATGGTAGAAAGAGAATCATTTGTATTTTTGAAAGGACTAGAGCGAAATTGTCCCTGCCATGCTTTCGTTGTCCTCATTGAAAGATTACCCCCTACATTCTGTTTTGAAGCAACAGGAAAGAGAATAATATTACCCAAGGATGTTACATTTTGTGCAAGGAGGTAGGATCCCACATGAGGGTTACATTATGCCAACCCTCGAAAACACTACAATGGGCATACGAGCAAACAAACAAGACTCCTTTATACAATGAAGGGTCCATCTCACGACTCCTAAGGATACATAATTACTACTTTTCTGCCATCATTAATTTTTATCCTCTTAGATCGCTGCCACACCGGACTCCATTGTGTAAAATGAGTTATTGAAAGAGAGAGTGTTTGATGTTGATAGGAAAGGCCCAAATATATATATATATATATATATATATATATATATATATATATATATATATATATATATATATATATATATATATATATATATCCATTGCAGAATGGATCATTTCATCTTCCATGTGTGGTTGAGCTTTTGAATTATTATATTTAGTGAACCGTTATCTTTCATGAGCTCTTTCAACATATTAATACCAACCATTTGGATGCTTAGATGCATAACTCTGAAATCATCCATCTTCAGGCACAATGACTCCTTGTAAGTCAACATCACCTGAATACAAGACGAATATAAGGGAGTTAGTGAATTGCATTGGACATCATAAATGACCTCACCTGACTAGAGAATCTCCATCCAAGCCCTAATACCAACCTTGAAACATTTGTGTTCCCTAATGGTTGGTTGTTTATTATTCCATAAAGCCACTCAGTTATGCTAAGGGGACTCATACAACTAGAAACTCATAATAGATATGAAATCTTTATTACGACGTTACTAGCATTTGACCTTCATCAACACCTTCCAGAACATGCAAGAAAGCACACTACGAACATGAGAAAACTATGGAGGAGAAACCAGAATACCCCACAAATAAGGATTGGGACAATCCTTATACCCCTTAACAAAAAAGAAATGAATATTTCTTTTGAGTAAGGAATCCCAAATGTTAGAAGAATGGAGACTTCTAAGAATCCACTTTGGAGAGAGGTTGTCTACCATTTTTATAGGGTTAATGATGCCTAACCGACCTTCCTCCTTGGGTAAACAATAGGTGTCCCAAGCAACTTTAGAGATTCTATTAACATGTTTATTTCCTCCCCATAAAAATCTTCTCGCCAAAGCCAAAATCTGCTTCAGTAGACTTTTAAAAGGCATCTAGCAGGACAATGCATGGAAAAAAATAATTTTCAAGTACAAAAATCATATGAGAGAGCGGAATGAGAGTCATACCACCTAAATACCTTTTTCATGAATTTATCAAGGACCCAATCCCATCTTTTCTGATAGAAGATGTTAAACCCTATAGGAATCCCTGGTAGCCTGAGCACAAACTAGTCTTGCAAATTTTGGCATCCAACATTGGAAACACTATTAGGCATAAGGTTATTACAAGATTTTAAACCACTTTTATAGTGATCAATCTTAAACCCACTTGCTAAGGAAGAAATATGGATCCAATTTAAAATTGAAATACTAGAGTTGGGATCAACCATGATACACATGCTAGTGTCATCAACAAACATTTAAAAACCAAGCTGAGGGATGTAAATACCTTTAATGTTACCACATTTTATTTCACTCTTGACCATCCACCCTAAGGCATCACCAACAATTGCAAAGAGCAAGGTAGTAGACCTACAAATCTTAAAGGGGCAGAAAGGTGACCATTCATGATAATCCTAGAGAAGGCATTATGAAAGAGTGTTTTCTAGCTCCAATGTGATGGAGAGACTATAAAATGAAGTCCCACTCTATCTTATCATAAGCTCCATCAAAATAAACTTTGAAGAAATAGAAATCCTAGTTTTGCTCAAAGGGATACTCAAGACCTTCCCAAATTGAGATGATAGAATCAAGGGTGAACCTTAGTTTGATAAAACCCTTTTGCTATAATAGGATGATTCTTTTCATGATGGGACTAAGCCTTCTAGCCAAGGAAGAGGTGAAGATCTTGTAAACAATGTTAAGGAAGGTAATAGGTCTCCAATTTTTTATATCCTCATTATCCCCTTTTTTTTGAATAATTATGAAAACTCCATTGTTAATATAGATGAAATTTAATCCCTCAAGTCTTCACATTAGAAGTGGAATGAACCCAATATTTAGGTCCCTTCATACACCTTTCTGCTACCCTCCAACAAAACTCTAATTCATCTACCTTACACTAATCCAAATGACAAAAGATTTTAGCTAGAATTATAATGGTTTATAAGATTTCCAAAAAGCTATAGAACACCCCAAATAGATTTATCTAGGTCAATGAACATCTCTGTACAAAACAAACTGTGTAGAGATGTAGGATCTGTAGAAACTAAGGTTACAGAGATACACCAATTTCTCTTCACATATAGCTGATTTCAAGAAGCCCTCTTAGGGAAAGCAAGATACATATATAATCTACAGAATGCACCTTAAATATCTTGCATTAGATATGTATAAAAAGAGTTTCAGCTATTATAAGCAGACTATGTCTATAGCTACAAGAGACTAGAGGGGATGTGGGCTTGATAGCTCCTCCTTGCTGCTGCTCTGTGTTGTAATCCCCTCCTTTACATTTTTTCTAGCTTGGATAGCTGCATTTCAGCTCCATGAGCCTTGGATGACTCCCTCCTTGATCCTTCTTGAGTATATTTCTTGTTCTTCAAATGACCTACAAGACTTCCATGGATTTAATGACTCTTCATTGCCTTTTATGGCCTTTGGATGCCTCTCCCCACTTTTCCACCACCTTAGAACGACCTTGCCCAACTTTTCCTGACCTTCAAACCACCCTAAGTGATGTAATTCATGAATTTTGTCCACATTAAGGTCTTTTGAACCCTTTGTCCACCTAGGGCTTGCATACTTAACACTTTCAACACTCCCCCTGAAGCTTAAGGTGTTAATGTCCATATCAAGTAAGCTCATAGCCTTTGAAAACTTTGCTAAATTAGTCACATCAAAGATTTTGGTGAAGATATCTGCAACCTGGTCCTTTGTACCTAGAAAATGAACATTAATGTCCCCACTTGCAACCTTTTCCCTTACACAATGGTAATGCACCTCAATGTGCTTGCTCCTTGCATGATGCATGGCATTGTTAGCAAGATGTAGGCTTGACATGTTATCTTCATAAATTGGAATTGGTCCAAGTTGTATACTAAGATCTTTGAAGAGCTTCTTAAGACACATTGCTTCACATGTAGTGAGGGCTAAAGCTCCATATTCAGCCTCTATTGAATTCAATGCAATTGTGGATTGTTTTTTGCTCATCCATGAAATTGTTTTTGTACCTAGGATGAAACATAGTGAGACGTTGACCTTCTATCATCAACACTCCGTACCCAATCTGCATCACTCCATGCTCTTACTTGAATTTCTTCATCATGCCTATATAGAATTGTGCTCTTCACATACCTTCACACTCACTTTGCATGATTGAGATGTGTATATGTGGATGCATGCATAAACTGAGATAGAACTCCAATTATGTAGCACAAGTCAGGCCTTGTGAGTGTAGCATAGATCAATGATCCCATAATGCTCCTGTATAGTGTAAGGTCTTGTAGCTTCTTATCATTTTCCTTGCTTAACTTGACATTTGAATCCATAGGTTGAGCTATTGTTTCAAATCTGTCATGTCAAACCTAAACAACACATCTAAGAGATACTTCTTTTGAGATGGACAGATACCTTCTTTCACATAGATCACCTCAATGCCAAGAAAGTACTTTAGCACACCTAAATATGAGATTTTGAACTATCTTCCAAGCTTCCCTTTGATGATCCTTTTCCCTACATCATCATCACCTGTCATAAGGACATCATCTACATATATGCATATCAAAGATATGTTGTCATTTTTTTCTTCATATACAAGGATGAATCTACATCCCTTGGAGAGAAACCATATCTCTTCAAGAAATCCACTAGCCTTTGATTTGAAGCCCTTGGGGCTTGCTTTATACCATACAAGGTCTTCTTCAACCTGCAAACGTAGGTAGGATGCTATGGATCTACATACCCCTGAGGTTGTTCCATGACAGCCTCTTTTTATAAGTCACCATTCAAGAAAGCACTCGTTATGTCCATCTGGTAGATAGACCACCTCGTTGTTGCACATAGGGCTATGAGAGCTCTAATGGTAGACTTGTCTACCACAAGGCTCAAAGTATCCTTATAATCCACCTCTTGTGTTTGTGTGAAGCCTTTGGCTACTATTCTAGCCTTGTACCTTGCCAAGTTGCCATCTGCATTCGTCTTGGTCTTGTACACCCACATGTTTTGGAATATCTTCATGCCTTCCTTCTTGGGTACTAGTTCCCAGGTGTTGTTCTCTTTATGAGCTTTGAAGTCTTCATACATAGCCTTCCTCCACTCTAGTTTGGTCTTTGCCTCCTCATAAGAATCTGTCTCTTGATCTACAATGACATTCAATATGTATGCATAGTGCTTTGCCATTAAATAACCATATTTATACCTTTGTGGGGGTACTTTCTTCCTTGTCAACCTCCTCTCTTGACCTTTGGGATATTTCTTCTTGACTCTATTCAGTTTTACGTTAGGATTGATGACCTCCTTAAGCTCTTCCTCTTGTGACTCCTCTTGAGCTTCCCTAGTGTCATAGTTTATCTCTTACAACCTTCTGTACTTTGAAGTAGGGGATGATCATTCAAAATTCTAAGTTTAAGATTGACCATATGAGTGTACCTTAGATTTAGAAGCCTTTATTTTGCTGATTGTGATTGAATCTTGAGGTTGAATCTACACATCAAGGTCTGCATACTCCTCTTGATCCTCTTCATCCAACTTTGCCTTGCCCTTGTCTTCATACCATGACCTTGACGCATCAGACACAACATCTCTTGACACATATAGCTTCTTTGAGAGAGGGTTGTAGAACATTTAGTTTTTTGCTCAGTTGAGTAGACAATGAACACACATTTCTCACTCTTGGGCTCTAACTTTCTTCTCACTTCACTAGGAACATGAACAAAGCATAGCATCGAAATAGCTTGAGGTGCTCCATGGTTGGTTTCTTGCCATAATAGACTTCATGTGGAGTCAATTTGTGCAAACACCTATTGTAAACCCATTTATCAAATAACAATTTGTATTCACAACCTCAACCCAATACGAGAATGGTAACATAACTTCATTTATGAGACATTTAGCTATCTCAACCAAATGCCTATTCTTCTTGTCTGCAACACCATTTTGTTGAGGGGTGTACCTGCATGTAAAATGCCTTTCTATCCCATTTTCTTGCAATTACTTTGTGAATTCCTTGGAGAAATAATCTCCCCCTCTAGCTGACCTTAGTTTCTTGATGTGTGCATCATATTCTTTCTCAACAAGGGACATAAAATTTTGAAAGCATGAAAACACTTCTGATTTCTCCTTGAAAACATGTAGCCATACCTTTTTGGAGTGGTCATAAATGAAAGTGAAAAAGTACCTAAGTCCTCCCAATGAAACCTCTCTACTATGGCCCCATACATTTGAGTGTATAAGCACCAAGAACTTAGAGGATCTATACTCACTCTTTGGAAATGGCTTCCTTGCTTGCTTACTGTGCTGACAAGCATCCCAAACTCATTTAGAACTTGGGCTTCAATAGTTGGTAGTCCCTGCACTAAACCTAATTTGCACATGCTTTGTAACTTGGTAATATTGATATTTCCTATCCTCTTGTACCAAAGATCAATCTTGGCAATCTTTTGGTTACCAATCGTCACATAACATACCTTGTTGTGTGTAGGAGCAATATCTAGTGTGAACAATCTGCCTTCTTTTCTTCCCTTGGCAATGACATTGGCCCCTTGCTTCACCATGCACCCTTTTGCATCAAATATAACCCGCATACCTCTCTCTACCATTTTTCCTACAGAGATAAGGTTCTTGGAAATAGATGGAACATGGAGCACATCTTTAAGAGTCTTGATAGATTTACCTTTACCTATCTTCACGTATCTCACATGTGTAATGAGATGCTTAGTGTTATCTCTTGTCTCCACACAACCTTTTGATCTTGGGACATACATACGGACAAAAGATTCCTCCATACATGACATGTGATTAGTGTATCATGAGTCTTTGTACCACTTTGTATCCTTGGGATCACTAGTGTAGCCATGTCTCATGGCTAGAAGGGTCTCCTTCTCATCATCCTTCTTGGAGTTGTTAGCATAGTCCCCTTGCTCCTTCTTCTTCTTGCCTTTGTAATCCTTTAACCAACAATTCGAAGAAATATGATTCTGCTTATCCCATATATATATAAAACAAGTTTTACCTTGATGAGGGTTGTTCTTCACTTTACCATTCTTGCCCTTCCTTGAAAATGATGCCTTGCTATCTCCTTCTAAATAAGAGCCTTCTTTCTTGGATTGATTCTACTTGCTTTATCCTCCTTTCCCCTTCTTAACATTGTTGTCTTTGCCCTTGCTAACATATAGGACCTATGAGTGACCATCTTTCTCGGATGTGTCTCCTATGGCAACCTCTTCTGCCACTACGTGTGGGATCAACTCCTCAAGAGTCGGTAGAGGATCTCTATACAAGATGGTAATAATAAGGGGTTTCCACTTGTCTTTCCCTCTCAGCCCATTAAGAGTAATCTACACAAGGTCTTCCTCATCTACTTTGCAGCCAAGGGATGTCAATCGCTCCATCAACTCCTTCATCATTAAGGTGTAGTCAACAATAGATTGACCACTACCCTTCTTCCAAGAATGGAGTTCATTCTTAAGCTGCATCTTTTCACTTCTTGTGCAAGTATCATATATCTTTTCTAAGTCCTTCTAAACATCTCTAGCATGATCAAACTCTGATATATGACCAATCATAGTGTTAGAGATTACATGTGATATGTAGAAGATAGTTGTCCTATGTCTTTCCTACTAATCCTTCAACATCTTCAATTCTTGATTGGTGATCTTTGGATCTTTGGGATCCATATTGGGCTTATCTTCATCTCCACACATAATAGACCATAAACCTTTGCTCATGAGGTAGTTCATGACGTTAAACCTCCATGTTGGTAGTTTTCTTTGTCAAGAAACTCCACTTTTTGACCTAGATTTTCCATAATGAATAGGAAATTAGGGTCACACTAAAATTTACATCTTAATCTTGATGTCCAAGATTTTGTGTTCTTCTCCTAGAGTCTCTGAAGGATATTTCTTGCGCTCATACCAATTGATGGAATTTAATCCCTTAGATGTACACACTAGGAGTGAAAGAAACCAAATGTCTAGGTCCCTTCATCCACAAAAGGGTTGTGCACTTCATCAAGCAAAACATCAAAGGGGTTGGAGTTCTTACCTTCGAAGCTTTAGGAATAATTTTCTTATCACTGCTTTGATTGGGTGTAGAAGCTTCTTGGGGAATTCCCTTGTTTTGACTAGGCGAATTACTTCCTACAACTTTAAAACCATTCTCAAAAATGTTAGTATTATTCATGGGACAGTCCTTTATTAGATGACCTTGTTGGTGACATTTAAAGCATGCATTAGATAGCTTTATGTGGATATTTCTTTGTTCATTTTTTGAAAAAGAAAGTTCGGCCTTGGCCTATTCATCCAGATTTTAATTAAAATAAAGAAGAAAAGTTACAAGTGAATGGGACTAGTGCCCATGGGACCCCAAATCCCACAATGCAGGGGACAAGTTCAGTAAGCTAGAGGGCATTACAAATGAGGCATACATATTCCCAAATCCCACAATGCAGGGGACAAGTTCAGTAAGCTAGAGGGCATTACAAATGAGGCGTACATATTTCTTTGTTCATGAAGCAACATCCTCTAGTGGGGTATTCCTTCGATTTCCCAACACATGGACCTGATGATCTCAGACCATTACCCGATTACTCTTTCTTTCAAACCGATTCCCATGCTTCGGAAAGCTCCTTGGTTTCATGCTTGTCAGACATTGTTTTCCCTCCCCTTTGTCCAACAAGAAATTTCCACAGTTTGGACGGAGGCCTTTGCCTACTGTAGTGAACCGGCTAAGTGTTGGAGAAGCACGGTGGAAAGGACTCGGCAATTTCTGATAAGGACTCATAAGGCTATAAGAGATATCCAAAAAAAAGGAGAGAAACAGTATAGCGAAGGCTCTCATGGCTTGAAGAAGAAGTGAACAAAGGTAACTTGCAATGCCAACAAGGTCTTCTAAAAATCAGGGGCAGACTAAGAATCGAGGAGGAGGTTCAAAGGAAAAATCTTCAAATATTCTTAGATTGGCGGGCCGGGAAGGCCGACGAACCTTCGAAAGAGATGTGTAACATCCTCGAAAGGAAACAAGCTAGGGAATCCATCCCCTTCTTGGTCCATAAAAATGGGATTGAATGTAGCACAAAAGTTGAGAATAGATCTATCATCGTCGAGCACTTTACCCATCTTCGTGAGGTCTCGACACCGATTTCCCCACATAGGCATGAATGCATGGCAACCATATCAAGGATTGCTCAATCTTGAATCGCACATAACTTGAATTCATTGCTGGATACTAACATTTTCGAGAACGAAATTATCGAGGTGATTGATGCTCTTCCCAATGGAAAAAGTCCGGGTCTTGATGGCCTCACCAATGAGTTTTTCAAGTCCTTCAAGAACGTGGTGGCCACCCTGCTACGTCTGGTGTGGAAAGAGGCTCTCTCCTTTGGTGCCCTCCGTGAGTGTCTTAATAATGGTGTCATTAAGTTAATTCACAAAAGGGGAGATAAGAACAAAATTGAAAATTGGCGGTCGATTACCATGCTCCAAATTGGATACAAAGATAATTTCCAAAGTTATCACCAACAGAATCTCTTGTCACTTAAAGTCATGGCTTTGTGAGGACTAGAAAGGTTTTATCAAAGGTAGATCTATACTTGAAGCAATTGTCAATATTTGGGAAGGCTTGCGTTTGCTGAGGAGTCTGCACAAGATCTGATATTCATTAAGATCGACTTTGACAAAGCATATGAGAGATTGGAATGGGAATTTATTCTTCAATCGATGAAAGACCTTGGATGCAGCCAAAAGTTTACGAAGATGGTTTCCACTCTTCTCGGAAACGCTTCAACGTGAATAAATATCAACGGTAAGCTCTCTGAGCCCATACGTTTAAAAAGATCTATCAAGCAAGGCTGCCCTCTGGCTCCACTACTCTTTGCTATCGCCTCGAACGGCCTCAGTCCCTTATTAAAGCATCACATGGACTCTAGCAATCTCAAGGGTCTTTCCCTACCTCTAAATCACGGCCAAATGATTGCTAAACTCTTTGTTGATGACATGAATGCCTTTGTGCATAATGATATGAACAGCATTGAGGTGTTCTGGAGTTACCTCGACACCTTTTGTGTGGCATCTGGTTCAAAAATCAACCATGCTAAAGCTGCTTTCAGAGCAATCCGCGGACCTCCACCCCAATTGTTGTTAGATCAGGGGTGTCAAGTTATCCCTAAAAGTCAAGTCTTTCGTCTCCTCGGCATTCCGATGGAGTCAGCATCACAATGGACCAACGATGGAATTGGGTGCTAGCCAAGCTGGATAGCAAAGTAAATCAATGGAAAGGTATACAAGTCAACTTGGCACGGAGTGCTATGGTTGTTCACACATTTATGCTTTCAAAAACTATTTACTTTATCTCGTGTTAGAGGCCTAAGGAGAAAGAGTTGGCCAAAGTGGAAAGAATCTACAGAAACTTCCTTTGGACTGGGAACCCCAACAGGAGGGGGATTCCCAAAATTAAATGGGAATTGCATTAGCTCGAAAGACTTAGGGGGCTTGGGTATTTTGGATATCGTTGGGTTGACTAACAAGCTGGTGACAAAGGGGCTTATCAAAGCTTGGAGCAATAGTGAGTCCTCTTGGGCTAAATTGATCTTCAGAAACATGGAAGACCTTACCTTAGTTGGCCATCCTGGTTGGAAGGACATAGCGATTCTCTCGCTCTTGTTCTCTCCCCACCCCATGTCCCCTAAAGGCTCTAGCCTTCTGTGTTCTTTATGGAAGAGTTGGAACAAGGCCAAACAATCCATCAGAATTAATGATGAGTGGAAGTGGGCAGCTGGGATAAGACAAAATTACTCTATTTGGCTCCAGATCAATGGCATTAGGGGGGTGGAGCCTTGGAACCTCCAAACTGCAAAGCGGTTATGGAACAAGGGGTTCAAACAGTGGAAACAGCTCTGGAAACAAGAGACGAGCCAGTGGATTAGGTTCAAAGTCTTAGACCCGAGACATAGAGTTACCCTCGAGGAATGGACTCTTCTTCAATGCAGGTGTTTAGCGTGGGACCGCTCAACTACCCGCCTTCTTTGCGGACATGATCTTCCTTGTCGAGAGGGCCTCAATGGAGCAATTGTAAGAAAATATCCAGAGTCCCCAACTTCGAAGAGAACTTAGATTTTCATCACACTCTTAACAAGAGGTGGTGCCTTTCTTGGACCAAACTTCGATGGGAACTTAAGTTCATGTCTATTTGGCACCCCCTAATTGTGATCAAAAAGTCCGTTCTCATGTGGCAGATCTTGCATAAGGGAATCTAGACCAATGCAAGGGCTAGCAAAATCTGTGGTGTGCCGCCATGGTGCAAGCATTGCCATCGATGCATAGAAGATTTAGCTCACCTATTCTTCAATTGCCCCAAGTTGCATGTTATCTAGCATCATGTGACGTTGGTATTGAGACTCACGAACCAAATCAATTGGCAACAAGCGTTGTTGGGTGAGGCAGTTGGCTGCCCATCGAGGCTATGGAATGCCATCAGGGGTAAGACTCTTTGGAAGATTTGGAGGGAGCGATGTGCTCTCAATTTTGGCCAAACTCCTAAGGAATGGTCAATCGAGAAATCCTTGTTTCTTCTAGGTAAAAGAATCTCTTGAGATAAGAGATCTCCATCGTTTAGACATCATTGTATTTATCTCCTCAAAAACAACAAGTTGAAACCCAAATGGGTCCCACATGAGGGAGATGATAGATTTATCCACCTCATTTGTAATGCCCACTAGCGTGGCATTCTCTTCCCCTGCACTGTGGGATTTGAGGGGTACCATGAGCACTAGTCCCATTCACTTGTAACTTTTCTTCTTTATTTTAATTAAAGTATGGGAGAATAGGCTAAGGCCGAGCTTCCTTTTATTAAAAAAAAAACACCCCATTCTTTTTTTTTTTTTAAATAAAGGAAGTTCAGCCTTAGTCTAATCTCCCGGACTTTAATTATAATAAGGAGAAAAAGTTACAAGTGAATGGGACTAGTGCCCATGGGACCCCCCAGATCCCACAATGCAGGGGAGGAGTATGGCAAGCTACAGGGCATTACAAATGAGGTGGATAAAATTATCATCACCCTCATGTGGGACCCATTTGGGTTTCAACTTGTTATTTTCAAGGAGATAAATACAGTGATGTCTAAACGGCGGCGATCTCTTGACTCGGGAGATTCTTTTACCAAGGAGAAACAAGGATTTCTCGATCGACCATTCCTTAGGGGTTTGGTCAAAATTGACAGCACAATGCTCCCTCCAAATCTTCCAGAGAGCCTCACCTCTTATGGCATTCCACAGCCTCGATGAGCAACCGATCGCCTCACCCAACATCACCTGTTGCCAGTTGATTTGACTCGTGAGTCTCAGAACTCGGGTCACGTGGTGCCAGATAACGCGGGACTTGGGGCAGTCGAAGAACAGGTGAGCTAAGTCTTCGATGCACCGATGGCAACGTTTGCACCATGGCGGCACACCACAGATTTTGTTAGCCCTTGCATTGGTCCAGATACCTTTATGCAAGATCTGCCACATGAGAACGGACTTTTTGACCTCAATTAGGGGGTGCCAAATAGACATGAATTTTAGCTCCCACCGAAGTTTGGTCCAAGAAAGGCACCATCTCTTGTTAAGGGTGTGGTGAACATCCAAATCCTCTTTGAAGTTGGGGATTCTGGAAAGCTTCTTACCATTGCTCCATTTGAGGCCCTCCAAGCAAGGAAGATCCTGATCGCAGAGAAGGCGGGTAGTTGAGCGGTCCGAGGCTAAACACCTGCTTTGAAGAAGAGTCCATTCCTCAAACGTAACTCTAAGTCTCGGGTCCAATTCTTCGAACCTAATCCACTGGCTGGTCTCTTGTTTCCAGAGTTGTTTCCACTATTTGAACCCCTTGTTCCATAACCGCCTTGCAGTTTGGAGGTTCCAAGACTCCACCCCCCGAATGCCACTGATCGGGAACCAAATAGAATCATTTTGTCTTATGCCAGCCGCCCACTTCCACTCATCACTGATTCTGATGAATTGTTTGACCTTGTTCCAATTCTTCCATAAGGAACATACGAGGCTAGAGCCTTTAGGGAAGACCGGGTGGGGGGAGAACAAAAGCGTGAGAATCCCTAAGTCCTTCCAACCAGGGTGGCCAACAAAGGTAAGGTCTTCCGTGTTTTTGAAGATCAATTTGGCCCAAGAGGACTCCCTATTGCTCCAAGCCTTGATAAGCCACTTTGCCGCCAACTTGTCAGCCAACCCACCAATATCCAAAATTCCCAATCCCCCTGAGTCTTTAGGGCTAATGCAAGTTTCCCATTTGATTTTGGGAATCCCCCTTCTATTGGGGTCCCCAGTCCAAAGGAAGTTTCTGCAGATTCTTTCCACTTTGACCAAGTCTTTCTCCTTAGGTCTCCAACACGAGATAAAGTAAATAATTGTAGAGAGCATAAATTTGTTAACAACCATAGCACGCCCTGCCAGGTTGACTTGCATACCTTTCCACTGATTCAGCTTCCTATCCAGCTTGGATAGCACCCAGTTCCAGCGTTGGTCCATTGAGATATCGAAACCCATCGGAATGCCAAGGAGACGGAAGACTTGACCGCTAGGGATAACTTGACACCCCTGATCCACCAACAATTGGGGAGTATATCCGCTGATTGCTCTAAAAGCAGTTTTAGCATGGTTGATTTTTGAGCCTGATGCCACACAAAAGGTGTGGAGGCACCACCAAAACACCTCAATGTTGTTTATATCGTTATGCACAAAGGCATTCATGTCATCAGCAAAAAGTCGCACAATCATTTGGCCATGATTTAGAGGTAAGGAAAGACCGTTGAGATTGCCAGCGTCCATGTGATGCTTTAATAGGCAGCTGAGTCCATTCGAGGCGATGGCGAATAGTAATGGAGCTAGAGGGCAGCCTTGCCTAATTGATCTTTTTAAACGAATGGGCTCAGAGAGCTTACCGTTGATGTTTATTCTAGTTGAAGCATTTCCAAGAAGAGTGGAAACCATCTTCGTGAACTTTTGGCTGCATCCAAGGTCTTTCAATGATTGAAGAATAAAGTCCCATTCCAATCTGTCATACGCTTTGTCGAAGTCGATCTTAATGAAAACCAGATCTTGAGCAGACTCCTCAGCAAAAGCAAGGCCTTTCCAAATATCGATAATTGCTTCAAGTATAGATCTACCTTTGATAAAACCTTTTTGGTCCTCGCACAGCCATGACTTTAGATGACAAGAGATTCTGTTGGCGATAACTTTTGCAATTATCTTGTATCCAGTTTGGAGCATGGTAATCGGACGCCAGTTTTCAATTTTGTTCTTATCTCCCCGTTTGTGGATTAACTTGATGACGCCATTATTGAGGCACTCAGGGAGGGTGCCGAAAGAGAGAGCCTCTTGCCACACGAGGCGCAGCGGGGTGGCCACCTGATGTTTGAAGGACTTGAAAAACTCATTGGTAAGGCCATCCGGACCCGGACTTTTCCCATTAGAAAGGGCATCAATAACCTCGATAATTTCATTCTCGGAGATGTTAGCATCCAGTAGAGCAATCAAGTTCTGTGGGATTCTCGTTTGAGCAACCCTTGAGATGGTTGCCATGGCTTCGCACCCGTGGGGGGAAAGAGGAGTCGAGACCCCGAGAAGATTGTTAAAGTGTTCGACAATGATAGATCTATTCTCCATTTCCGTGCAACATACAGTTCCATTGTTATCGACCATTAGGGGGATGGATTCCCTAGCTTGTTTCCTTTTGAGGATGTTACACATCTCTTTCGTTGGTTTGTCGGCCTTCCTTGCCCACCAATCTTTGAAGAAAATTTGAAGATTTTTCCTTTGAACCTCCTCCTCTAACCTTAGTCTTCCCCTGATTTTCAAAAGACCTTGTTGGCAATGTAGCTTACCTTTGTTCACCTCTTCTTCAAGCCGTGAGAGCCTCCGGTACACTGTTTCTCTTCTTTTTTTTCGGATTTCTCTTATAGCCTTTTGAGTCCTGATTAGAATTTTTCGAGTCCTTTCTACTGCGCTTCTCCAACACTTAGCCGGTTCATTACAGTAAGCAAAGGCTTCCGTCCACACCTCATAAATTTCTTGGTGGACAGAGGGGAGGGAAAATGATGTCTAACAAGCATGAAACCAAGGAGCTTTCTGGAGCATGGGAATCAGTTTGAAAGACAGAGTAATCGGATAGTGGTCTGAGATAGTCACGTCCATGTGTTGGGAAATCGAAGGCATACCCCACTGAAGGATGGTGTTCTGATCGATGTAGCATCTATCAAGTCTTGCTTTCCTCAAAGAGTCCCCCGACTGGAGATTTGACCAGGAGAACCCCTTCATGTCTTTCACCTCAACGAGATCGAGATGGAGCTTGATTTTATCCCATATCTCTTTCTCCTGACCTTCAATAATTTTTCCTTTGTTATTCCATCGGTCCTCAGGAAACTCAACCATGTTGAAGTCCCCACGAATCAGAACATTGTGTGAAAGGGAGTCGAGGGACGCCCAAGTATCCATTCTATCTGCTTCACCATTAGGGGCATAAATTGAGACCATAGTGAACTGGAAAGGGAACCCGAAAGAGGCAGCAATCCAACGATGATTCCGACCTTCAAAAGTCGAGGTCACATTGCCAGACACGGAGTGACTAATGCCGATAGAAGCACCCCCCGTCCCTCTAGGGTGAGAAGTGGAGAACCAAAGGTGGTTCGGAGAAATGCATTTAAGCCGTTTTTGTAAATCCTCTCCATCAATTTTAATCTCTTGTAAGCAAATAAAGTCCGGGGCGAAGCACTTGTCTTTGAACCACTGGCCAAGAATCGAAGCTCTTGACAGGTCAGACAGACCCCTGACGTTTAAAGATGTGAATTTCATTGATGATGGTTGCCCTCTTTGAGGGGAGGGACCCGATCTTTTTTCTTCTTGTGGTCTTCTTTTTTCCTCCCTACTTCTTGACTAAGGATCCTACTCTTGAGGGGGCTCTTCCAAGGCATGCCGGAAGGTTGTTTTCCTTTAAGCTTTGACTTTTGTTGCGGTAATCTTGGAAAGCATACCGGGAGGGTAGGACTTAGAGAGGAGCTTTCGCTGTCTGGGTTGTCTTCATTGCTGGTAGTGAAGCCTTCCTCTTTACTCGTGGTATAACCTTCTTGGTTGTCTTCTTTGCTGGTAGAGCACCCAAGGGTATTATCAGTGGGGTCTTCTTCAAAGTGGTTGTCCCCTGGGAAGTCAACCTCATTAATCTCTTTTTCTAGGTTACTGTATATGTTATTCGAGGGGGCAACTGTCGTAGTATTCCTTGCTGTTGATCTTTGAGAGCTAACTTTCCTCCTGCGTCTCACTTCAGTGAATCTGAATCTGTCTCAGCAACGCGAGTTCCCTCTTCTTCCTCCATTGGAGGGGGATGACCCCGAGTGGCATCTTGGGGGAGAGGGTGTAGGGTCCCATCTAGTTTAAGCTTGTTCTTATTGGAACTTTTCTTCAGGGGGCAGTCTTTGATCCTATGACCTTGATGCCCGCACCGGAAGCACGCGTTTGGCAAATTCTTGTAAGTGACCTCTTGTGTCCAAGTCTTACCATCTTCACAGTTTATGGAGATCTTCGAGGGAAGGACCTGGTTCAAGTCTGTTTCAACGCAGATCTGTGGATGCCATCTTGCATTGAAAGAATGTTGAGCACCATCGTAGATTAACCCCCCAACATCCTGTCTTGCGGCCATCGGGCGACCGATCAGTGATACGATTTCAGGAAGAAATCCATACATGAAGAAAGGCAGATTGGGAAGCTCTACCCAAAGCGGGTAGCGAAGAGGCTTTGATCTGTTCGGGACAAAGTCTGGGGTCCACTTAAATAGGCAAAGGGTGGATCGGCCCACTTGCCAGGAGCCGGCTTGCAGGGCTTGGAAGGCCATCTCTTCGTTCTCAAATACTAGAAGCAGGTGGTTCGCTGGCAGGAATTGACATTTGGACACAATTAGGCCACGCGGGAACCACTCCTTGCGAAGCCAAGTTCTCACACTTTCAAGAGGGGGCCTGGGGCCAAACATTTGACCGATCAAGCAAGTTTTCATCAGTTCTTCTTGCTTTGCGGCCACAGACTCCTTGCATAAAGAGACCTCTGGGGGCGCGACGTCCACTGGGACGGACTCCATCTCGAGTGGGGACACGGACTGAGGGGGAGCCACATTGTTCAAGATTAACGAGGGAATAGAAGTCGACATTTGAGAGAGAGGACGCGAGAAAACAAGAGTTGCAATCCACGGTCCCACGCTATTCGCAAAAGGGGAAACCCTCTTCCAGGAAAAATTCTCTGATTTCCTTCATCTCCAAACCTTTAGTTTTTTTTATATATATTTTTTATTACTTTTTAGAGCTGAAGAAAAAACACTTTAAACGATGACACTCCTAAAGAAAAATCAACTTTCACGCGACACCTACTTCTTCTCACGGTCCACTTTCAGAAGCTTAAAGCTTTCAGCTAATCGATTAGAAGCAAAAACCATCCGTGGGTTAAGAAAAGCTTTTAAAGTCACGGTGGTACACCCGCGCACAGCTTGAGCGTTCAAAGAGTATTTAACAAGCTCCTTGAATTTTCTTTTGCTTCTTAATGACTTCAACTTGTTACTTAGAACGCTCCACTTGCTAACGCTCCACTTGCTAAGACCTGAGGGAAAAACTAGGAGAGGTCAAACCGTAGAGGTCCTTTTTAATCTTGAGTTTCTATGTCAAAACGGGTATCGAGAACCTCCCACAAACGGGTAGTTTAATTCCTCAAAGCAACTAGCCGAACGAATGGGTTTGCTTCCCAAAAAAGACGAAAAAAAAGAGAAACCAATCCCACGTCGCGATAGACCCACCCAAGTGTCGCGATAGCCCCACAGGCCAACTGTCGCGATAGACGCGCACCCCGATAGATGCACACCCCAAGTATCGCGATAGACCTCCAGCCCAAGTGTCGTGATAACCCCGCAGCCCAAGTGTCGCGACAACTCAAGCGTTGCGACAGACACCACACCTGCCGCTGCGGAAGAAAATGGAGGTCGTCCGTCGTCCGCCAGCAGAAGAACAGCACAGTCCGTCAAACAATGCAAGCAGAGGCCGCTCAATGGCTCAGAGATGCCATGCCAAACCTCCTTCCGTCATCATGACTTGGTGTGCTAATGCATAGAAAGCATGATGTGAGTGAGGGGAACAAGAGGGCGAAAAATCTAATGCTCAAACGTCTTTATTGCACAATTTGCATCTCAATGACGTAAAAATCTGAATGGAAGCTTTGCTGTTGAACTTCGTTAGACAAGGTGCAATTGAAAAAAGATTAGCTAAGAGTCTTGCGACAGAGAAAGATCGGATATTATTAAGCTGAATATCTGCATTTTTGATATACATCAGCTTGGTTGTGAAGCGCAGAACTTGCCTCGCAGAAAAAGTAACTACACGCATAGTCGACGAACTAGTAGAACGTCTTACTCTTGGACATGGTGCTGTAGAAACTGTGTTTTCAACTTGACATAAAACACCCCATTCTAGTCTTTAACGTTTATGCTGTATTTAATAGGCTTTCAAATCTCCATTTCAGCTCGGGGTGCGTGCAGGTCATCATCGCGATTGCGTGCCTTGCTCAGCATCACGACGCTCTAAATGTGTCATAGCGATCATCTCGGGCTGCGTGCTGGTCTTCATCGTGACTGTGCGGTTCCCTTTTTGCCTTAAAAAATCTTCGATTCCCTTCAATTCCCTTTTGCCTTCGATTCCCTTTTGCCATAAAAAATCATCGGCCGCTAGTGTCTCAAGCTTTATTATTTCACCGACTTCCTATTGCCTTAATATTTAACCACTCCGTTTTGCACGGCGAGGACATTTTTAGCTCTATGGGATTTGGCAGCTAGTAGTTCTTGTTCGTTCAAGGTCCTTTTCATAGTTGGCTCTTCAATCTGGGGTCTTCCTCTAGACCTTTGGTTGTGTAGCCCTTCATGTTCGATCTCACCTACCTCATCACTTGAAGTTTTGTAAGCCAAAGTTTAATTTAGAGAAGCAATTCGTGACCTCACGAGCGGCCTTTCTAGAAGCTTTCCCTCAGTGCACTTTTTGGGGAGCCTTGCTTTGGCTCCAATGGCTCTCTCCCTCGTGAAAAGCAACCCAGCCCCAACCCCGGGGGCAATTGGTAACCTGGCTCCGATTTTGAAGGGGGGATCTTGCGCCGCTCTTGTGACCCTTGAGGGTGGCGAGCCTCCATTAGTCTCTCTCAGCAGAGCAGCTATTTTGTTGAAGCAAGAAGACCTCAAGAAAGTATGTCTCGTTGCACAAGTGTCTAGCCCCACGCCACTGCTCAAAATTGTGCAACAGTGGCTTCATAAAGAGTGGTTCCCCTGTGGGTTGATTGTTAGTAAGTGTCAATTCTTACTGACTAGCCATATGTTGCTAGTCTTTGAGAATGAAGACATGGCATTCCAAGCCCTCAGCATCGGAACGTGGCAACTCGGGCAGGAGACCTTGTGCCTGTTTAAATGGTCCCCTGATTTTAGTCCCCAGAAATGGAAATCTCTTCATTACCCCCTCTGGGTTGAGCTCACTAGCCTGCCCTACTTCTTGTACAACTTTGTGTAGGACATCATTTCCCCTATCAGCAAGCTGTTGGCTTCGTAGGAGGATGTTGGTGGTTTCATTTATGAAGGGCCGAGACACTCCTTCAAGGCTCGCTGACACCCTCAAATTTGTGTTGAGGCTGACCTTAGCACGCCACTTCCATCAAAGATCAAGGTGGACTTGGGCGAAGGGGATGTCTGGGAACAAGATGTTTATTACAAAAACCTACCTAATGCGTGCTTCCACTTTGGCCAACAAGGCCACATGATTAAACATTACCCATTAAGCCAAAAATGCAAACAAAACTTGAAGCACCCAGAAAAGCTCAAGATAACATTGGAATACCGAATCACCGGGCAAACAAAGAGGAAGCTAAGGGGCCCCTAAACGCAGACACCAATTAAGAAGGGTTCACGGAAGTTAGAAGAAGAAGGAAAAGAAGCCCTAGGGTGGTCTCTGAGAGAAATCGAACGACTGATACCCCCCCCCCCCAAACAACTTGTATTACAATCTTGAAAAGGAGATCAATGAGCTTAACTACCCAAACACGAACGAGTTTGAGGTGGATACCAGCAATAAATCTGTAGAGATCTATGACCACAAAGAAACCAATCAGGAGGTTTACACCAAAAGCAACGAAAAAGACTTTACCACCAATAATGAAGACAACATGGATAGTGAAAGTTCCATCACTCGGTCGATGATTTCGGAAGCGATTTCCTGCTCATTCCAACAGGAGGCCTCTCGCAAGGGAAAACAGCCTATTGAGGTACCTGGAAAAGCACCCACAAGAACAAACTGCTAAGTTGGGATCCCTTCCCTACGAAGAAGAAAGATGAATCCAAGAAGAAGAAGGATAAGACCCCCTTCGGCAAGGAGGGTTGCTTACAAGAATCATTATCATCTCGCTAAATGCAAGGGGGCTGAATAACTCCTCAAGAGCGACCATCATTGGTCAATGGCTTTGTGACATTTGCCTAACATTGAATTTATCTATATTCAATATTCAAGAAACTAGAATCTATGGAGTAGACCTACAAAAATTCCTTAGACATATTTCCCCGACCCATGTTTGGATGTGGACATTGCCCTCACGGGGATCCGGTGGGATGGTAATTGGTATAAATCATTATTGGTTTGAAAAGCTAGAGAACTGCCTAGAAGATGAGAACCATAGATGGATAGCCCTGTGCTTTGGTGCCCCTTTTCGTTTTACACTGGTCTCAATGTACACCCCAAACGGGGAAGTTGAGCGGCTTAATACCTATGCCTCCTTGGACTAGCTCCCCCACAACGTACTAATTTGTGGCGAGTTCAATATGGTTGGGGACCCTACGGAGAGGTGGAATGGCAAGGGTTGGGTCACCAACTACTAAAAGAAAGTTACTTGGCACAAAACCAAGCTTCTCTTGGATCTGGATGAATTCAAAGGTTCAAATGGCTTTTCATGGTCAAATCTCCAAGCGGGCGAGGACCTCAGGAAAGCTAGAGTGGATAGAAGGTACATTTCTAAGACCATTATTCATGAATGGGGCCTTCCTTCCCTCTTGCAATGCACCAATCTCGCCATCTCTAATCACTACCCGATCATTCTCTCCTTCAGTCCTCTCTCCAAAATGCGTAAGGCTTCTTGGTTTCATGTCTGCTCTTCATCTTTCTCTCTCCCCTCCGTCCATCAAGAGATTGTTGAGGTGTGGAAAGAGGCTTTCGCTTCCTACTCGTCCCTAGCAAAGAGTTGGAGATGTGAAGTCGATAAGTCACAACAAATGATGATTAGAACCAGGAAGATGGTTGAGTCGGTTAGACGTGGATGCAGAGAAGCTCTCTATCACACACTTTGGAGACTCGAGGAGGAACTGGACAAAGGAAAAGCTCAATCCCAGAAGGGTCTAAGAAGAATTAGAGCACTATTGAGATATATATGAGGAAGAAATTCAAATGAAAAAATTATGAATTTTCTTTAAGGAGTGGTGGGCTAGCAAAGCCCAAAATCCTACCAAAGAGATATGCAGTATCCTTAAAAGGAAACAAAATAGGGAATTGAGCCCCCTATTGCTCAATTGAAATGGTGTTGCTTGCAATTTTGAAGAGGAAAATATTGGAATCAAAGAAGAACATTTTAGGAGACTCCTGGTGATCTTGAATCCCCTCTCACTTCATAGACATGAGTGCATGGTGGCCATCTCTTGGGTCTCCTCCCATAGGATTCCACACAACCTTCGGTCCATGCTTGATGCCCCTATCTCGGAAGGAGAAATCATTAAAGTCATTGACACCCTCCATGGTGGGAAAAGCCCGGGGCGAGATGGTCTCACTAATGCGTTCTTTAAGTCGTTCAAGATGGTTTTGTCCTCCCCTCTTCGCTTGCTCTGGCAAGAGGCGCTGTCGTAGAGATTTACATCTCTACGTATCCACATCTTTACATATCCACATCCAGTGTTTGATTAATCCAAATCTAAATAATTTTCTACTGAGAATGTTGCAGATATTTTACCGAAGCATTGGCTAGAAATAGTCATGAGAAGATTTGCAATTACTGAAGATTGTACCAATATGACATTGCAGGGGGGATTGTTGGAAAACAATATACTATTGGTCCAATATTGTCCACTAAGTACAATCTAATATCACTCCTTCCTACAAGATGCTCTCAAGAATAGACCGGCACGCAACAGCATATATAGCAGTTCTGTTGGTCCTTTGTACAACAAGAGCGTGTTGGCGCAGTGGGTGGAGTCAAACTCTCTCAAACGGGTGACGCGAGTTCGAACCCCAATTGACGCAGCGCGAAAGACTTTTATGCTTTTGCTTTTATTAAAGGAATGAACAACGATCATAATTGACGGACGGATTTATTCCGATTGCGAAAAGTCGACGGAGTTGCGTTTTGACATCGTTAGCTATCATAAGCGATTATGCTCGTTTTGCTTTATTATCTGCTTTTCAAGATGGACAAACTACTATATAAGAATTAGCTTGGATCACTATAAAAGAGGCCTTCACCAATATCCAACACAAGCTATCTTCTTACAAGCTCTTGGAGGTTCTGAAGCTCTTGGAGGAGTTCTTGGAGGTGGAGTTGGAGGAGTTGGAGGAGAGGTTCTCACACTCTTGAGGAGTGTTGGTCCACATCTTAGTGTGGAGGTTCTGCTCACATGATTGAGGAGGACATCATGATTTATGATGTTTTGGTAACTTGTATTTGTTTCTGTTATCTGCATTCTATTTGTATAGAAACATTATTTTGAATTAATTGACTCTCCAATTTCCTCACATCTCTCTCGTTTCCAAACTCTCTTATGTTATCTGCATCATATTTGTATGAACACATTATTATGAATTAATTGACTCTCCAATTTCCTCACATCTCTCTTATTTCCGATCTCTCTTATGATGTTAATGAATTGTATGTGTGATTTGAGTTATGATTTCATCTGATTATCTGTGAGCGTCTATATTTGAGTTCTACCTCTTAAGTTGCCCGAAGCACCCTGCGTGTACCGTCTATTTGGAACACAAGCAGTTGGCCTGATCCACCCAACTGAGCCCTTCGCGACATTTGAACCCGACGTGAAATTGTTCCACGGCATTTGGCAATTAGGAGGTACAATATCAAGCTCAATTCCAGGTACGCATATTTTACTTCTACGTTGATTATATTAGTGAACAATGGGCAAAAAGGGGGTTGCAAAACACACCACACAAGACATAGGTTCTAGTGTGGAAGCATTAATTGAAAAGAGGTCTCCAGAATATGATGAACAATTCAAAGATATGGAGTCACGAATAATTGCATCCATAAATGAAAAACTTGAGCCATTAACTTCATATATCTCAATGATGAATTCAATATTAGGGAAAACTAATGAACTTATGAAATCATTAAATACACAGTTTAATCAAGAATTTGGGAATTTAGAAAGAGCTGTTCACTATGAACTTTCAAATTTGATAGAGAGTATGGAAAATCTATCTAATCATGTGAGAGAACTTGCAACATCAAAGACTATTAGCTATGAAAATTCAAGTTTGAAAGAGAATATTGAAATTCTAACCAATCAAGTAAAAGAAATTACCACATGTAAGTGTAAATATGATCATCAAGTACAAAGTTTGTCTACTCAAGTTTTTGATAAAAGACATTCATCTGACCATAGAAGATCCACCCCTAGAGCTACTCATAGAAGATTAAATCAACCTATAAGATGCTTTTGGTGTGATCAATTTGGCCATATGTTTTGGAATTGTAATGCATATGAGAATGCTTGTAAACTTAAATTGGTCACTGAAGTTGATAAGAAAATTTGCAAATACCATGATCACTTGACTTTGCACTTGAACTTAGGAAGAGGTGGAATTAAAGAGTATTTTGCTCAAACAAAATCTAAGCCAAGATCATTTAGAAAACAATGGAAACCAAAGAGATACGATGATAAGAAATCTTCTGAACAAGAAACTATGATAGAAATTGAGAATCAAGTTAAATGTTTTGAAGAAAAGAAAAGTAAACAAGTCAAGTTGAATAAACATAAAGTTGAACAAATTTTGCAAGAAAGATTGGAAGAAGATGAGCAAGAATTTGAAAAGTCTGTACAATTGAAAAAGAAACATGACAAATATATGTACTATGTGATCCAAAGTTTCTAGAAAATGATAAATTATTTGATCAAGAAAAGGTTAAGAACTTGAAAGTTCAAATGAACCATGATATTAACGATGAACAATCTATTCAAAGTGAACATGAAGATATCAATGAAATTGATGAGAGTACAAGCAATGCTCAAAATATTAAAGAAAAGGAAAAACAATGGATTCAAGATGCTATCAAACAAATTGAACAAAATATTAAATATTCATCAAAGTCTTCTAAACCTTTATCTTTGCAAAAAAAAGAACAGGTTGAAGATGATCCATGAGGAACAGGTGCTGATGATTGAAGAGATCCTTAGATAGGAAATGATGAGTGAAATTGTAGTGAGGATGAATTGTAAAGCATGTTTTTTTATACTAATTTTGATGTTTTTCATGAGACAGGAACACACTTCTTCAAAATTATCTTTGATAATAATGATGGATGAGATTATTGAGAGTGTTTGAGTGATTTGAGAGGATTATTTGATTGAAGAGTGAGAATTGAGTGTTGACTTTAATGCATTTTAGTCTTCTTTTCTTACTCTCCATTATTTGCACCATATTAAGTCTATCTTGCATTCAGAGTATGCATAAACCAATGTATATTCACATATATTTATTTCTTTAGCCTGCACAATCTACTTGCACTTGTAAACAAATTAAAAAAAGGATGACATCCAATTTAAAAAACAGATATCAAAAATTCTGAAGAACCTCAACATCAACTTCCTCTTACCTACCTTTTGCACCATGATTTTTGGAACAATGCACTTAAAGTATGCATGGTAGGGTCTCACTACATGACCTTGCATCCAGGCACATTTTGAGCTTTACCCATGCACTTTGAGTGATTGTAAGGATTGTTGTATATATACATTGATATGTATGTGAGTGAGCGCACAAACTTCATCATCAAATGCCTTTTACCCTGATACTTGCACCATGTTTGTTTACTTATGCACCTAAAGTATGCATGATAGGGTCTCATTACATAACCTTGCATCAAGGCACAGTTTTGAGATTTACCCATGCACTTTGAGTGATTGTAAGGATTGTTGTATATATACATTGATATGTATGTGAGTGAGCGCACAAACTTCATCATCAAATGCCTTTTACCCTGATACTTGCACCATGTTTGTTTACTTATGCACCTAAAGTATGCATGATAGGGTCTCATTACATAACCTTGCATCAAGGCACAGTTTTGAGATTTACCCATGCACTTTGAGTGATTGTAAGGATTGTTGTATATATACATTGATATGTATGTGAGTGAGAGCACATGCTTCGTCTACAAATGCCAATTACCTTATCTTTTGCACCATATTTTAACCATGAATTTCCAAAGTATGCAATTGATAGGGCTACATTATATGGCCTTGCATAGGCACATTTTTTATCTTCCCATGCACTTGACAGATGATTTCAAGATTCAATGTTCCTATGAAATGACAGATTATTTTGAAGCTGAAAAAAGATTTGAAGATTGGCCCATCAAGGATGATGTGCAAGTTTAGTAGGGACGAATGTCGTAGAGATTTACATCTCTACGTATCCACATCTTTACGTATCCACATCCAGTGTTTGATTAATCCAAATCTAAATAATTTTCTACTGAGAATGTTGCAGATATTTTACCGAAGCATTGGCTAGAAATAGTCATGAGAAGATTTGCAATTACTGAAGATTGTAGCAATATGACATTGCAGGGGGGATTGTTGGAAAACAATATACTATTGGTCCAATATTCTCCACTAAGTACAATCTAATATCACTCCTTCCTACAAGATGCTCTCAAGAATAGACGGGCACGCAACAGCATATATAGCAGTTCTGTTGGTTCTTTGTACAACAAGAGCGTGTTGGCGCAGTGGGTGGAGTCAAACTCTCTCAAACGGGCGACGCGATTTCGATTCCCAATTGACGCAGCGCGAGAGACTTTTATGCTTTTGCCTTTATTAAAGGAACGAACAACGATCATAATTGACGGACGGATTTATTCCGATTGCGGAAAGTCGACGGAGTTGCGTTTTGACATCGTTAGCGATCATAAGCGATTATGTTCGTTTTGCTTTATTATCTGCTTTTCAAGATGGACAAACTACTATATAAGAATTAGCTTGGATCACTATAAAAGAGGCCTTCACCAATATCCAACACAAGCTATCTTCCTACAAGCTCTTGGAGGTTCTGAAGCTCTTGGAGGTTCTGAAGCTCTTGGAGGAGTTCTTGGAGGTGGAGTTGGAGGAGTTGGAGGAGAGGTTCTCACACTCTTGAGGAGTGTTGGTCCACATCTTAGTGTGGAGGTTCTGCTCACATGATTGAGGAGGACATCATGATTTATGATGTTTTGGTAACTTGTATCTATTTCCGTTATCTGCATTATATTTGTATAGAAACATTATTATGAATTAATTGAATCTCCAATTTCCTCACATCTCTCTCGTTTCCAAACTCTCTTATGTTATCTGCATTATATTTGTACGAACACATTATTATGAATTAATTGACTCTCCAATTTCCTCACATCTCTCTTATTTCCGATCTCTCTTATGATGTTCATGAATTGTATGTGTGATTTGAGTTATGATTTCATCTAATTATCTGTGAGCGTCTATATTTGAGTTCTACCTCTTAAGTTGCCCGAAGCACCCTGCGTGTACCGTCTATTTGGAACACAAGCAGTTGGCCTGATCCACCCAACTGAGCCCTTCGCGACAGCGCTCGAGTCTCATCTGCTTCGGATGTTTTTTTAACAATGGCATCATCAAATTAATCCACAAAAAAGGGGAAAAGAACAAAATTGAGAACTGGTGTCTGCTTACGATGCTTCAAACAGGATACAAGATAATTGTTAAAGTCATAGCCAATAGAATCTCTGATCATCTACGAGCTTGGTTAAGCAAGGACCAGAAAGGCTTCATCAACGATAGGTCAATTTTGGAGGCCACAATTGATATTTGGGAAGGTCTCAACTTTGCGGATGAGTCAAGACAAGATGTGGTTTTTCTCAAGATCAACTTTGACAAAAGCGTATGATAGGCTAGAATGGGACTATATTTTGCAATCAATAAAATATCTTGGTTGCAACCGAAATTTCACCAAGATGATCTCGACTTTTTTGAGAAACGCCGACTCGAACTAACATCAATGGATAACTTTTGAAGAAGATCAAATTAAAACCGTCGATTAGACAAGGATGCCCTTTGGCTCCCCTTCTCTTTTCCATTGCCATGGAAGGGCTTAGCCGACAGGTGGATCAACAGGTGGAAGCTGGTAATATCAAACGCCTCTGGTTACCCTTGTTCATGGTCAGATCACTATGAGACTTTTTGCAGATGATATGAACGCATTTGTCCACAATGATCATTCCAGACTAGAGACATTTTTGAGATGCCTATACACATTTTGTGAAGCCATTCAACCTGACCTTCATTTCTTGGATTATTTACTTCCTCTCGTGTGAGAATTTGAAAGAGCAAGAACTATCCAAACTGAAAAGTATCTACCAAAACTTCGTGTGGATAGGCAACCACAACAAGAGGGGGATTCTCAAAATCAAGTGGTCCATCTCCACTAGCAAGAGGGACAGTGGGGGCCTTGGTATTTTGGACATGGGTTGCATGGCTACTAGACTTGCAGCAAAGTGGATGATTAAGGCTTGGTGCAATGGGGAGACTTTGTGTCTGATGTTCACGAACAAGAAGGAATTGACTTTAGTGGGTTTCCCGGATTGAAAGAATCATGACATTTTGAATCTCTTGTTTTCCCAAATCTCAGTCTTTTGAAAGGCTCGAACCTCATGTGCTCCCTATGGAAGAGTTGGAATAAAGTCAAAATCTTTATAAGAATCAATGAAGATTGGAAGTGGGCAGCCGGAATCAGAAAGAATGAATCTATTTGGTTTCTGATCCATGGCATAAGGAGTGTGGAATCATGGAACATTAAAAGTGTCAAGAGGCTCTGGACCAAGGGCTTTAAAAAATGGGAAGATCTCTGGAAGCAAGTCATCGACAAATGGGTCAACTTTGAGGATATCAAACCTAGATTCAACATTACCTATGAAGAATGGAACATTCTTCAATGTAGATGTCTTGCTTGGGGCCGCTCTAAAGTCTGTCTACTCATGGGACACTAGTCACCATGTTCAGTGGGTCTCAAATGGCACAATGATAATTGTCTAACAAAAATCATGAATATCAAAGGAACCATTGATTTTTAGGTCAACCTCAACAAGAGGTGGTGCCTGTCCTGGACGCAGCTGTGATGGGAAATGAAGTTCATGGCTATCTGGCACTCTCTCATAGAAAACATAAAGTATGTCCTCTTATGGCAAATTCTCCACCGAGGAATCTGGTCCAACCAAAAGGCCAGCAAAATCTATGGGGCATCTCCCTAGTGCAAGCATTACCACTGATCCATTGAAGATGTTGGCCACATCTTCTTTACTTGTCTCAAATCCAATAGACTCTCAAAATTTTTCAGAAAGAAAATTAGACTTCAGAAGCATATCAGCTAGAAACAAGCCCTGTTCGGTGAAGCAACTGGCTACTGGGCGACCCTTTGGAATGCCATCAATGGGGAGATCCTCTGGAAGATCTGGTAGGAAAGATGTGCCTATAACTTTAGTGACTCCCCTAAAGAGTGGTCAATTGAGAAATCATTGTTCCTCCTAGGTAAAAGAATCGGCAACTCTAAGAAATCCCCCCCTTTTAGGCATAATAAAGTGCTTATCGTGATCAACAAGCTCAAATCCAAGTGGGCCCCACATGATGCGGCCCAGAGGATGATTAACTTGCTTTGTAATACCATCTAATCTTTGTAAGCTCTACCCCTCATCTATGGGACATGGGGGTTTCCATGGGTACTAGTCCCTTTCACTTGTAACTTTCTTTTCCTTCTGCTTAATACAAGTGCGGGAGAGTAGGCTAAGGCCGAACTTCCTTTGTTAAAAAAGAAACATTATCTGGGGGTCCCATTTGGTATTAATGCTCTCCCAATGTGACTTTTGACCCAACACTTTTCCAGGAATGCATCCAAGTTTTTCTATCCAAGGATAAAAATCCATGGGCATATTTGGGAAGTCCACTATAGAGGAGCTTAGTGGGTTTAGGGCCACAAGGGTTGAAGCCCAGATACCATATAAAGAAGGAAATGGGGATGTCTGTGATAAACCATTACCCCACTAGAGTTATCTGTAGGGAAATCTTTGAATCATAAAAAAATAATAGGAAATAACCATTAGGTAGGTACTATATCTGCCTCATAAAAACACCTCTTGCTTCCTAGTGATTTTTATCCAACCTTTTAAAGTCTCTTGCAATGTTCGTGATCCATGGTAGAGCCCTATCACTACCCCTTCACTAAGCTGATTTGCCCATCTTGTAAGAGAGTTTCTATCGATGACCAGAGAATCATCCTCTCCTACCTCATGCTCAATGTTAACATAGTGGGGCTCATCATCCACATTTTTTCTACCCTTGGGTTTAGAGTCATGGCTAGCGTTAGGATGTGTACCTTGTTGAAAGAGAGGATATAGAAACTTCAACATTGCAAGGTAGAGAATGTTCTAGATTTCGAGTGGTGGACCTTAAATTTGAAAGAACAACACACAAACATAGAGATCAATTCTCTTCCACCTTCAAAGCCATATTCGATGAAGAGTGGATGCTCTTTTCCATTTCTACATGAGACTTGATTGCATCTTGTTCCCCATTTGGGTTGTCTTTATGAGCATCGACATGTTCTATAGCAAGATCCTTACACACTCTAGTGATTCCATCTCTTAAGCCCTCGTAGAGAGACATATCCTTCATCGCAAGGGAGACAAACCACTCTGAGAAACAACCACAAAATCAATAAACTCTACCTCTGAACATTGAACAAGTTACCTCTACTTTTCATTTGCAACTCTGAGTACTCTTATATTCTAGAGATGTACATGCTTGGAGGAATGAGAAGTTCCTTGCTCGGGGGATAGCCAAGGGCAGAAGCTAGAGAGTTTATAAGAGGTACCTACTCATGATGGCCAAATGAGTAGAGGGACCTTTGAGAGAACTCTAGATGGTGACTTGGCAAGGGCTATAAGTAGGCTGGGAGGTGAGTAAGAAGCATATCATTCTCCACTTCTCACTTTTGGTATTAGAGAAAGAAGGAGAGAGACCTTGGGGAGATGGAAGAAAGAGCTTCCTTAATTGGTGACTTATGGAAGGATTTGATGCTAATTTAGAGGTCATTATGTTCGTGGTGACAAACGTGAAGAACGTGAGCAACCATGGAATTTTATGTTGACATTCAGCTTGATGTTGGCTAGCCAAAGAGTATCAAAAGGATTGCACTACCTGAATTTAGAAGTTATCTTCATGGGATTGCTGAAGCACAAGGTTGGCTAGCCAAAAAGGATTGTGCTGCCCAAATTCAGAAGGTATCTTCATGGGATTTGTTAAACGCTTGTTCTAACTGTCAGAAGCGCGTTTAAATGAGTACTGGGTTCTTGGGAGTGGAAGGGGTTTGTAAAGATAGAGGCCCTATGCTTCTTTCCCAAAATTACTTCACAACACAATATACCAACATTCAAGATTTTATCAAGAATTGGTATCTCGTTCTCGATCTTTAAGGTTCATCATTTTAACTCTATCAGAGTCTGCCGAACACACTGTACCAGACTATCCGTATCGTAATATCGAATTACCTCAGAACCCTTTTTCCGAATACACACTACTATAACATTTAACAGTAGTTCAACCTTCACCGAATAGCGCTCATAATCCTACAAACCGAAAACATAGGAGGACTCAACAATTTTAGACACACAGTGTTGAATACTAACACACACTGGAGATAACCATTATTGTAGCCAAATCTCACCGTACAAGTACATATCTCAATACTGAGGACAACACAATCTTGCACAGCGTTTTTAGGGACACTACCACAGTTACACAAACTTCACCAAACAATTGGCAGAACATTTCAAGAAAAAGGGACACCACGATATACGTACTTAACAGAACAATCACCACAGAGACCCGCAGAACGACTCTCTCAGACAACACGGATACGCACAATATACTCAGAATACTCAGAAATTAGACAAACAAACACTATAGCAACCTGAACAAGTGTCGATAATACAACATGGAAATGAAACACAGTACTCCAAATTAACCAACTCGACACACAGTAACGACACAGACAATCACCCAGACAGACAGTCTGGTGATTCTACGAATCGTCACCTTGCGTCTCTTTTACATTGCTTTATATAAAGATTACAAGTGTCTATGTAACAACTTTTCGCGCGTGCGAAACAAGATTCAATTATACAGTTGCCAATCTGGTGGCCGACTAACAGATTGCTGAAGCAGAAGGATAGAGGACTTCCAGAAATGGGATTTGAACCCTCGTCTTCAATTCGACAAAAACATGGCATATCCAACTAGGCACATGACTTTATGTGAACATTGCATAGCTAAGATTTTACATCTTCTATGCTTCCGTTTTCTTCTTCTATTCTAAGATCTTAAGGCAGTAACTAGATAGAGGAGCATGCAAAGATGGAGATGGAAAGAAAGAGAAGAAAGAAAGAAAGAAACAAACAAACAAACAAAGAAAGAAAGAAAGAGAAGAGATAAAGGTAAGACGTAGAGATAGAAAGAAAAAGAAAGAAAGAGAAACAAAAGGAGGAGAGAGAGAGAGGTAAGAGAAAATGAGAGATCAAGAAAGAGGCATAGAAAGAGAATAAAGAAGAGAGACAAAGAAGGAGATAATGGAAGAGAGACATGTCAAGAGATATAAAGAGAAGGAAATAGAGAGAGAAGGAAAGAAGAAGAGAAGGAAGAAGAAAGAGAGATTTGTGAGAGAAGAAAACAAGAGAAAGGATTAAAGAAAGAGAAAAATAAAGAGAAGGAGAAAGAGAGAAGCAGAAGGAGATGTTGAGTGAGATAAAGTGAAGAGTACAGAGAGAAGGAAAAGATTGTAAAGAGAGAGAAGAATAAAGAAAGAGAAAAAAACAAAGATAGGAAGTAAGCGAAAGAGCAAGGTTAGCATACCTACCTTTACTAAAATGCACATAACTCTCTCAAATGAAGCCCAAATGTGATGATTCCACTTGCTATAGAAAGTAGAGTCCAAGAGCTTTCCCATGATAGCGTGGAACCTATGATTAGGTAAATAAAACCCACCTTAAATGAGCATTTAATTCTTTGCATACATCTTCAAAGAGGTATGCTACCCGCTCACCTAACTCCATTGTTTTGGCTATAACTTCCTCATAGAATCTTCAAATCAAGAAATTCAAATTGTTATAGATTCTAAACATCACGAGCATTATTTTGATTGGTTAGAACCCATATTTTGACCATTGCAAGCCATCTGTACACAAGATTTTGGATGGCTATTGACTAGCAAGAAACTCTTTTTGAGTGAATTGAGTGTCCAATTATGATAATTAGAAGTTACTAATCATATTTTGAACCATTTTGGATAGGAATGAATTGATTTTATATCTCTACATCATATGTTTTCTCTCAATTATATTCATTTGAATACTTTTGCATCAAACTATATAATTTTGCATTGTATTCTCTTCCAATGTTATGAAACTAACATTGGAATGTGCATGAAAGTAAGTTTGATATGACTTCATCTATACACATGAAGTTTCAAGATCTTTGTGCAGGTATTGGAGCAAGAAAAGACTTTGTTTGAGGGCATGTAGTGCCCAAAAACACATCTCAGAAAAGTTTCTTGTTTGCAGGTTTTCTGGAGTTAAGAAACTAGTTTGCTTACCACTATGTTGATGCCTATCGTTGTTCATGGTTATTATTTTTTTCGAGCCCGGGGAAGTGCTGTCGAAATTTTTGTAACCATATGGTGTTATATGCCATGTGAGAATTAGAGTAATGTTGTGTTGTGAGAGAGAGAAATTCTTATGTGACAAGGGATAGCAAGCTAGTTGTTGTCATTGTATATGTAGATGATTTGATCATTACAAGAGATCATCAGGAACTCATCAACCAAACTTGCATCAGCTTGGGAAGTGAGTTTGAAATGATAGACTTAGGTCTACTCCATTTTTGTCTGGGAATTGAAGTATGGCAAAGAAAGGAAGGCATTTTCATCTCACAACAAAAATATGCCAAAGAAATTCTCAAGGCATTTGGAATAATGGACTGCAAACCAACTAGCATACCTATGGTGGCAAATCATAAGCTATCTATGAATGATAACATGCCTGATGTAGATGCTAAAAAGTATAGAAAGCTCATTGAAAGTCTTATTTTTCTGTGCAACAGTAGACCAGAAATTTGCTATGCTATTGGAGTGTTAAGCAAGTTTTCCAACAAACATAAGGAAAGTCATTGGAATGCTAGAATGCGAATTCTAAGGTACATTGCAGGAACCTTGGATTTTGATATTTTTTATACCAGAAGTGATACACTTCAAGGATATTGTGATTCAGATTGGGCTAGAGATTGTGATTCTAGAAAACCAGTTTTTGGATATTGTTTCTCACTTGGTTCAAGAATATTTTCTTGGATAAGTAGGAACCAACCAACTCTCGCACTCTCCTCCACTGAAGGAGAATACAAAGTAGCTTGTTTTGCTGCTTGTGAGGTAGTCTGTTAAGGAGAATTCTTGTAGATCTAGGCTTTCCATCAAATATGGTGACTATGCTCAAGTGTGATAATCAAAGTTGTATGGCTATTGCAAAGAACCCAGTATTTCATGCTTGCACCAAGCATATATAAGTACAATACAATTATGTTCGTGAGATAATTGAAGATGAAATTGTGGAGCTAGAATATTGCTCAACAGAGGCAAATTGTGCTCACATATTCACTAAAGCACTTGGAAGAGAGTAGTTCAATACGCATCTTCAACAGATGGCCATAGGACCGAGACTTACTTGATTTATCATTTAGTAAACATTGAGGGGGGGTGTTGGTATATAATCAAGGTCTACCCCTCATGATTGGATGCCCATTTTGTAAGCCCACCATTAAAAGGAGAAGCGAAGCGTGCATTATCCAATTGATGGGAATCCTAATTGGCATGTTGGATGAAGGTCATATTGGACCATGTAAGGTATTGTAAGAAAAGGGAATTACTAGGGTCCCGAATTGTGGGGTACGAGGTGGCGGTGAGCAGCCTCGGCTAGGGGGTGTAAGCCGCCGGATTGGCATTTGTAAATCATTGAAAGGTCGTGGCATAAAGTTGTATTCATTTATAAATCAATGAAAAGACGCTTCGGTAACACTCGGAAGAATCGCCAGACTGTCTGTCTGGGCGATACGTTCCGTGGAGTTTCCGTAGTGTTGTTTCTGATAATTCTGAGTAGTACTGTGTTCTTTTCGTCATCGTTGTTTGATTACCTTAACTTCTAGTTAGTACTTTTCCATTAAGCTAAGTGTTGTAAGTCTGAGTTACGGTAATGTTTACTTTTTGCGTTATGTACTAAGAAGTCTTAATCTATGTACGAACCGAAAATCTGTGAGAGAATGAACCAGAGTAGTAATAGTAATTTGTGTTAACAGAGTTCTTTGAACACTCGTGTACTGCTTTGTGAGTGGTTAATTGGGAAAATGCAGTATAGGGCCTCTGTTTATTCAGACTCCCTCCACTCCCAAGAACTCGAAAAGAGCTTAAACGCGTACTTGACGGCAAACGCACGTTTAACATAGGCCCCGTCTGTGGGAAAGTGGCAACAGAGTGTTGCAAAGTAATTGTAGGAAGGTGGCAACAGATTGTTACAAAGTGACTGTGGGAAGGTGACCATAGATTGTGAATCAACAGTAAGGTGAAATAGTACGTAAGTGTTGCAAAAGTGATATATGCCGGTTACTTGGTCCGGTGAGTCATATCCGAAGTATAGGAGAGACCGACAGCCTTGGGAGATGTCAAATTTATTAGGAACATCCTCAGGAAGCAGAAGCACAGATCGGTTAAGTCGAGTCGTCGAAGAAACAAAGCGCGTTAGCAGTGATTCCGGTAGCATTCCGGTAGAACATACTACAATTCCGGTAGATTTTGGTGTAATTTCAACACAGTCTGCAAAAGATACAGTAACTTCGGAGTCTACAAGAACGCAGTGTGTAGTTGATCCGACACCGTCTGGCCAAGATTCAAACCTCTCTACGGATAGAGGTGTGTTATCGAGAGAGGTCATCGAAGGTGAAAGAACACCCTAGATTGGGGAAAGTTCCACTACTTCTGGTGGCAGTTTGGTCCCAGTTCTAGAGAATTTAGAAGTTTCCGGTGATAGTGTGATAGTTTCCGATGAATCTTCATTCCGGACACCACTGTTTGGGGCAAGTTTGCCTACGTTTGATACCACAGTAGAGGATAGGCTATTCGAATTAGAAATTTGTAAGAGGTTGAGCACTATTTTCGAACCGGAAGGTGAGCAGTCTGATCATACAGACTGTGAAGGACCGGAACCACATCCTCAGAACTCAAGAAATAGTAACAGTACCGCCACTAGCACCATGAGTGGACAACAAAAACAACAACAACAACAACAACAACAACAACAACAATAACAGCAACAGCAGCAACAACTACTTCCACCTCTACCAGTTCTAATAGTTGTAACATACACCAACTTCGGTGGATTTCTAGGTGATCATCTTGATGCTCATGTACGCACTTTTGAAATAAGTTATGCAGTACTTAACCATCCACCCAATCCTGCATACAAGGCCATAGTATTTCAGTCAACATTAGTTAATGAAGCAGCGAGGTGGCTTCCAAAATATGATATCAACCATTTTGACACCTATGAAGCAGTAAGGGATGTGTTTTTACAGAGATTGGGACTGAAGAAGAAACCTGCCGAAATTTTTGATTACTTACAGAACAATAGATAGAAGTTGAACCAAACAGTGCAGGAATATGCCACCCTATTTAGAACTCATTTGAGACAACTCCCTCCGGCACATGCTAATTTACCGGATGATATCATCACTCAGTGTTTATTAATGGTTTAACTCCACAACTAAGACAGATTATGATCATCCGTTGTGTGGGAGCAATGACACTAGATGTGGTCATTGCAATGGCCTTGCAGCTCGAACATAAGGTTGGAGGATTTACTGAAAACCTGGAGTGGTTGAAAGCTAGTAAAAATGTTGTAGAGGATCCGGCTAGACAAATGTACTACACTAAGTGTAAGAATCCAGGGCATACCAATACCACATGTGCCCTTAATCAGATGTATTGCACTATCTGCAATACAACCGGACATTCCACCGAAAACTATGCTTATAATGCCAAAGTGCAGGGACCAGCAACTGTCAATGCCATTATACAAGAACTGGGGCAGTCAGCCACCCATTATATTCCACCTCAAATGAGAAATAATCAGCAGCAGGGATACAGAAATTATCGAGGATAGCGGAATACAAATTACAATACAAATCGTTGGCAGACAGGAACATCACAGGAAATTAATTCTTTGCCATACCCTCGCTATCATTTTTGCGGTGAATTAGGCCACATATGTAGATTCTGTAAAGATGCAGTTGAATATGATCAGAGGAAGAAAGAGTGTCAAAACCCTATGACCAATATGGTATATATTTCACCAGTGGAAACTCAAGCAGCAGTGATTCAAACAAGATCTGGTAAGAAGTTACAACCAGTAGCAGAAGTGTTTGAACCTGGCATCCATGAACAACAGAGAATGTATGACAAAGCTAGTCAATGGACCACCAAAGAACCTACGGTGACCCAAGTTCCGTTGCCAAAGGAAGGATCACAAAAACAATATTCTACCTCTGTAACAGGCAAATCAACTTCAGAATCGGTGAAAAGTACAATTCAAGCAGATCAGGCATGGGAAATTTTATCTAAGGCATCCATTACTCTCCCTCTTGGACAGTTACTTGCACTAGTATCGGGAGTTCGGCAGCAATTTCAGCAACAGCTCAGTCCTGGATCTTCCTGCATTCCAGCGACAGCAATGATATAATCAGAAGCTAATCCTACGGTGGATCATTCGGTCTCTTTAATTACGGTATGGTACAAAAATCACAAAATTACTCAAGTACTAATTGATGGTGGGTCTGGTGTAAACATTGCCATTGCAGCACTTTGTAAAAAGTTGGGATGGACCCAAATCGAGCCTGTTCAATTTTTCGTAAGAATGGCCGACCAATCGAGAGTTCATCCGGTAGGACTTGTAAGAAATGTTCCGATAACTTTGCAGGTTACAACGTTTAAGATGACTTTTGTAGTCTTAGGACTATTGGAGTCTAGTCTTAACTATAATCTTCTTTTCGGATGACCCTAGTTAAAATAGGCTAAGGTTATACAGGATTGGTCAGCACAAGAACTAACATTTAAAGATAATCATCATAAATATATTGTCAAATTGGATGCCATTCAGCCTTGTGAACTTCATGCTAGGCCATATGTAGCAGAGCCAGTCCACATGTTGGATGGCTTTTTTGACGATGAAGAAGAAGCCTTTCTGAAGAACAATGAAGATCTGATTTCTTTAGGTACTGTAGATATGCAATCTATTGTAGACAATTGGATTCCAACAGCTTGTACGGTGGTGCCTATGACCCAAGAAGTGAAGACCGAAGATACTGTTGCTATGGAAGAAGCCGCTTTACAACATCTTTTACAGTCAGCTGACGATCTAGGCAAACCTCGTCAATTCTATGTTCCTGAAGATCAGTTAATCACCTATAATTTGGGAGATGAAGTAAATCCGCGACCTGTCAAGATAAAGGAAGGATTGTCTGAAACATTTCAAGCAGATTTGATCCAGCTTCTTCGTGAGTTCTCTGATGTTTTTGCATGGGATTATCGTGATATGAAAGGTCTGGATCCTCATTTCTATCAGCATTGGGTCGTGCTCAAACGAGAAGCAAAGCCGATTAAACAACCTAGCTACCGTATGAACCCTAACTATGCAGCACAGGTCAAAGTAGAACTTGATCACCTATTAAAGGTAGGATTCATTGTACCCATTGAGCACGCTGAATGGATCTCCCCGATTGTAATCGTACCAAAGAAAAACATGCAGCTCCGAATATGTGTCGATTACCGGAAATTGAATGCAGCCACCGTACCTGATCCATTTCCTCTTCCATTTCTTGATACAATGCTGGATAGAGTGGCTAGGCATGAAATGTATTCATTTCTTGATGGTTACAGTGGTTATAACTAGGTCCGAATGGTTGAGCAAGATATACCAAAAACAACATTTATTACAAATTGGGGTGTTTTTGCTTGTAGAGTCATGTGGTTTGGATTAAGAAACGCTCCTAGCACTTTTCAGCGGTGTATGCAGGAAATCTTTTCACCTTACCTTACTTCTTTTATGCAAGTATATCTAGGTGACTTCTCTTTATTCGGTAAGATGGTAGCACACCTGTATCATTTACGGTGTTGCTTTGAGAGATATCGAGAATACCGACTCTGTTTAAATCCAATCAAATCTGTCTTTGCGGTTTCTTGTGGTAAGCTCCTTGGCCATATTGTATCTGCACAGGGCATACAAGTTGATCCAGATAAAGTTGCAGCTGTATTAGAAGCACCTGTGCCTACTACGCCAAAAGAAGTAATGCGATTCATGGGTCAAGTTAGGTGGCATGGTCGACATTTACGGTGGCTTGACCATTTGGAAATTCCCCTAAATCGGCTAATAACTAGTACTCCTCGACAGTTTGATTGGACATCGGAATGTCAAACTGCATTTGATCGTCTAAAAGGATTATTAATGCAGGTTCCAATTCTACAACCTCCTGATTGGGAATGACCATTTCATGTTTTTTAGACACATCAGATATAGCCATTGGAAGTGTTTTAATGCAACAAACTGATAAGTGGTTTTGGCCTGTCTATTATGCAAGTCGATGGCTTGCTCTTGCTAAAAAGAATTATTCAGTAACTGAAAGAGAATGTCTTGGTTTGATGTATTCTGTAAAGAAATTTCGGCATTTTTTGCTAGGCCAAAAATTCATCTTTCATGTAGATCATGCTGCGCTGGTGTATCTGTTTGACAGCAGCATTTAGGTGGTCGTTTGGCGCGTTGGGTTTTATTGTTAAAGGAATTCGATTATGAAGTAATTCATCGACCCGGCACTGCACATGCATTAGCAGATTTTCTCTCTCGGTTGGATTCCGGTGAAGCTCCACTCGGTGTTGATGACACCACACCAGCAATTTATGTTACTGAACCGACTAGTGATGAATCTGTAGAACCTCCTGTAACACCTACTTACTATGATCAATTATTAACCTTTCTTACTGATGGATGTCTTCCCCCTCAAACTTCACCTGCAATGCGTCAGAAAATTGCAGTTTACAGTCGCAGATTCCGCTTGATTGCCGGATAGTTGTATTATATAGATCACACTAGAGTTTTACTTCGTTGTTTTCCTCCACATGAAATAAACTCAGTAATCGCTCTGGCACATTCAATACGTTCCGGTGGACATTTTGCAGCAGATTTAACACACCGAAAAATTCTGCAAAGTGGGCTCTGGTGGTCTACTATGTACAAAGATGTATCTCAGTTTGTGCAACAATGTGACAATTGTCAGCGATCTGGACAGCCTTTACAACGCCATTTCTTTCCTCTGCAACCTATCTTACCTTTAGAACCTTTTGAGAAATGGGGCCTTGACTTTATTGGACCAATCACACCTCTAGCAATCCTTAGCAACAACCGATACATTCTGACATGCACAGATTATGCTACCAGATGGGCAGAAGCTTGGGCTTTACGGTCCGCCACAACTGTTTCGGTGGCAAAATGTCTAATGAAGGATGTATTCCCACGATATGGATTACCTTTGGAACTTGTAACAGATCAAGAAACACACTTTGTCAACAATTTAATGCGAGTACTTACACATACTTTTCCGATTTTGCATAGATTTAGTTCCCCATATTATCCTCGTGCTAATGGCTTAACTGAAAGTACAAACAAAACGTTGTTGACTATGCTTCGAAAATTGATTGTGGAATCACCAGAAAGATGGGATCAGTTACTACCTGCAGTATTATGGGCATACCGGACTACATATAAGGTCGCAACCGGACTCACTCCTTTCAAACTTGCATATGGAATGGAGGCATTTGCACCAATGGAACTTGTAGTACCAAGCTTACGTGTGTCCATCTCTCAGAAATTGTTACCTGAAGAGTCTTTACCATTTCGGTTGGACACACTCAGAGAATTAGATGAGCATCGCTGGGAAAGTTTTCTGACTCTTCAAGAAGTGCAGTTGCGGCAAGCTCGTACACATGATCGGTATCTTAAAACTCCAGTTTTAACGGTAGGACAACTTGTGTTGTTTTATAATGCAAAATCAAATCGTTCTGCTGGAAAATTCAAGTTACAATGGTTTGGTCCTTACCGGATTATTGAACAAGTGGGACGAGCTACTTTTTGGTTAACTACTTTGACTGGAGTTTCTCTTCCTAAAGTGATAAATGGTTCAAAGTTGCGGCCGTATCATCAAGCTCCTGATTTGCACTAAAGTGTTCTACGGTTGCCCGCGTATTTTTTCTTTTTTTTTCTCTTTTCTTTTCTTTTCCTTTTTAGTTTTGCATGTTTTTTGCTTAAAAACCATAAACTCCTCGTTTTGCTACATAATCATAAACTCCTCGTTTGGATAGATAACCATGAATAATTGCCGCCTTTTGTTATTGATTCTGCTCATGCATGCACACCGTAGTTATGAAGGTTATCATCTCAACATCACGGGATGATTAACAATTTCGATCGCCTTCAGCTACCAAGTATCTACTTAATCTTCCTCTGTTCACTAATAATTGCTATTGTATCCGTCTACTCCGTGCATTGTGATTTATGTGTTTCCTGTGCAATTGTGTTCTTGTGCCCTTGTGTACGCATCATGGAAGCGTTAGCCAACTTCGCTGCGTTCCATGACGGACTCCCTCCGGATCTAGGTGAGTTCTTGCGTGTTCATGGGTTGTCCAATTTCACTGAATTGCCTTGGCATTCAGTGGAATGTCACCCGTTTTATGCCCAGATTATTGCCACCATCGCTGCCACACCTGCTATGGAGCAGAGTTAGCCAATTACTTCTTTATCATCTAGGGTAGTAATCACTTTAGAATCATTTGCTGCAGCGTTCCGACTCTTTTCGGAAGGACGAGAGAACATCCCTAATCTTCCAATTGCTACTATGATCCAATTGTTCCCTAGGTACTCTTCAAATGAGTATGCTATACTTTGTCGCCCTGATCGTTACAATTTTTAGTAGCCATCTTAAACTTGTAGAAACGAACTTATGGAATATCTCACCCATTCTACTCGGTGATTGATATGGCTGCTCGAGAGCCTATCAATTTCGCTTCCTACTATTTTCGGTGCATTCACCTCTAATGCGTTTCGGTCATAAAGCAAGTTAACAAAGGAGAACTTCCACGATCACGTCTTCCACACATTCTCACTTTTTTATTTCTAGCCATCCAAGCAGCGCAACTGCCTCCACGAGGTCCAGTCTTATATCATGAGGAATCTGCTCAAATTCTTGAAGACAACAAAGAAGATGACGAAGAACTCTTCCAGATCCTCCGTCGAAAATGAATCTGGATAAGCTCTTCTGATAGTCAAGTACAGGGTTTTGCCACTCGAAATAATGCAGACAACAATGAAGAAGAGACTTTCCACGATACATCCACCTCCATGCACCATGATTCATCGGCTCAGTCATCTCCAAACCAGCAACAGATCAGAGTGTTACCGCTGATTCTGAAGACAAATCTTATAAGGAAGAATCTCAACAGCAATCCAAACAAGAGGTGCAAGAAGACACAAAAGTTATTGTTGCAGAAGTTTTGGTAGAGTTGATTACAGTAGTAGAATCTGCAATTGCCCAACTTGAAGGGACTAAGCAGCAACATACAGAAACATTGTTGGTCGCTAACACTCTGCAATCCACTCCTCCACCCATACCTTCGGTCGATCCCATTATACCGATACTGCATTAGCTGAGATTCAGGTTAAAGATGACTTATTAAGTGCTGCCGATGCTGAGATTGTCCACTTAACACAGTTAGTACAGGATAAGGAAGATGCACGGGCTGCCCTTGGAAATTTATTGGCCGAAACACGAGTTCAACTTGATGAAGTAGTACAGACAGGAAAAGAGATGGCAGATTTAGCCAAACAGACAAACAGAGAACTTCAACTTGCTAATGAAAATTTATATGAATCAAATGCTGCTCTTAAAAGCCAGATGACATTGGTCGCTCAGCTCCAGAAAGAAATTCCAGTAGTTCGAAGAGAAAGAGATGCATATTACCGAACCATTCAATTTTAGAATCAAGAATTGGAGAGAAGAGAAAAGCAACGTGGAGATCAAGCAGAACGCTTATCATGAATAGATCAACAGATTGCCGATATGAAGGTAAACCGTGATGCAGCTCTATCAAATGACTTTTATGTGCAGGAAGCTTTTCTGCAAACAGAGGCAGAAATTTTGATGAACCAGGTAATTGCCACTAGTTCAGTTAGAACTGATGCCTAGTTAGTAGAACCAGAGATACTGAAACAGATGCTGGATTCGTTAAAAAAGAAAATTTCCCGAACGTTTAAATTAGCTAGATCAATGTATCTACAAGGTATAATAGATGAGCCATAAGATTTTGTATACCTGCGGGTTCAAGTCCACCGTGCGTGCCAATGTAAGCCGCCGGATTGGCATCTGTAAATCTTTTCCTTTTCATATTCTGCACAAACCGAAAGGTCGTGGCATAAAGTTGTATTCATTATAAATCAATGAAAAGACGCTTCGGTAACACTCGGAAGAATCGCCAGACTATCTGTCTAGGTGATACATTCTGTGGAGTTTCTGTAGTGTTGTTTCTGATAATTCTGAGTAGTACTGTGTTCTTTTCGTCATCGTTGTTTGATTACCTTAACTTCTGGTTAGTACTTTTCCATTAAGCTAAGTGTTGTAAGTCTGAGTTACGGTAATGTTTACTTTTTGCGTTATGTACTGAGAAGTCTTAATCTGTGTACGAACCGAAAATTTGTGAGAGAACGAACCAGAGTAGTAATAGTAATTTGTGTTAACAAAGTTCTTTGAACACTCGTGTACTTCTTTGTGAGTGGTTAATTGGGAAAATCCAGTATAGGGCAACTATTTATTCAGACCCCTTCCACTCCCAAGAACCCGAAAAGAGCTTAAACGCCTACTTGACGGCAAACGCGCATTTAACAGGTGTCCAAGGGGGCGAATGGGCCCCTGGTGGGGGTCCGGGGGCAATGCTCTTGACGTGATGGTAAAGGGAATATTCCATGGAATATTCCCTATGGGAGTCAGAAATCATTTATATTTGTTCGGTCAGTTCAATCGGCCTAAACCATGTATGGCAATTACGGGGGTAGTGTCTTCCCACGCTCTACCACCCATCTATAGCCGTCCATGCAAGGCCAGCCATTATCCTATATATACATGACCTCTGCACTACGTGACACATGGAATTGAGCCAGCTTTCCTCTACCTTGTATCTCCCTATCTAGAGTTTTCTAGATCACCATTTAAGCTCTACCTTCAGAGGGCATGGGTGGACAATGCCATCATCTTTGTACTTGCTATTAGTAGAAAATTGTTGAGATTCTCCTATATCTGTTATCTTCTCTGTTAATGCTCCTATGTCATATTGCGTAACTAATTTCTTACAAATATTTCAATATTGGAAGCTCCAATTTCAAGAATTTTTCATGGAGAAGCTACCTCAGTATAGATCCTTTGATATACCTAAAATTCAAAGATTTTGGAGTTTATCTTCATACTAAGAAGATATTCAAAAATTGTAACAACATTGTTTTTATGCTCACCTAAGCGCAGATGTAGCAGAGATAAATGATAAATTTGAATTCATATTTGATATAATTTTAAGTTGAAATTTTGAGACATCAAACTAGATAAGTTGCTCTAGATTTCAACATAAAGAAAATGAAATTTGGAGTTTTTTTATCAGTTTAAGGGCTTCAAGAAAATGACCTTGTATATTTTCTACGTTATTCATCAAGTGTTCAACCCTTCCAATGAAATACTGATAAAACTATGAAGAAATCGCGACATCAAGTGCATTTTGAGCCTAATGAAAGCTTGAGAAAAGCTATATAAGGCCCAAAAATTTCATAGATTTTGCATGAGTAAAATTTAGTTAGCATTGTTGGTATTCTAAGGTCTGAATACCATATGTTGGAAGTTGTAGTGGGCCACAACAATAATATATCATAGGTTTATAGCATCGTCCAACAAATGAACCTTAACATATGCACCTTAAGACTCAAAAATAGATGAGTGACAGATAGAGAGAGAATAGATGAGATTGCAAGTGTAACGGTAAGCTATGAGGCTCACCTACACTAACTTATATACGAATGTCAAATTACAATGCATGTATATGATACAAACTGAAAATATCTATAATAGGAACTAGATACAAGAGATTGTGTGCATAAGAGGTATGAAGAGTGTGTGTGTGTGTGTTTGTGTGTGTGAGAATATGTAGAATAAGAAAAGTTTAGAATTGTTGTACATCAAAGCCAAATTTTGATCAACCTAAATCAGAAACGAGTGACCTAGCAAGTAAGAACGTAAATAGGCTTGCTACTCACAGTACATTAACAATGTGTGTTGATGGTAAGCTAACAGAATCTCCTCCAAATAATCACCAAGATGTAGAACACAACTCCTCCAAGAGTGTGAGAACTCCTCCTCCAAGATAGCCTCCAAGTTGATCACCTCCTCAAGAGTGTGTGAACACTCTCTCTTGAAGAAGACCTCCTCCTTACGTTGAGCTAGAAGCTCGATCTTGCTTCTTGAGATGATCCTTGAGTGATCGAGTAATTTACAATGAGCAAGAGCCCTTCTTTATATAGCTTTAGAACCTCCAACTAAAAGCACTAAAAGCACTAAAACCACATATGAAAAAGAACAATCGTTTTCTAAAAAGAACTCTCCCATGCGATCATGAACAAAATCAATGTTTCCTTAATTTTTGCATGGAATAGCTTTTCTCTTTTCAAAAGAACTCTTCTTCACGTTTCAAGATCCAGACAAGAATTGAACTCGGGTGCTTACTATGAAACACATTTGTCTTAGCCAATGCGTCACATGAGCTTCTTGAAAATCTTCACATACAACCACTATGTATACTGAGTAGCGCTGGTACTTCCCGTGAAGACCCCTAGAAAGTCCACAAGTTATAGTTATTGTTGTACTATGTGAACATTGATTCCAACAATCCCCCCTTCAACGTCAGAATGGTACAAGGTTCAATAACTTGTAGAACTTCCTATGGCTGCGAATATCTCTTAACAAATTTCCATTGAATCTTGAGCTCACTGTGTATGAACATGAATACTTGAGTGCAAAGTGAATGTGTGGTCGTGTATTAAATAGATATACCAAGAAGCATATTGCTTGACTATATAATGTAGCATCAAATGGTTCTGAATCTGCTACCGACTATAGTAACACATTGACATCCATCGGTGTCTCCAGAGGTTTAGAATCTGTCATCTCAAACCTTTCCAATAATTTATCAATGTATTTCTACTGCATCATGTAATACACTCATTTCTTTACTTAAACTCAATCCTGGGACTTGTGATAATCATATCACTTTGTAGTGCATCTTGAACACTAGCTGATTCATTCTCATTTGAAGTAAGAGCTAAAATATTATGAATCTCAAAATATTCTGCATAATTTACTTGGTCTTCTTGTTGTCTCTTGTCTGAATTCTGGTTCTTCCAGTGTATTCCTTTATACACTGGCCTTCCAAGTTTGATGCAACCACTTTGGTGTATTCCTAAAAAGTGGTGGTATCTCTTCCGGTTCTTCAGTATCTCTTTCTCTTGGAACTTTGAAACCTTCTCCAACTTCATAAGTCCGAACTTCAAGAGGTCCTGATGATGAACTAGGTATTGATGTAGGTAATAAGATTCTCTCTTCACCTCTATCTTTTAGGGTTTGAGAAGGCTCATCACCCCCTTTTATGGCTGAATGTAAGCATCCAAATTCCTTCTGAAAAATGCATTGTCATGTACCTCTATGAAATCTAGAATTTCTTCCTTCTTATCATAAATTTGACTTTCGACAACATATGCATTGCATGAGAGTAGTATATCACGTGTATCTGGAACATAGAATCTGTATCCTTTGCTTTCAATTGCATAACCAATAGCGTTCGCTTTAATGGCTTTCACATCAAGATTATTGCGATCCTTCTTCTCAATGTGAACATAAGCTCGGGAACCAAAAACTTTGTAACTCACATTGGGCTTCTTCCCATAATAAGCTTCATAAGGTGTAATGACCTTTAAAGATTTTGTGGAAGAACTATTTAGAATGTGATTAGCTGTATGCACTACATCAAACCAAAACTTAGGAGAAAGACATCATACTACGCATTATCTCAACAAGTATCCTATTCTTTCTCTCGACAACACCATTCTATTCTAGCGTGTAAGCAATAGTGAGTTGATGAGAGATACCTTTGTCTTTGAGAAAAGACTTAAAGTCTTTTGACATGTACTCTCCTCCTCTATCACTTCTCAAAATATGGATCTTTGACTGACTTTCACTTTCAACCATAGCTAAGAACTTCTTGAAAGTAGGAGAAACATTTGACTTCACTTTAAGATCATAAATCTATGAATATCTCGAGAAATCATCTATGAACATAACAAAGTACTTGAAACCTTCAATAGATTCTGTTCTCATTGAACAACTCACATCCAAATGTATGATCCGCAACTTCCTTGTGGTCATGATAATCCATGTTTCTTAAAAGGAAGCTTTCCTTCAAGACATCCTTCACATGAATCTACATCATCTGGTAAAGCAAAAGTAGGAAAACGCTCCACCATACCTTGATCTTTCATACACTTGAGAGCTGGGTAACTCATATGACAAAATCTAGCATGCCATAACTTCATGTTCTCCTTAGGTGTAGTAGACGTCGCAACATTAGCATGAATAATTTTGGATAACACAAACATGCCACTTCTGTTTTCACCTTGAAGTAGACAATGCTCCTCATTAGGTGAGAGGATCTGACATGAATCTTTCTTAAAAACTACTTTATAACCATTTGGCAAGAAAGTAGAGATAGAGAGAAAATTCTTCTTTATTTCTGGAACATAAAGAACATTGGAAATTGTGAAATTTCCACCTGCTCTCGACTTAAGGTTCACCTCTCTAACACCAACAACATCCAAACCATGACCATCTGCAATGGTCACCCTCCTACCTAAAGAGTTTGAAAGGGAAGAAACTACCTTTTTGCAACCTATCATGTGCTTAGTAGCTCCAATATAAAACATCCAAAGATTATCTGAGATTGCATTTAACGTTGTCTGATCAAAAGCTATTTTTTCAATAGTAAAACATGCATCTGAATCTACCTTTGAAGATTTAGGTTTTGGATCATCTTCAACACTATTACCTCATGCTTTCTTCTCATTGAAAATCCTTGCTCTGCATTCTTCTATGAAAGGACCTGGCTTCTTACAGTAATGGCATACTCCTTTCTTTGAATAAGATGTAGTCGAAAATTTTTCTTTGGGTGCAGAGGAAGCATTAGGAAAAGGACTAGAAGACTTTGGATTAAAAGACTTACTTTCCTTCTTGAATTGCTGAATCTTCTGCTCCTTCTTTGTCTCCTTCTTCTTCTTTCCCTTTGATGATGATAACATGGCTTCATCATTCTCTTCCATACCCTTTTGTTGATCTTCATCCTGAAGTAATAGGAACTCTAGCTCCTCAAATGAAATTTCTATATCTATTATAGAGAGAGATAAAGAAGTAACAAAAGCACGGAATGTAGATGGAAGTGAGTTTAGAAGTGTGTTTACCATCTCTTCATCTGAAATGTTGACTCCAACATTGATTAATTGATTGTTTAAACCTTTGAACTTCAAAATATGTGTCTCAACCGATTCACCAACTTTCATCCTTGTGTTGGCTAGCCATCTCCTTAGATGAGGTTTCCTAGCAGGGTTTTTGCTCTGATCAAGATTCTCTAACTCCAACCAAGCTTGACGAGAGGTTTTGCAAGACCTCATCTGGGGTATAATATGCCTCTTGACTCCCATAGAAATATATGAAAGTGCTAAAGCATCCCTTGAATCCCATCTAGATTGCTCTTCTATAGGAAGTAGTCTGGTAGTAGTATGGACTCCTGATGATGAAAGAGTTTCTTCTTATTCACTAAGCTCCTGTTGAGTAAGAATAGAAATAGGGGGTCTTCTAGAAGATAAGGTAGCCTCTTCTGTGACTTATCTTGCCAGGTGTATCTCCGTCTGATGCTAGAAGAGTGATCTACGATGGTGGTGGAGCTCTACTAGAAAATGACGGTATGTATATATATATGTGTGTGTGTGTATGTGTGTGATACAAATACAATATGCATAGGGAGGGGAGGCTCGATGGTATCACAACCCTCTAAATGCTTGAGTGGGTGTAGGATATAATGCATCGGTGGGTAAGGCATCATGGCGATCCTCAAAATGCTCTCAACGTTCAGATTGATAGGGGTGCACTGCTGACGTCTCTATATCCCCATGTCATGGCGTGCGTGAATCGCCTGAATCTCTCTCTGGTGTGGAAGGGCTCTCCGGAGTGGGGGTCTCGGTAGTCGACGCTGACGTCTAAGCTCCTTTTCTCTGTGTATTGTGACACCCCGCATCGAGCTGGGTCCTTCAGTGGTTGTGGGTT